>VZSR01001113.1:319732-336755 GCA_013398615.1 Brachypodius melanocephalos | reverse complement strand
AGAGCACAAGGACCCACCTGACCATCCTCCCCAAGTGCCTTTTCATCCCTGCAGCCCTTGCCAAGGGCAAACGCTGCGAGTTACCCAGGCTGGACCAGCCCCGCGGGGAAGGCAAACAAAACAATTAAGCTGGACACGAGGGAACTAAATGAGCAGGAAAAGCCAAGGGAGAAGCAGGCTGGGGCTCGGGAGGAGATGGAGCAAGCAGCACTGCTCACCTCTTGAAGGTCCTGGCTTGCAGTGCCATCAGTCAGGCTCCTTCCACGCAGGTCCCCAAGCATTGTGACACAGACACCAACTGTTCCGCTACCCTTCCATGGGGACAGTGTCCCACTGCTCCGGACCAGGACAAGCACACCCAGCAAGCAGGGGAGAACCGAGGGGGAGAAATGAGGGTGGCTGAGGGCAAACAGCGAGGTATCACCTCCCCCGGCGGGTTGCTGGGGGGATTAATTAAGGTTTGCAAAGCACTTTGAAGAGAAATGAGACTGAGGGAGAGCTGCTAACCAGGGGAGAGGGGGACACGGGTATCAGGGAACCCAGGTATGGCATGGTTTCTTATCTGGTGTGAAAGCTGCAGCCCCGGCTGGGCTGGTGCCACACGGGTGCAGATGAAAGGCGAAATCACAGAAAGGTAGAATGGGAAAGTTTCCGCAACGTGAAAAAAAAAGAGAAATCACACGCACGCTGCTTGGGAAAAATGAGTGAGAGAGAGATGAAAAGATGGGATCTAAGTCTCTAAAAGCTGTAGAGACCTTGCTATTGATTCTGGCTTGGGAAGAAGGGGCCTGAACAAGAGCTGGTGTGTTGTTAAGTGCACTTATCTCCTCTTGTTAGATGGCAGAACGGGGCCAGATGGACAGGGTCCTAATTCCCGTCAAGAATCATTACCTGCTACATGCTGGATGAGGCAACTCCAAAGATGTGCTGTGAGCACTGGGAAACGTGGCAGCACCAGGAGGTCGGGACCCCACAACGTCCCTGGACAACCCATTCCAGTGCTGGAGCACCACTTCCTTGAAACAGATTTTCTTACATTTAAAGAGAATTTCTTGCACTTTGATTGTGCTCGTTGCCCTCTCTGGGCACTCTTGAGAAGAGCCTGGCCCCTGTGCGCCTCCAGGTGCTCCCACCACACCCTCCAGAGCACCCCATCTCCTGGGAGAAATCCTCATGGGAAGGAGGAGGCTGGGAAAACACAGCGAGGGAGTTTGCTCCCCTCCTCAGCTGTCAGGAGGATGGGCCAGCGCCAGGAGCGATGAAACACAAGATACCCTCACACAGATCTTTGATCACAGTAATTATCCACTGTTGTCATGTACAAAACATTATCTCCACGCAAGCATCAAGTTCATCCTGTGCCACCCCCATTCCCTCACGCCCCACTGCTCTGGGCTCCCCATCCCACCCTCTCCAAAGATGCTCCTGCCAGGACCAGGGCAGGATTCCCTTCTCCCAGTCAATGGGTTGAAAGCAAAGAGTTTTTTGTTTGCCTGGCTTTGATCAAAAATGACTGAATGTCAGGGAAAGAGCAGGGAGAAAAGAAAGAAAACAGGGCAGAAATGATGCATCCCTGATCCATAAGCAGGAGACGGTTCAAGGATGAATTCAGGCGTCGCTCACTGGCTGTGCGCTTCTGGGGGTTGGGTTTTCTCTTCTTCTTTTTTTATTTTTTTTTAAAGAATGAGAGAGAAAGAAAACATTTTTTTAAGCTTTGCTTCTTTTCATTTTTCTCTGAGTTCAGTGGCTTTCCTCGTCAAGCCTCTGTAGCTCAGGTAAGAACAGAGGGCTCCAGATTAAAGAGCAACACGGCAGCTAAGCAGAAGCCGTCAAGATAACAGAGAGGACAGAGGCAGGAAAGACAAAGGAGGGAAGTCTGCTTTCTGCAAGATTCCCACTCTCAGCTTTTATGAAGATTATTCCAGAAATAGAGATCAAGCTGATCAAGCTGCACATTTCAGACTCTAATCCTGACCCTCTCCACCTGGATGGGTGGGGTTCCAGCAATCAGCATCAGGAGCCCTGGCCTCAGCAGCAGGGCTCTGACAGACATTTCATCCAGCCTGGATTTTTATAGATGCCTGGGTGGGTGGAGAGACAGACAGACAGCACGCCAGACTGACAGCTCGAAATACCTCTCTGCACGAGTGTGGGTAGCAACCAACCGTGGAGCCTCCTGCCAGAGCGTCTCACGTGCTGGAGAAAAACCCAGCCCTGCAGCTCATCCCAACCCTCACCTCTCTCCCAGGACACCCAGGGACACAGGTTTGGGAGGAAAATTGATTTCATCCCTCCAGATCCAACAAGAGTCCACCAGCTGCGTCCTGCAATATCGTCCACCACCTGTGCACATCCTGCAGCCACGGGATGCAATATTCCCTCTCCTGCCTCAGCTTTGGGCTGCCCAACCCCAGCTCTTCTCCTTGCGACCAAAAGAAATTCGCAGCGTGGGAGAGGATTTGCTCCGAGCCATCCCCCACACAGGAAAGGCAGGCACCCCCCAGAGCAAGGGCTCAGCAGGGCCCACATCTCCTGTGACAATGACTCCAGCAATGACATTCTCCAAGAGTCCCCAGAGGTTCCCCAGGGAAGCCTTCCCTACTGGCTTGTTTATAGATCTATTCTTAGCTCCATTTGGACTCATTGCTGAAGCAGCAAGGAGCCTTTCATCCCCTGACCCCGAAGTACCTCAAAGAATATGAGCTGAGCCTTGTGGAGAGGAAATATTGTCCTCTCTGTTTGACAGAGGGGTCAGCCTGTGTGTGAGGCCAGGCAGACAGGCAGCAGGAGGAGCAGGGAATAACAAACAGGCAGGAGAGGCTTTGGATGTGCACAGGGTGAGAGGCAGCCCAGGGACACCACGGGCAAGAGGAGCACACGAGGTGCATCTGAAATTGGATGAATTGAGGGGGCTCAAAGGATGGAGAGCAGGGACAAAACTCCAGCTGGAGACCCAGGGCTTGTGCTGCTGTCCAGGGATGATGAGGGAGGTGCTCCTTCTCCTCCAGCAGGAGCATTCTGGGGGTCTGCCTGCTCCCACAAACCCACTCCTCTTCCACTGCTTAAGGCATGGGGAGGTGGGAAATATGTGGCCAAAACCCTACGTGCAGCAGAGCAGCAGGAGAGAGGCTGGGTAGTCACAAACTCCGTGCAAAGAGCCCCATCCTTGGGATGCTCCCAGGAAAAGGCCATCCTGGAGGTTGTTGTTTTGAAGAAGCCACCAAACCACCGTGTTCTCACACACTGCCCTTTTATGACAACAACTTTATTTCTTTTTTCTTTTTTTTAATCATGCTGGAATGGTGATCTCCCAGCTGCAGGGCCCTGTCCCAGATGTGTGATGGGAACATCTCCCATTAAAGATGGGAGATGCTCATTGTTGCGTGGCACCCCTAATTTGGGGAGGCAGAGCAGGTGCTGGGAGAGGGGGCACTGCACCCTCACACAGCACAGAAAGTCTTTTCCATATGCTGCCTGATCAGTTATATCAGTTTCTTAAAATGCTATTGCACAGATATTTCAGAGGCATCCTGTAGGACCATCTGGTATGTTATATATTGCACAGAGCCTGGCCAATTCTCGGATCCTGTAATTTTATCTCCTCCATTTCATATGCGGCGCAGGCATTTTGCAAGGCGACGGGGAACGGGAATTTGTGGAGTGACGGAGCACATGCAAACTGAAAGGCAAGGCCCAGAACTGAGAGGCACTGGCAGCTCCTGCCCATCCCAGGCACCAGAGAGGAGTTTTGGGGATGTTTGGGGTCACCCAGGTTGTCTGCATTGCCCAGGGCAGAGCACAGCTCTTTCCATCCCTCCTGCTTCCTCCCTGCCTCCGACAGCAGCGCTGCGGGGTGCAGAGACGCCTCCGGCATCTCACAGATGTCCTTTTCCCTGCCTCCCCCAGCTTTTCCAGGCAGCACCATGGTCCCCACATTCCCCATGGAAGTGATGAGCTGCACTCCAGCACATCTCCTGTGTGAGACCAGTGTCCTCTTGGGAATCCCAGAATCACCAGGTTGGAAGAGACCTCCAAGATCATCGAGTCCAACCCAGCCCCAACGCCTCAACTAAACCCTGGCACTGAGTGCCACATCCAGGCTTTCCTTAAACACATCCAGGGATGGTGACTCCACCACCCCCCTGGGCAGATCATTCCAGTACTTTATTATTCTTTCTATGAAAAACTTTTTCCTAATGTCCAAACTAAATTTCCCTTTGTCCAGCTTGAGACTGTGTCCTCTCGTTCTGTCGGCTCCATGCTGGGACTATCCCTGCCATTACTCCTTTTTTTTTTCCAGGGAGAATGTGTATGCTGACCTCTAGAAGTGTCCAAGGCCAGGTTGGATGGGACTTAGACCAACCTGGGCTAGTGGAGGTGTCTCTGCCCATGGCAGGGGGTTGGAATGAGGTGAGATTTAAGGTCTCTTCCAATCCAAACCATTCTATGAGGCCATGAATTATCATGTGCAAACCAAGAACCCATCAGCAAAAAGCATCTCTGCTTTGTGGGGAGAGCAGTGACAAGCCTGGACAAGCATAAATTCCTAAGCTATCCCCATGGATGGCTCTGTGCTGCCAGAGCAGGGAAAAGGCCAAAAATAACCCTTGAGGTTACTGCAAAAATTAGACTGGAGCAGGTGGGCAGAGCAGAAAGGAGAAAGCCCTATCCTCCCAGAGCCACACACTTCTTTTTTTTTTTATTTTTAAATTTTTTTAAAGTGAGTGCTCCCAACTCATCCATCACACACTGACACCACTTTATCAACTCTTTCTCAACTGACAGCAAAGTTTGGTGCTGCTCCACTCAATTTCTTCTGATTTCATTAGGAAAAGAGACATTAAAAAGGCAGAAATGTTCTGATTTCCTATGTTTTGCTGGCTCCCTCCTCTGGCACTTGGAAATATTTTTATTTTGTAATGGGTTTGGCCATGAAGTAATTGGAAAAGTGTCCTGTGTTCCCCTTGGAGCTGCTCTTCAGGACAAGCAAATCTTACTCTGACTCATCTGAGGACCTGTTTTTAAAAGGTTTTTTCTATCCTTGCTACAATAATTAAAAAGAAAAGGAGGATTGACCAAAAATAATACCCTTGCCACTGTCTAATATTATAAAGTCAAACACACTTTGAGAAAAGCACTGTCAAGCAGAATTAGCAGCACTTAAGCACATCCATGACCCATTGCTCAAGGAAGATGCAAGAACCTCAGAGAGAACTCCTTGAGTGTTTCCTACCCAGAAGGGTTCTCCCCTGACCACAATTAATAGAACATCAATGTAAATCTGGAAGCCCCACGGCTGATTTTCCATCAAAGGCCCATTTTGTGGTTTTATTTGTTTCTAAATAAAGGTATGACCCTCTCCTGTGGAGATGGGGCAGAGACTTCGCAAAGGTTTTGGTGTCAGGCACAAATTTCTGCTTTCAGTTGCATTTTATTCTTCTCTTAGCTCATTAATAAGCATTAATGCCTTGTGTTTGTGGCATTTTATATTCCCCCCAGCACTTCAGTTTTGCTTTTGAAAGGGACACTTTCAAAAGGCTTTTTAAACATTATTTTACTACTGTTCATGAAGTGGTCCTGACAGAAAACAACATTTCCATTCTGGTTTAAAACTTGTAAACAACCTTTCCCCTTTCTAAAGAAATAAAATGTGTTTATCCATCTACCAAGTCCCAGCCAGTGGAGAACTAAAGGGAGCCTGTTAACTCCAGGAGCTCGGGGTGGGAGGTGTTGGAAAATAATAAACAATAATGCCAGTTTCTACATCTTTCCTCTGAAGTTTAAGGACTCTTGGCACCTCTAGCCAGCATATAAGAACAGGTTTCATTTTAAAACATGAGCTTGGATTAAGGATATTCACCTTTTTTCCCTGGGTGTGCAACACCTGAATAACCTAATTGAAGGTTCTCTGTTATAGGCCCCATAATTTAAACAGGTAATTAACAGCAGGAGCAAGTTCTGCTCCCAAAAGGAACTGAGGGTCTTGTGGCAAACATGTGATCATCCTCTCTCTTCCCCAAAGGAAATCTGAGCCCTCCAGAGTGGGGATGAAGAGGGAAAAGAAGATTTTCAGAGAAGGAGTAGGGAAGTGACCAGCACAGGAAGGAAGCTGCTACTCCAAGGCACAACAAAATCATCAGAACCCCTCAAAGGCTGCTCCCTCCTTCCCCAGCACAGAGCCCTTCCCAGCTGGAGAGTTCCCCCTGCCCGTCCATCACTCCCCACACTGCTCTGGAACACTCAGCCAGCTACAGGCTACATAAATATTGACAAGGTGCATTCTTAAATAAATAGCTCTGCTCGAGCAGTCGATATTGACCACTCGGAGAAGGCAAAACAAAAAGGCCTGGGGGACAGGGGGTTTCATCCAGTCCCAAATTGGATAAGCACAGACACAGCCAAGGCACTGGGGACAGCCCTTTCTTTGTGTCCTGGCACCAGCTGGGACATAAGGAGGGAAAAAAAAAAGCCCTGGAGAGACAAGGAGGCAAAATCCTTGCATGGGAATGATGTCTTGACAAGACATTTGTTTTTATGGTTCTGCTGCCTTCTGGTCAAGTAACTGGAAAATTCGATAGTGTGAGTGGAGAACTGGGGCAAGGGAGGAGCAGGGAGGCAGCACAGTCCTCTGGGGACCATCCATCACAGAGGCAAGGCTGCCAAATCACCCTGGAGCTGCCCACGCGTGTTTATGGAAGAGATTAGAGAGCTCCTTCTGGGGATCAAAGAAAAGCTCTCCCCCAGGAGCGTGCTGCCTTCAACTCTCAGATTCCCAGAAGACTCCTTTAGCAGCATCTCCAGCAAATATTTTCTTTGGGAGGGTCACAATCCCACGAGCCTCATTAAGGACCTTGAAAGAAAACAATCATTAATTTGAGGGAACGACACTTGATCTGGTTTTAAGTCCAAATTCCACATGGGTGCCAGCATTGGGTTATTTGGATGCAAAGCCTCGAGTCTCAATTTCTAACCCAAAAGGTATCCACTGGTGCATCCTCGGCGCCCTGCGCTGTAATTAAACTGGAAATTATCATTCCGAGTCGCAGCCCTTGTGCAGCCAATGGCATTCATCTCTCTGATACCAACCCATAAAAAAATAATAACTACAACTGGAGCTTGCTGGAGGAAATGAGCGTCGCAAGCCACGGAGTTTGGATCACAAGAGTTCAAACCCAGCGGTGGCAGGAACCTCTCAACTCCTGGCCCCTGGTAATGGGAACTTGCCTATTTCACAAACTCCAAAAGCAATCCAAAGGAGAATCATTCTTTATAATTGTTTTTCAACTTCTCCTCCAGCTGGAGGAATAATGACTGCACAATTCTCCTAACAACATGATCATAATCTATCAGTTCTATGAACTATAGAATGAACCCAAAGAGATAATTGGTGCAGGCACTGAATGATAAACATGTCAAGATTATGATTTCTTTGCTTAAAAATGAAACGAAGATATGATTGGAAATGCCATGCTTGGGGAGTATGAGCAATATTCCCATGCTCCATCATCTAAATTAGTTTATAATTTGCATATACTAGTATTTTTAGGCATTGTTCGAAGGCAGGGGAGCTGTAAAACGTTAAGATCCAAACATCATCAGACTTTGTCCTTCAGTGGCACTTTCCCAGTCGTGCATCAGGAGGTCCCATTACCCCGGGAGCAGCTGCAGAGGTGCAGCTTTGCCGGAGTCTCTGGGGGTTTTATCACCTCCTTCCTCCGGGTTTTACAGCCCCAGAGACTCGCTGCGAGCCCGAGGTGTGCACACACACCAGCAGCCAGCTCAGCAGGCAATGAACTTTAGTGCTGCACCTTCCCGCCTGCTGCTTCCCGACGCTCCCAGAGGGACGACAAACCCAGACTGACATTCAGCTCATAACAAACTTAAACCAAGGCAAAATTCTCCTGATTTCCGTGGTTTATACAGGAGCTGCTGCGCAGCCCTGTGAGGTGATCAGCCCACGGAGTTCTGTTGGGTTAAACAAGAGACAAAAGCACCTCCACTCCAGGCTGTGCTCGCAGGCTGAAGGAGCCTCTGTCTCCCCTCTTTCCCTGAACCCACCTTTGCTTTTTTAGCAGCAATGCCAATGAAAAACGGAGGGAAATGGGCATCTCCCAAAACCTGGGGAGGGGATATTTAACCCCCAAATCCAATGCACATCCTCATCTTGCGCCAAGAAGCACCACACCCCAAAAAACTCCCTGTTTTCCCTGTCCACGGCACCTTTAGCAGCTCCCCGGAGAGCACCAGGTAGAAACGGAGCCTGCTGAACCATGAAAGAGCGACTAACAGGTCCCTGTGCCTGTGACTGTTCCTGTCACTGCTCGGAAACCCCTGGGGGCTCCCTGGGAGCACGGAGGGGGTGGGAGGCAGAGCCAGGCTGGCTGCTGGTTCCATATGGCACCCATTAGCCTGCTACTGGGATGGCAGTGACAGCGTGGCACCAGCCAGCTGCCAGCCAGCTGTGAGGGCATCACCCCACCAGCTCCTGCTCTAAAGGGGATGAGGAGAAAGGAGAAAGAACCTTGGTGGGCTTTGCTGCAGCCCCTCCCATAGATCCTCCCAAAACCCTGCCCGGGGAGCAGAGCCTTGTCCCAAAAACTCAGCAGAGCACCCTACACACAACAGGATGGGAACCACAAAAAGGGACAGCTCTGCTCTGGGACAGGCTCTGCAGGACCAGCAGCAAGGGGGGAACACCAGTGAAGGGAGCTTGAAAGATGAAAGCACCAACTCCATCCTTTCTCTGCTAAAACAGAGTCCCTTAAAGCAAGTCTACTGAATTAAAGAGGAAACCCCAGAGAGCCTCCATGCTCATGAATAAATTCAATTTGCCATCTCATTTTTGAACTTATAAAAGCCAAGGCTCTCTAAACAAGACACAAAGCCTCACACTATGCCTCCAGGCACCTGCAGACGAGCCCTCAGATGGGGTACCAGGCCTCTTGGGGTGCTCGAGGAACCCAGCTCCAGGTGCCTTGTCCCATCTCAGAGCCTCAATCCTGCTGACCAAACGCAGTGTGACAGAATTGGTCACCAGACACACAGTCAGGACAGGGAGGGAATTTGCATTAAATCTTCCTGTGGCATTATTTTTTATTCTGCTTGCATTATTATTATTATTATTTGCTTGTATTTTCCCTCTCCTTGCTTCAATCTGGAATTGCAGTGACACAGCCCCTCTGCTTGGGCACTGCTCCCTCCCCCACTGCCTGCTGACACAACAAATCCACCTTTTAAACAACACCAACCCAAAATCCAGCGTGATGGAGGTGCTGAACAGCACCTGCTTGGCTGAAGTGACCAAGCAGCTCAGATTTTACAGGTTACAAACCACCAGCAGCACCTCTCCAGTGGGACTCTGCAGGCAGGGCTGGCTTGGCCCAGCTCCTCCCAGAATCCTGGATCTGCACACCCGAGGCTGCCTGCGGCCAGTAGCACCTGAGCAGGTTTCTAATGCAGCTGCAGTGCAGAGAGAGGAGCCCCAGTACATCCTGGGCACCAGGAATGTGGGATGCTGGCACTTCCCCTGCATCACACCTGCCCAGCTCCTCCTGCTGTGTTCAGCACACTTGGGAAATTCGGGTTCGCAGCAGGAGCAGACCAGGTGCAAATCCAGACGGAGACTCCCTGGATTTTGCAGATGCCACCATGCTGAGCTCTGTAAACCCCAGGGTTTGTGGCTCTGGCAGCAGAAGGGACATCCAAAGTGATCTGATCACACCCCTCCCTCCTCAAACATCATCACCCCAGCCCTAGGAGCGGCATTAAAGGCTCCCTGGTTTTTCCTGCATTTTGTTGCTTGCTGTGTCCCTCATGTGTTGGGAACACAGGCAGCACAGCCTGGCTCAGCACGCAGGAGCCAGCACTGGAGTGCTTTAGGAACCCAAGCCAACTGAATTATGTGCTGTAATGTGTTCAAGAAACACTGACACACTTGTCAAACTCTTCACAATTCCTCCTTTCTCTTTTCTCTTTTTATTTTTTAAAATTTCTGCCTAGCTTTATAGATCATTGGATAACATTCAGAAAATCATGGGGATGATTTTCTTTTCTTTCCCCATCATTGCCATCAAACGAAGTTATTTGTGAATACATCTGCTGGAAACCAAACCAAACGAAACATGACAAGTCTATTTTCACCGTTGGCAAGGCACCGAGGTGCTCACAGCCCCGTGTGTCACGCCTGGCTGAGACACCAGGAATTAGGGGATTTTAGGGAATATTTGAAGCAGGGTGTTCAGAGGGTGACTGCAAGAGGTGCTGCGATGGGATTTTACACCAGAGGAAGAATTCTCTAATGGCAGAAGGCTGAGGAAGCCATAATAAACAGGGATAAGCCATCCAATCTGATAAAATACAGCAGGTTTTGGAGTTGCAACATCCCAGTGCTACCTATTACTAAGTCATTAGCAGTAAAGTAATATTCTAATAGTTACCAATTTGACTAATAAGCCTCCAAGGCAAAGGAAATGCAAAGACAAAAGGCTCTGCCTGATGTAGCAATTTATCCTGGTGATAAACTCCTGAATCAGAGACAACCATGTTGAGACTTGCTGAGGTTTGCTGAGGGAATCCTCTCCTTCTGCAGAAACACAGGTGCTCCTTCCATCTACCTGCTCCTCTGCAGCCATCTCCATCTGCATCACAAACCTCCCGAGGTTACACAAAATAAAATTCCTTTTCTAGCATATCCCAGAGTTCAGACAAAACTCTCTCACCTCCTCCCAGCCCAACTGCAAGAGTCCTTCCCTCTCCCAGCTGTGGCTGGAGATTCTTCCTGAAGAGGTGGTTCAAGGGCAAGTGGAGGCTCCTGGACTTCAGATTTGAGAGCCAAATCCTGAGGTTTTGCCAGAGGAACACACACAAAACCCCAGCGAGGGGCACAGCCCAGGATGGGAAGGGGAGCCAAACACTCTGGCTGAGGCACACAGCATGCCAAGCATGGCCCTTTCTGGATTTAAAATCTTGATGCTTGTGAAATCTCTTCCCAAGAGGATGCCTGGAATAAATTGTCATCTGATAATAGCTACCAGGTGGTGAGGGAAGGAAAAAACAGACATGCACAGAATGTTTTGACTTCGAACTCATGTGGATTGTCAGAGAGGGAGTGTATTTTGTGTCCCTTCCTCATGCCCACCTCCCCCTCCCCATTTTCACCCCTTCATGGATTTTTAAAAATTATTTTGGCTTTCTTCAAGTGTTAGGCAGATTCCCTGGGGCAGTGGCTGAGGCCAGAGGCAGAGCCCAGAGCAAAGCCCCACCACCCCTCAAAGGCTCAGGGGTGGCCAGGTTGGAGTCTCCTGTCTAATTAAGTGAGTGGATGAAAAAAGCCCTGCACAGACATCCTGCTTCTCTCTCCTCCCCACCTCCTGCCTTCTCCATCTGCCCCTTCCCACTCCGGTCCTCACTCCCCATCATACCTGTAACCTTTCCCATTAACACCTGCCCAGGCAGGGAAAACCCTTCCCGAGCTCAAAGCATCTGCTTCTCATCAATTTGCCACGGAGCTGCCTCAGCCTCGGGCAAGGAACAGGCACAGAACTCCCTCTCCAGCCAGGATGACATTTCCAGGGCAGGGGAGCAAAGGGCAATCCTCTCACCAGCTTCAGAGGCCAGGGAGAGGCAGTGTCAGAGCTCCCTGCTGCATTTGGGGAGTGCACATCCCTTTCTTCCTGCTCCAGGAGCCTGATGCTGCTCTGTGTGAGCCTGTGAAGGCACACACACACAGATTACATCTTGTTCTTAGCAGGAAGAGATACTGACTTGGAAAATATCAAAACCGCCTCTTAGCCTGCAGCAGCCTTGTCTCACAAAACAAAAACCAAAAAACAAAAACCAAAAAAACAAAACAAAACAAAAAAAAAAAAAACGAAACAAAAAAATAAAAATAGAGAGGTTGAATCAAAGAAGAAGAGACATTTTATTACACAGAGTATCCGAGGAAATTTGGGTCTGTAATGAAGAGGTCAGCACAGAGAGCAAGAAGGAATTTTCAGTGGCATCTTGGAATGTTAGGGATCTCAACACAGCAGGAGCTGCCAGGAGAGCTGAGCTGCTCGACCACCCCGTGTGGGAGGGGACATCCAGCTGAAAGCACCGAGCAGTGACAACCAGGAAAGCATCAGCCACTCCCCTGCACAAATGGGAAGAGCTGCTCAGGTCCAGAACCACCCAGGCACTGCCGTGGGCAGGTCAGTGCTGCAGGAAAACCCAACATCCCCATCCCAGCTTTGGCTCTGCCTCCACAGCTTCATTCCTGCTGTGGCAGACACGACTGGAGGAAAGTGGTCACAGGCAGGCACTAATGATGAGTGCCAATCTAATAACACATATAATGCAGGCAGCTCCATTGCAAGTGTAATTGCAATCATAATGCAATCAATACCAATGGAAACACCGTATTTATACAGGGCCTTTCATCACTCACATGGAATGCAGTCAGTGCCAGTGCAAATATGCCAGCATCTGAGATAAAATATTTGCCACACATCTCGTGTACATGCAGACCAAACACTGCATTCGGGAGAGCCTTGGGATGTTGGAGGCTTTGGGAAGTTTCTGGGCATCTGACAAAACTCAGGAAAAACAAAATAAAAATCCCAGGTCCAGCTGTACTTCGGGAAATAACAAAACCTCCATTCACATTGAATTCTCCTTAGCTTAAGTCACGATTTCCACATTGCTCTGCCTGTCAGCTCCCTGCCCTGGCACATTGCTGTGGTCAGGCAGTCATTAACCTCCTGACGGGGAGAAAATGGGGAGAAACGCTCCTGCCTGCCAGCAGCATCCAAATCCTCCCCACAAGGGCTGCACCAGAGCCCTGTGGTGCTGCTTCATCCAGTGATGGGCGAGCCCCAGAGCTTGGCATTCCCTGCTGATATCCCTGCAGACACCTGTGACTGGTTCCATTAAGGTGAAGCAGCTGAAGGAATCTGACACTGGGGAAAGCACAGCATTCCCAAGACTGGGAGAGCGGAGAAAACCGTCCTGCTCTCACTCACCATTCCTTCTGCCCTCTGAATCTGATCCACACAGTCCATCACTGGGTCTTGACACATTTAATGTCTCAGTAAAGAAAAACATGATGTGTTGATGCTCCTGTAAAGCTCTGACAACTGACAGCCTAATGGCTTCTTATTTTTTCCCAGCTGCAGTTTAGAAAATGAAATAAATTTAGGTCCTTAAGGAGGCTGGCTGCTCCGTGAGTAACGTGTTTGCTGAGACCCCAGGCACCAGCTCTGGGTTGCAGGAGCAGGAAGCAAGGCTGGAAAAGGGAAGGATGAGGGGTGGAAGTGGATGGAGGAGTTGCTCAGTACTAATTTAAGCATCCAAATCCACCTGGAGCGTCCTTTGCTTCTGTTTGCTGAAGGTGAGAGCAGCACCTAAAACTCCAGCTGCAAGTGATGCTGCTGTCCTACCCTGGACGTGATGGGTGGGAGGACAGGATCCATCCTGTTAGGGTGGATTTCAGGATGATTTGGAACAGGGAATTGCCCCAGGGAATGGGCACAGCCCAAAGGCTGCCAGAACTCCAGAAGCATTTGGACAACATTTCCAGAGACAGAGTGGGATTGCTGGGGTGTGTGTGCAGGGCCAGGAGCTGTGCTGGATGATCCTTGTGCTCCCTTCCAGCTGAGGATGCTCTGTGGTTCTCTGAGCCCTCTCTGGTTCCATGCACACCAGGAGGATTGGTGCTCCTGGGGCAGTGAAAGCCACGAGACACAGTTGCAGCTCCCAAGTCTATTAAGGAGCGCTGCTGTAATTAGGCTAAAGCAGTGCATGGCCACGGGGCCGGGAAGCAATGATGGAAAGCCTTTCCTGGGAAAGGGCTGGCTCCTTGTGGAGCACACCCCAGCCATCACTCAGCAGCAGCTCACCCAGACATCATCCAGCCTCAAGGCAGCAGAGTGGAAATCCTTTCTCTGAAATATTCCTGAGGCTCTGAGTGATGGAAGATGGACAGGGCTGCAGACAGAGCTCTCATCTCACCATGAAGCCTCTGCAGGGCAGGGAAGGAGGCTCAGGAGTGGGGACACCAATTCCAGCAGCTTGGATGCAGCTCTCTTCTGGATGCAGATGAGGAGGGATGGGGGTGGTGAGGGTCCTGCTGCCTCTCCCCCCACCTCTTACAGTCACCATGAGACATGACACACTCTCCAAAGCATCACACAGCTGGCAGGGAGCTCCCAGCCATCCAGATTTTAGGAGAGCTTGGCAGTTCCAGCACCATTTAGAGGGCACTGCTGAGGTGAAAGCAGCTCTGATCGTAATAATGTCGGACTCTCCGATCCAGCTAAAAGCCATTTCTCTCAATTATTTCCCCCCACAAATTAATTCATCTTAGGCCATTTCCCCCATGAAATCTTGGCCCCTGTTGCAAAGCCATAGTGAGCAGTAAACCCCAGAGTGAGTACCAGTGAGCTGTAAACCCCAGTGACCCCAGCCTGAAGGCTCAGGAGACCCCTTTATGATCCCACACTTTCCCACTGGAGAGAAAAGCCAAGCAGAAAGACAGAACAATTGCAAAGCCAAAAAAAACCAAACTGCTGCACCCCCTACAGCCCAACAGCAGTGTGGGGTGGGGGCTGCAGCCCCCTTGCACATCCCCAAAATCCTGGTGGTGACAGGGGAAACTCACAGAGCCCCTCCAAGCACTGTCCCTGCACTCACACTGCAGCTGGAGCCTGGGGGTACCTGGTCCATCTGCACACACCACACCCTCCCTGGGCACATCTTGGAGCACAGACTGTTCCTTTCAGCACTTTCCTCGCCCCAAATTCCCTGCTCTCCCCCTCCCTCACTGCCAGAGGCTGTTTTTCTCTTGATCCAGGCCAGCTTCAAAACCAGGGCCATTGCAGCATCTCTTTGCAAGTGGTGTTTACCTCTCTAAGTGCATTCCCACCCGTACTCAGGATGACCCCGTTTCTTTATGGAAGACATTTCCAGGACTTGGAAAAGGGATGAGAAGGGAAGACAGTCTGAGGCCAAAGATGTTGAGATTTTCAAAGAGGACATTGAAGGTAGGAAAGAAAAGGCAGTGCTAACTGCTCTGAAGGGAGCAAAGGGATGGGAAGCAGTAGAGGAGAAATTAGGGAAGCTCCAAAGCATTGGGAACATCAGGGGCAAGGGCAAAAGCAACCTCAACTCCCTGGCTCTGCTACGGATGAGCTCATCTCAGCTTGGGAAAGTTATCCCATACTGCCCTCCCAAAAATACCTGTGGCTGTAAGAAAAGCAGGTTTGTGAAAGTTTGGGAGGGCAGGGAAAGGCAAGAGAGGAGGAGAGTGGTAACTTGAGGTTCAACAGCTGCTGGGAGCAAGCAAAGGGCCCAGTCTCCTTCTGAGCATGGCAAGGCACATGGAGTGATGAAGCCGCCAAGAAGTTATAATCAGGACTAATAGTTTGAGGTTCTTAATATTCCTGCAATCCAATAAATCAATGCTGCTAAATACGAGCGCGGGAAGGCAAGCGGGGGATTGACAGCGCAAATTAGGTTGGGCTGCAGGGAGAGATTTCTCAAGCAGTTGGTTCCATCTGAGCTCACAGGCAGCTCCTAAGGTGAGCATGCTGCAGAGACACCTCTCAGGTGAGCTATGCCTCCTGTCCACACACCTCTGCTGGCATCAGCTGCTCCCAGGGTCCTCTCCCTGCTCAGGGAAGGGAGAGCAGCCCCACTCGTCCCGCTAACATTAACTACTTCTTCACCCTGCCGCTCCCCGGGCACTGAGAGGATTAGCTCAGTGTTTATTTCCTTGTGGGTGTGTTTAAACCATCGTTCAAGTACCAGGAATTATTATGAGAGATATAAAAATGCTGGGATTTACAAGAGGATTAGTACCCTAAAACAGAGCTGCTGCTATTCCTGCTCTGATCCTCCCGAGTATCCCAGGAAAGACTGTTGTGTTCTGGGGGAAAACTGTGATGCATAACCTTCAAATTAGGGGGAAGGGAATAAGACAGCCTAGTTCTTCCAAATCCTCCAGAAAACACCTTGCAATTACAGGAGATCTAGATCAGATCTTAAGCAAATACCACAGCTGCAACTTCAGCCAAGTTATAAAACGTTCCTGTGGAGAGAATTACTCAAACAAGTTCATCCACTTCTGAATTTGGGACTAAGAGGACATACAGACAGCTCCTATCAAATCTAGCTTATTCCTTACAAAATTCAAACTTATCGCAGCCCAGAATGTGTTATCAGCATCAAAAAATGGGGTAGACAGATGTTTTTCCATGCACTTGTCCCTGTGTTAGTCACAGGATCTGCAGAGAAACCAGAATATTCAGCTCAGCCATCTCCATCTTCTGCTCTGTCCTCCAGAAATGAAAGGACCAGACTCGACACTTGAATCTCTGTATCCCTTGTCATATGGAACTTTTCCAGCTCCTTAAATCATTCTTGTCTGCATATGACAAGGGATTGGAAGGGCTGAGATTATTTATCTTAAAAAGGAGACAAATAGGAAGTCTTGTGATAAATGTATGTGAATTAATGAGTGAGGGAGACAAAGTACATCTAGTATTTCTACCCTCCCTGCCTTGCAACACAAGAAGTCCGGTTTGATTCCGTTGAAATAGTGACAAATTCAAAACTGATGAAAAGAAACACTTTCCCTAACCAGCCTATGAAATCCGTCAAAGCCTGGAGCTCAGGAGGTTTCAAAGACATTTATATCAATAACACGGCTCTCCAGAGCTAATGGTCAATGCTAATGGAAAGGAGAGAATGAGTTTAAGGCCCTCTCTAATGACTGCAGTGGGCTGGAGAGAAGTCCTGGATTTAGCCAGCAATTCCAACCTGAAAAGCTCTACTTCACGTATTTGCAGGTCAGGTGCTGCGTGGATTTATCAGGGGAGATTGTTCTCTCCAAATCCTCTGCTCTCACCTGTGATTCAGGGCCCATCTCACAGCCCTGCTCTAGGCACTATGAATGCAAACACATCCTCTTAGGAGACATTTTGTGTTTCCCTTCCTACCCTCCTGAGGTGAATAAAACCCAAAGAGTCTTGGTTACGTGTTGAAT
>VZSR01001113.1:285085-319632 GCA_013398615.1 Brachypodius melanocephalos | reverse complement strand
CTGTTGTACACCAGATTTCAGTCCACACCAGAACTGCAGTCTGAGCTCCCCAGTACTTCTTATTTCTTGTCAAAACTCATTTATATTCCTTACCCCTGAATTACCAGTACAGGAGAGCACCACTGCTGCATTTTTCCTGGGAACTGCTCCTTTGTCTATGGTCTCTCTCTATCATGATTGTTATTGATATCAAAAGCAGTGCCCAGAGACTTCAAACAAGAGGCAAACCTCGATTAAGTAGACACTGTAAGAGATGGTCTCTGCCCTGGAAAGCCCAGATATAAGAAGAAAAGAAATATTTGAAAACATCCTCAAGGTCACAGAAGGAATCTGCAGCACATTCGGGGGAAAAAACAGTGGTGAGCCATCCCTGTCCAAAATTCACCCCATCCTCCTGTTTCCACATCACCTGTGGCTGTAAGTTTCACAAGCTGGTTCTGGATCTGCTGTGACAGGACCAAGCCTGGCCCACCACATCTCCCTTTCTAGGCTCCTAAAACTTAGGATATGCACGTTGCAAGGATCTCAGCTCCTCCTTCCCTGCATCATCTCAGCATCCTCCTTCCTTTGCTTCCCACCATGTTCTTCATGGCTGGTAAGGACTTCTGCATGTGACAGCTTCTCTCTCTGAGCAGGACATTAAACTCATAATATCAAGGCCAGGTAATTAAGGCCAGCTCTCCAATGAGTCCTGATAATAGACTGGGGAGGTCAATGGACCAAATCAACAAGAGGGATGGACTCATCCCAAGGGCAGCTCTCCTCCTCTGCTGAGACAACTTGGGACTTTGTTAGACAACAGAACTCAGAGAGTGTGGAAGTCCTCCAGCAGCACTGAGCATAAATTACAACCCAGAAACTCTGAGCAGAATGAGCTTCTCTACACAAATACACTGCAAAACACAGGGCACATTTGTCCTGGCCATCAGCAGCTGCAGTGATCACTGTAAGAGGTTTGAACACAGCAGAATGTTCTTTACTCTGGAGTGTAACATGCCCATTATTAAGTGCTATATAATGCTGAGCTCCTGCTATAAAAGGGTCTTCAGAAATGACAACATAAAGAATTAACGGCCTCCAAAACAGGGCTCAGGTGAAACCTGATAGTTAAAGCTGGGAGAATTTTATATCAAAATCCTGCAAGTTTCACAGTAACATAACACAAAGCCATAAATCACATTGGCTCTGCTCACAAGGTTGGTGGAACTCAGGAAATATAAAACCCCAAAACTTTTGATGAACATCCCAAGTCCTGAGCTTGTTACACGGTTCTGAGCCACTGTTTGTCAAACCCTGTTTACCAACACACCCTCAGATAATTCATGGGCTTCTGCCAAGTGTGAGGCAAATACTACTCAAATTAATAAAGTTACAGTGCTGGCCCAGAGCAGGTGTAACATGGGGATGGCACATGGAGGACATGGCTCATAATGCCCAAGGAATGAGATCTCTAACTGCTGTAGGAGTCCAGCATTGAGATGCAGCCCTGCAACCCAAATCCCTCTGCCCAAAGCAGGGACAGAACAATTTTTCACCCCCACACTGTGGGTTTCAGCATGGAAATGATGAGGAAGTGCTCAAATACCAAATAAAAGCCATGAAAAATCATACAAAAAAGAACACTGGTACTGCATGCACTCAGAGAAGATTATTCTTCAACAAACCACCATCTCTTTTCCCCTTGTGCTCTCTCTCCTGTGTCCTACTGATGCCTTGGAGTAGCTATGTAGAACAGAGGCTAGACAAGATGAAGGGAATAAGAGTAGGCATTTATTAAAGGCCTTCCATAGATATACCTTGGGCAGTCAAAAGCCTCTGAGAGGGGCTACACCCAAATTGGATGATGGTCACAAGTTTTTCAGACAAATATAAGTTTGGTCCATTTACATATCAGGGGTTAATCCTCTAATTACAGCTTCAGGTAATGAAGTCATATGCCCCACTTTTCTCCCCTCCCCAATTCACTTTTGTTTATACTTTTCAGGGCCTGAGGCTGTCAGGTGCCCGTGGGTTCCAGGCTCAGAGGGATTGTTTTCTCTGACCAAAATATGAAGACTGTTAACTACACTTTATATGGAGTTTGGAGTTATGCACTAATGCAAAACAGGACTTGAAAAACATTAAAGGCTAAAATCTCAAGGCATCACTACCTTGCCCTGAAGAGCCCAGCACTGCAGGGCCCAGTGTCCAGTCCAACCCCTGTGAGACATTTTACCAGAACGTGTCTATCAGGAAACAAAATCCGACACAAGAATAAAGTTGGCGAGGCGTTTGAGCGGTTCCATTTTGGTGGCGTTCTTCCCCTGGCCATGGATTATTGATCTGTGTGGGGGAGAGGCAGAGCCATGGCTGATGTGCTGTTCCTCAGCCAGGGTAATGTACGGCACTGCCAGGATCCGCAGGTAACTGATGATCCCATCTGGCACGGGAGTGGGGAATGATTGATTCACTCTCCATCCTGGTACTTAGACTTTTCACCCTCAACAGGCCACGAAGCCTCGTTCATCATCTTCATCAATCAAATGGGCAAATGTCATTAAATCTGCAGGCCACAAGCAGCATCATTTATATTTTTGTCCTTTTTTTTTTTTTTTTTTAACTTTGTTTCAAAAGTTTGCCACCTCCTCTTCCCGCATCCCTCTCTGAAAAATAATGCCTCTGCCTGTCAGGAGTTCAGTGAGGCAAAATGAGGAAGCTGAACCCTGAGAAGAAGGGATGGTGCCAGGCTTTGAGGCCCTCACTCCCAAGCCACAGGGGATGCTCAGAGGAGCAGAGCATTCCCAAATTCTCCAGAGCTGCCAGGCACCAGTGATGCCTGGTTTGATCCCTGCGTGCTCCTGGAGACACCAAGGGTGTTTTGCTACAAGGCTGACCCAGGGCATAGCTTTTAAGCACCACCACACAGGATGTGGCACAAACCAGGGCAATTCCTCAGAATTCAGTGGAGCAGCCATGACCTGTCTGTGCTGTTCATCTGCCTCATAACTTCCCAAGGACAATGGGTACCTCCAGTTTGTCACCACTGTTTATTTAAGCATTGATTTTTTTTCCTTAATGCACTTTTTCAAAGTCGCTTTTTACAACGTGGAAATGTACCAACACCACTAAGCACAGGATGTGCAGGAAGGGGACATGAAACCCATCAAAAATCAGGGATGGTTTTGAGGCCATCCTGAAAGAAGCTGACAATTCACCCTGGCAGGTTCCCTCCTTGCCAGAGCTATGTGAGTCCACTCTGTTTATCTCAGCGCTCTGACCAGCCCAGAGTCAATGCTGGATGGATGGACAGCACTGCCAACGAGTTCACTGCCTCTCCTCCCAGCAACACACTCCATTAGAAAAGTTTTTAAGAAATAAAAAGAAAAGCAGCCGTAAACACTGGGCAAAATAATCTGACTCAGTGAAATTTCCAGAGAGTTCAGAATAGCCTGGAGTGAAAATCCATCTGTAATGTGACTGAAAGAGCCTCGTGAAGGAACAGATGCAGCCTGTAAATTAAATCACCAAGAAAGGTTGGAGGAGCCAAATGAAATCTCCACCTGCCATTACTTCCGAGGCAGAGACAGGGCTGGGCACAGGGAAGGAGGGCGATGGATGGGCAGACGAATCATTTTATTAGCCTTAATTGCCATTTCAATACCATACCCATGTCTCCACATAAGCCTTCATTCTTTGCAAAGTTGTCAGTTCATGTCCTGAATGGGCCAGGCTTGTTATCAGCAAGGCGTTTACAGCCCCTGGGCTGTGCATTAATTAAAAAGGCTTTGTGCTGAGGCTCATTCATTAGCACACTGCTCCTTTAATCACTGCCTCTTCAGCCACCAGGACAATCTATAAATCTCCTCAAATATGAAATAATGAAGTGGAATGGTTCAATTTATTACAATGTAATAAGGCAGGATAATGTGGGGGTGGACAGGGTGGCACTGGAGCTGTCTCCTTGCCCAGTCTTCCCACCTCGTTACTGACAGTGGCCATGAGTGAGAAGAGCAGGAGGGATGCAGGACAGGAAGGAGAATGCACAGGACACAGATCTTCCCATCTCCTGCCATCCCTCCCACACAAAACCCAGCATGCGACAAGGCACTGAGGATGATGCTGAAAGCCAGACCTTGGCCTTGGGAGGGAGGTTTTGCCCTGAAGAAGTCCCCAGGGTTCTGCTCTTTGATGCAGACACCAGCATCCATCAGCAGTAGGGGAAGCCTCGCACTCTCCATCCCATTTTCCCATCTGCACCCCCATTTCCCCACCTCCCCCTGCTCCACCATTCCTGGAAAGATCCAGGTTGAGTTGGACAGGCAAGCGCCAAGGAGCAGATGTTCTAGGGAACATCAACAAGCTCCAAAAATTCACATATTAACTCAGCACAATGCTCCTGTTTCCCCTCTCATGGCTCATCTCCCAGCAGCTGGGCCCTCCAGTCAAGCTGCCAAATAAAATGTGATTGTACACATTGGGTTAATTAACAAAGGGAGAAGGGACAACACTTGTCTGGCTTTGCATTTCCTAAATAAATGCATCAAGGACACCTAACTAATGAGGGGAGGCCGAACATGAGGTTTTCTCCCCACGGAAATTGGAGATTAAAGATGCCAAGGGAAGAAACAAAATTTCAGCTATTCTAGAAAAGCAGCCACAGCATTCAAAGAAAGTGCAAAATGAAAACTGCCCATAGAAAAGTTTACAAAAGCTAATTATGCTCTAGCATAGAAGGGAAGCTTTTAGAGAAAAGCAGGATTTGTAAAGAACACTGTAAGTGGGTTTCGAAAAGTTACTTTTCCCTGTCAGAAAATACCAAGTAAGAAAAATCGAGTTCACACTATAACAGCTCTACAATTTGCTGTTTTATTTTCATTGCTCTCCCTATTCAGTCTTAGAAGGCCTTGAATTCTTATGCACTGTTATATAATTAATGTGGTTATTAATATAATTAATACAAGCTGTTGATTTATCCAAAATTTGTTCTGAGGGAAGTGAGTCGTGATAAATTCACAGTAAGAAAAAAAATTTAAACTATCAGAATATCCCATATCAACATTCTGTTTAAAACTGAAATTTGTCTTAAAGACTTTATTTCAGAACTCATGGTAGGATTGTTCCAGGTTTTTTCCAGAGGGAATATGCAAGCCATAAACATGAATCTTTTTAACTGACCCAACTTAACCCTGCTGGGTAGGGGTGCCCTGGCCCAGGAAAAGACTCAAGGGTTTCATTTTTTTCCTCCCTATTTCTTACCAGAAGTGCATTCAAATGCTGTTAGAGAGTGGGAAAATGATTCTTCCTGTGTTAAAGAGGCCCAATCGTACGCATTGCTCAAACCCACAGCTCTTTAATACCAGCAATCTGCTAAGTGCTAATTTGTCAAGACAAAACCTTTCATCTCCAAGGCTCCCCAAACGTTTCATTCGCTCGAGAATCACTCACCCCACTACAATAAAATTCCAGATCATCCACAGGGCACCACAAGCAGGAGGTTTGGGTTCTTCTTCCCCTCCAGGAAGGGCTCCTCCAGGAGAAGGGCAACTAATTATTGCTCAAGTCAATGAATTAACCCTGTTTCTGGCTACTCTGTGAGTTTCAAGGTGCTTTTTAGAGGGAACAGCATGGCGGGGTCCTCACCATCAGAAAACTCTATTACACGGATCTTCAAAAAAGCTCATTACTACAAAGCTACCAGCATTCAATCCCATTAATAAAACACATCGGTGTATAATTATAATATTAGGCACTTAAATTGCAGTTTTCATCTGCAGCTCTCAAAGTATTCTACCAGAGTAAATTGAGTCCCCCCTAATTTGGGCTGGTCACAGTTTTCCATTTGAAGCCTTTCCTGATGGAGAATTGGATTTTGCGTTTGAAAAGAGAATCGCGAAAAGGATCTGCTCTTCCTCAAAATGGTTGTTTCCTTCTGGTGAGGGATATGCAAAGGGGAAAAAATCCCACAAACTCTACAAAATTTGATGAGGAGGAAGAGTTAAAATCCTGCCAAGAAAGGAATAGCCATAATCTGTAAACTTTTCTGGTGGCAGCAAAATCAGTTTTGCTGCAAACTGTTCACGGTGTGTTTGCACACAATCCAACGTTTGCATTGGGGCTGTCCAGCTTGCAACATCAGATCAGGCATGAAAAGGATAAAAATTCTTCATTTTGTGGACAAAACCACCTCGTGAGCCATTTTTCTTCTCTGATGGAATCTCCAAACTGGGAATCTCCAGATTCCTAAGAGCTGCTCCCCAGGTTTGGGCTATGGGGGACAAAGCCACGCTCTCTGCAAGCTGCCCATGACAGATGGAGGGTGACAGCCACTTCTTCAGAGCCACATCTTGGCCCATGCTGGAACAAATCTGCTTCCAGCAGGCAAGGAAGCTGAAGAAATCAGAGATGAAAATAAAAGTATTGAGGAAATCGTCTGGGAGCGGGAGCCAGGCGGCACACGAGGTTCAGCACTAATTTGTGAGGAGACCTGTGTGCTCGGGAGGTTATCCCAGGAATACCACTGGAAATGATATCACCATGGGCACCCACCAGGCAGCTCCCTCACAAACCTATTCCCTGGTAAACACCAATTTTCAGTAATTCCAGTTATTAAAAACAACTTAAAGAGGACTCAGATCTCATTTTGCAGAGAGCACAGGGGTCTTGAGGACTGTTTTTAAAGTTTTCCTGCACTGGAGTTAACAGTCTATGGCTTTGATATGTTCGGCTGCTGTGCTGCTTCCAAGTTTATTAAATTTACAGCCAGAGAGACAGCATGGCTTGTTATTTTTCCCAAAGAATCCCCAGAAGAAAGGCAGAGTTTATCAGGCATCAATGGAAGCTGCAAGCTCAGAAACCATGGGTGTCCAGGAGATGCCTTTCCTAACACCACACAAACAAATCATTGCTCCATGCACACATTTATTCAAATCTCAAAAAGATTATTATATATGTGGTACCCCCACAACCATACCCACCTTTGGACACTCACATTGACAACAGTGAACAGATTAAATAATCAAATGCAATCCCCAGTGGAGAAGGTTAATTTACATGCTAATAAAGTATAAATACCACAGCAGCACCTTTGGGCACTAGGAAATACCCCAAACCCTCCTATTCTCCAATTATTTATCCCCCACTGAAGAAGAGGTTTGGTTTTGACATGAAAACACAACAGAAATTAAACATTTTCCCCCCTGCTGATGACCAAAAGCTCCTTTGCTGAAGTTGCTTTTCAATCAGCTATCATTAAAATTGAACCCGTTTTGTTGGATCTGGAGAGATTTTATGGCCCGTCCTCATACGTGTTTGGTGACCAAGTGGCTCACAGGGTGATGCATTTCCAGGTTTCCCATGGTGCTTCCACATTCTGTGTGAAGGGAGATTCTCCCTCATGACAAATAAGAGGATTTAACTCTGCTCATCACAGACATCCCTGAGATATCTGGGTAAAACCCCATTAAATCCATCCTGCTTTTTGCAAACCCTGAGGAAGGAGAAGAAAGGACAAGGCCAGGCACAAACCACCAACATCTATTGTGCATCACGAGGGGAAGAGGTTGGGCTCCGGGGACATTTTTCTTTTGGCACTTATTGTCTTCTAAACTCTGCAATCTATACAATAGCTATGTTTGTAATCACTCGAAAATTTTCAATTAAATGTAAAAAACCAGAAACAAGTAAATCTATTCTCTCTTTTGACTGTTTTATTGATTAAAATGGATGCCTGAGCTGCGGCCACTGAACCATGAAAAGCAATCTGTCTTGGATGGGTAAGAGATCGTTAGGAAATCGTTGTGCTGAGGCAAGAATAACTGTGCATGTACACACACGTGTGGGGTTGGGCACAGATACCCACATGCTACCATGGAAAAAGCCACCTGCAAATGAAAATTGTGTCTATATATTTCACTATCAAGTTCAAAGCAAGCTGAGGTGTTAGCCTGTCACAAGACCTCTCGTTTTCTAAGTTTCATCATTTCCCTCAGCAGCCAAACCTCGTCTCCGTTGCTGCGGAGCACACGAAAAAACCCACGAGGTGGGAGAAGAAAAACCTCAAGGTCTGTCATGTGTTACAAGCTCCAAGAGCAAGGAAACCACTCCTTGGGTCATTAGGAGATTTTCAGGATGATGACAAGGAGATCCTTCAGTTGATATTTCAGCTTCTTTTTTGTCCCTGTCCTTCCAGGGCGAAGTGGAGGATGTTAAACGAGTTCTAGACATCACCAGGAACACTGAGTTTTGCAAAGCCTGACTGGTTTGGGTGTGAGTTAACCTAAGGCAAGGCAAAGGAGGGGAAAAATTTCCCACATGAAGCTTTTGCCACGAGCCCTCACTCTCAGATTCCCAGCCTGCAGCACAGCCATCTAATATTGGCTCCTAACAGCCACAGGAACAGATGGAGAACACTTCACTCTGCGCTGACAATACTCTGCTCTTGAAGCAAGACTACCCTGGTATCAACTCTGTTTTATCTCAGCACCTCAAGTTGAAGCTTAAATTAACCAAACATTGCTTTTTTGTTGTAGCCCATCACACAAAAGTCTCGGGGGGTTCAGATCTGCCAATTCTTAGCCTTTGCAGGAAAATTCTCTTATTTGCTGAAGCCAGCCCAGAGCCTGCTCATCTCTAGGAATCCTGGACCCAAACATCACCCAAGGGAAGAGCCCTAAGAGAGGTCAGGTCTGGAAGCTTTGCTGCAAAGCAAAGCTCTGAAATCCTCAGCTGATGCTCATCCTCTCCAACAGGAGCAGCAGGAAACCCCTTTCCAAAATCCACTTCCTAGCAGGTTTTTGAAGGCTGGGACTGAGACCACAACAGCTTTGTCCCACCAACACAAGTCTGTCCTCATCTTAGCAATGGAAAGATGAACAGCAGCCACTCCCTTGTCCAGGGTATCTGGGATGTGCTCAGCATTGGCTGAGCCAGGCTGGAAGGCTGGGAATGTTCACCAGAACAGCATCACTAATGAGCTTAGCCCTGAAATAAGCTGTCATTTAGGAAGCAGGGGATACCCTCCTCCCCACACACTCATCCATGGTATTTGCTAATGGGAAGAACGAGGCACAACAGCAGATTCAGGCTGACTCATGCAGTTTGTACTTTTATTGGGTGCCTTTTTCCATCCTCCCCTCTAAAGTGCAAACAACGTACAGGAACGGTGCTGAGCGGATCTTTGGGAATGGAGCTCCAAATCCTTCCTATTCTATTTATTTGGGTGTGAGAGCTCTGAGATCATGACCCCATCTCATGCTGCAGACAGGGAGGGGTCAGCACAGGGTGCTCACAGACACTGGGCAGCTGCCAGGTGCTTTGGGAAGAGCCCTCTAATAATAGTAGTAACAATAACAAGAAAACAACAACAACAACTATTATTATTATTATTATTATTATTATTATTATTATTTCTAAAATCATTATTGATTTGATCTAATAGAAAAATTGTAAGAGAATAAACCTTTAAATCCTCCAACAGGACAGGCCTAGAAAAGCCCTGCCAGGCTTTAGAGGGCAGTGAAACCTCTCATGCCATCACCACACCACAAAGCATCACGTAAAAGCAGCAGCAAAGAAAAACTGGAGGGGGTCTGAAGCCCCACACCTGTGCAAGACCATGCAAATGTACCAAGAGGAGGCACTGAACGGGTTAGTGTCTCTCAGATCTTTTAATATATTTTCCCTAATTAAGCTGTTCAATTCAGCAGCTTAAAGAGCTGCCGATAGCTGCTACAAATTGATTTATCTTTTGATGAAGGTAAAATTTGCTGGAAAAAATACAAAACAACATATGGGTTTGGGAGGGATTAAATTACTTTGTCTTGTGTTAAGATTCAAACATATTCTGGAGGCAGGATGAGTCTTTTACAAGTAAATTGTTTTTATACTATATAGCCATTTCTTTGTAAACAGAAGGATCCTCATTTACACATCCACCTACAATACCTGCTAGGTAACAGAAGCAGATCCTTAAAAGCCAGATGAGATCCCAAGCTTTCCGTGGGCACACAAACACAAATAAAAAGAAATCATCCTGCAGCCACACCCGCCCCTTTCCCGCCAAGGGTGAGGGAGAAAAAACCTTCTGGAAACATAATAATCCATAATAGACATGGCCTAAAGCAGTCTCTACATGGAGGGTCATGACCAGCTACCATGGGGGACGTCAGGGCTCCCAAAACTGCACTGAAATTCCCAATCCATCCCTGCCTGTGAGCTGCAGTCCCCTTGGAGAGCACGAGCTTAGAGTTTAATACCACCACTTCATTATTCTGCTTTACTCATCAGTAGGAAATTTAAGGTGAAGAGAGATAAATATTAAGAGTAAATCACAGCCAGCCTGACAAGACCAAGCAATAGTAGCAGCCAGAGCAGTGTAATTTGCTTGATCTCAGATGAGGAGTGTCCCTGGTGGATGGGATGTTACAGCCTCAGGAAGGAACAGGAGACAAGGAGTTGGCTCCTGCAGCTCCAAAATCAAAACTCACTGGGCTTTGAGCACTGATATCCCCTCAAACACAGATCCTTCTCCTTTCCTCAGCAAAGCTGTGCCCATCTCACCTCTGCAGCAGCAAGGAAACCCCTCTGTGGTCTCCCTCACTCCAACCCAGCTTCAGAGCATCTCCAGATCTGTGTCTCCACAAAGGGAGTTTGAGAGAATTCAGCAGAAGGGCTGCAGCAATATGGAGGGGTTGCATTTATTAACTCTGCTCCCCACATCCCCTTTATCAGCTATTTTGGACACACGCATTTCCTACACAAGCACATGCCAGACATCTGAGAGTGGATAATTTGCCCAGACAGGCAGTAAATACATCCCATCTCAGGCTTCCTCTGAGAATAATGTGCTTGCCAGTGTCACCTGTCATGTAAATCATCACCTTGCAATTTATCCTGAGCTACATTTCAACTGTTTCTGGACCAGGAAAAAAAAAAAGAAACCCTCAGAAAGTCCAGTAACTCCTTCAGTGAAACATGGATGCTTCTTCCCTGGCCAATATTCTGGATTTATTGAGGAAAAGACATCTACTGAATTTATGGCTTCCCAGCTGAATTTCCAACCCTTAGATTTAAAGGAGAGACTCTCCTAGACTTTCTCTGAGCTGTACAGAAGACATTTACATAAGTTTTTGTGCAACATTCCTCCAGCCTGTTCCTCTCTCACCATATGAGTAGCCAACAGCTACCCACTGAATTACTGCAGCTCAACAACTTTGAGGTGGATTTGAAAAATCCCACGAGTTGCATGAGAAATGACACGCCTGTGATTTTTTTTTCCCCATCCCTGGCATTTTTTATTTAAATCTTCCTATAAAACCAAAATCGTGTAAAGAATTAGGGTTGATGGCACTGCCTGGGCTGCCGCCTTTCAAGGGAAAAAAAAGAGAAACTATGTTTTCTTTCCAGCAGCAAGCACAGAAAAGCTCCCATGGGAACTTTCCACTAAAAAAAAAACCCAAGACATGTTCCCCAGAAATCCATTTTAAAAGGTCCAGTGGGAGGTTCTCTAGTGGAAAGTGTCCCTGCAGAGGATTGGAATGAGATGGCCTCCAAGGCCCTTTCCAAACCAAACCATTCCACGATTCTCTGAATTTATTCCCAGCAGAAATTCCTCCAGCCAGCTGGGCTTGTCAAAAAGGTTGGATTTAAAGAGGTCTTTAGGCAGCTTAAGCTGGCTGGAGGTGCACAGTCCTGGAGGACCCCTTTAATCTGTGTCCTCTGGCTGTAGAGAGAAAAAGCCCCGTGCGCATCTGCGACTTCTCAATTTTGCGCTCAAAACACTTGAGAATCTCTCTTTTGTTCTTTGCCTGTCTCCCTTAATCCTTGCCTCAGTCATTATTCAATATTTGGTTTTGTGACTACATTATTTAACTTGGCAGAGCGTTTTGGGACGTAGTTTGCATAAAAGCCGCTATTTTTAAGCAGTGGAGGGGACTGTCACCGAGGCGGGGAGGAGACAGCAGTGACAGCAAAGAAGAGACCAAAGCTTCACCCATCAGGAAAAAAAAACAAACCCTCTCCAGGGGAAAGGCAGTCACAGGATCGTCATTCCAGGGAATAAATCACCAAAGCCAACTTCGGTGTCAGTAATTTTGTGACGCAGAAAATTGATTCGTACGTTACAATCAAGGAGCGCCCTCCTCCATAATGTATGCTCGGCATTTTAACATAATTATTTGCGCAACAGTTTTAATGTTTGCAGCCTTCCCTGGCTGTCAACCTGGAAGTAGTGGGGGAGAAAAAAAATATAAAATTTTAAAATACTCTTCTTCTTCTTCTTCAGAGACAGGATTAAAGGGAAAAAAGAAAAATCAATCTCCGAGCAACCTCCTTTGTATTTTGTTGTGACAAGCCTGAATTTAAACAGCCTGTGAAGTCAAAACAACGGGAGAAATATCAATACACATTAATTTAATCAAGAAACACAACTCTGCCATGCCAAGCCCAACTTGGCTTTATTTCCTCCGAGGTTTCCGTGGGAGCTGATGACACCCTGATACCTGCCCAGCCCCCCTGGTGACTTCTCAAAGGCCCTCTCTCCATTTGGATGTTTTGAAACACAGAAATCAGAATTCCTGGTGCTGCTGCTCCCCACTAGCACATCTCCATCTCTCCACCTCTAAAAAGCTGATTTTGCTGGCAGAGCCGCCCCGAGTGGCCGTCCTGCTGCATCCTTATTGTGTGCCAGGGAGCTTTCAAAGGACAGGCAGATAAAAGGGTAAACATGATAACAAAAACTATCTCCAGCTCACTTGACTCCGTCAAATCCTGGGCACAGCGCGACTCTTTGAAACAAGAATCTCATTAAGGAAGGGAGAGTTGAAAGGATAAGCCCCCGCATACCAAAGGCAGAAATCAGATGTGCTTGACCTTTCAAATGAATGTACATTTTCTGAGTGACTGTTCATGTCAGAGTAATTCAAACAGACACGTGATAATCCTCTTAAAAGACTGAAATTTGGGCACTGGATTGAGCACAATGCGGCGGGATCTGCAGGTGGTCTCGTCGCTGTGCTCCATCTTGCCCTTGCTCCCAATTTTCTGATGCACCCTCAAGTCTTGTCCCCTCCCTGGGCTTTCATGTCCCCACACACACAGAGGAGATGTTTCAAGTCCAGGATTCATTAGCAAGGAAGCATCTTCTGTGCTGGCACAGCTGGAAATGAAAAGCCGATGCTCCTTAACACAAATTAGATGATTAAACACTTTGGATGGAAAAGAGGTGCTCCAACAGCAAGGGAAAAGGGGAATTTCCTTCCAGACAGGCCCCAAGGGCAAATCCAAGGACCATGAACCCCACCTGGGTCCTGAATCTTGTATATCGACATAACCCACGTGCTGGGGCTTGCTGAGAAAGAGAAACCCTCAACTGAGCCATGAGCATTCCCAGAAAGTCCAGCAGCTTGACAGAGAAACATTCACATGGAGAATGGATGTAAATGGAGATATTCTCTAAGGATGTACTAATTACAGCCCAAAGGCTGTTAATGAACCCAGAGAGCAACTGAAAGATTTCCTCATGGAGAGGTCACCAGAATGAGATCCAGGGATCAGCTTGAATCACCTTCCCTTTAGTTTTTGGATGCCCTGGTCAGATCCAGTGACCGTCCTTGAACTTCAGTTCCATTTCCACCAACGACTTCTGGGCCTTGCTTAGCACATCCATTTGCTCAGCACAGACAGATTGTGCCAAACCTCATGGATCACTGACCCCAGGGAATCAATAACCCCACAGACACTGGAGGAAAAGGGGTTTTTTGGTGTCTCTTTATGCTTGTGTCTATGAACAACCCCACAGAGTGACAGACCATGCAGTGACTAACACCAGGTCTCTTTTAAAAAACCCAAAAATCAACATCTTAGCATTTCCAGTGGAATCCAGTGGTGTTTTACGACCTGTAAGGAAGCTGGGAGTGCACCAGCCTCCTGCTGATGTCACAATAACATCAGCCCCAGCCATGGCAGCACACACAGGCTGCTGGCTCCCACGCATGGATATTGCCATGCTGGACAGGTACCTCATGGCTTTGTATCCTTAGGTGAGTCTTCCCCTTCATCCTCCCCCTGGGCTCCCCAGCATCTCATGTTAATAGGCTAATATTTGTTCAGATCCTTCCTGACACTGTTTCTTGATTCCCTCTGCAGCATATCAGCAGCTCCAGGCTCCTGGAGGAGCATCTCCATTGCTGGGGGGATGGAGAGCACAGCTCCAGCCAAGGAGGAGGGTGGGACTAGGGGGTTGCTCCGCTTCCAAGTCAGCCCCCAAACACATAGGACAGGCTGCAAAGAAATCTCTTGGAAAAGTCAGATGTGAGGGTGTCAACCAGCTCATTTCACAAGAGATACACTAGAGCACACTGCCCCTGCAGTGACACTCCAGGGAACTGCCTCTCTCTGTCCCAGCCCTTCTGAATTCCAGGAGACAGAGCTCATTTTGTGGATTCCCAACCAAAGCTCAAAAAACCGCACAAATTCAAACTGCAAACCAGCAGCAGGCTCCCTGACAGGCTGAGCCCTGCTGTTTCCAAGCCCCTGTCACCACAGAACCTGGGGTCCATCCCTGAAAGGATTTCTGTCTCTCCAGTGGCTCTCTGAAGGCCACCCAAGGAAAGCTCTGTAGACCTTCCAGCACAATGGGCAGGTAAAGACACAGGAGGTTGTCATCTGGTTGTCCTGGTTGTCACCAGGACAAACCAGCATCTCTCCTCCTGTGGGGACTCTTCCCTCTGTCCTACATGAGGCTCTCCCATCCCATCTCTGTGTCCCACACTGTCCCCAAACCAGGACCCTGCTGAATGTGCCAGCAGCCACGTCCCTGCTGACTCCCAGGCATGTTTTCCACCCCTCCTCTCCACACTTCCTAACAGCTCATGAATTTTATAAACTAAACTCATTGTAACCAAACCATGAAATTGCAAATTTAACTCTGTCAACAAACAAAGCTTCGGTGGGGAGCTGCCGCTGTCTGAGCCTCTTCAGCAGGGAGGGAATCTCCTCCGGGGGACACTGCACCCCCTTCAGCCCCCCTTGGCCGTGGGGCAGTGGCACAAACGGGGTTGTGCAGGATGCTGGAGCATCACAGCCTACACAGCATCACAATCCAGAGCTTTCAGCAATTCCCATCACCCTTCCCTGTCCTGGCCATTCCCATCACCCTTCCCTGTCCTAGCCATTCCCACCACAGACCCAAAGGCACGGAAAAGCCCTGGCAACCCCAAGACCCCAGGGCAAAGCCCTCCCTTCTCAGCCACAAAGGCTCTGCCGCAGCCCCCAGGTCCAGCCAAGCCTGGCTCTCGCCTCCCCCTCTCCTGGCAGCCCTGCACGCCGTGTCCATGTCCAGGGTGGCCGGCAGAGCCTCGTTAAGTTAATGGAGTGCTAATTAGCTGGCAGACCGAGGGGAGGGATCGGAGGCGCTGCCTCATTTGCTCGGTGGAATTGGGCCATTAAAGGAAGGGTGGGATGCAGAGGCTGCCGCTGCTTGAGGGATGCAGCGGGATCTCCGCGGGGACATCCGGGGCTGCACAAACCATTTTACCGCTGTGGAGCGGCCTTTGGAGCTGAGAAAGCGGGTGCTGCCTGCACCACCGAGGACAAGGGAGCACCTCCAAGGGGACCATCTCCATCTCCTGCAGCGTCCTCAGCGTTGGCTGCTGGAGCCCTTCCAGCACGGCCACCCAAGCCAACCCTTCTTCCCCCCACACACAACTCCCAGTGACCAAAGGCACTCGCTCCAGGTGAGATAAGTGCCGCGTGTCCTGCCAACACGCCAATGCCACCTCACTCCAAACAAGCGCGGTGCCACGGGGTGTTTCTATGGCAACAAGCAGCCGATCCAGCGGCGGCACCGAGATTCCAGCGCCGTTCTGCTGACACCCCAAGCAAGGTCCCGCTGGGTCCAGAGTGGAGCTCAGCCTTTGAGAGGCCACAGAACCAACTTTACACAGAACCAACTTCCCCAGGGTGGTCACAGCACCATGACCCACTCGGGTATCCCACACATGGGAAGGACACAACGTTGCTCCTGTGGATGTCACCATCAGCTGGACCTGGCACTGGCAGCCCTGCAAGCTCCCAGCCTGGAGAGCAGCAGCAGAGCTGGGGTCATCAGTCACAGAGTTGTGCTATAGGCAGCCTTAAATCCCAGGTCTACCTTCCCATCGATCTCTTCAGCTCCGTGAAATTAAGAAAAACGCAAGACAAACACAAGCGAACGTCCCCGAGCAGGCTCTGTGAGAGGCAACCAAACAGCTCCAATTCCCCCGGGCAAGGCTGGGGCAGCGCCTGCCTGGGAAAAACAAAACCCAACTCCGGCCAGAATGCCAATCTCAGCTTAAACATCCCCCTGGAGCCCCAGGAAAGGGGGCATGGAGCACCCGGCATAGCCAGCACCCACGAGAACCTCCAGGGCTTTTTTGGGGGGTTGCAAATCCTTTTGCCATGGAGTAAATCTGTCATCAAATGCAGCAAGAAATGACAAGAAACACCTGAAAGATTTCCCTCCTTCCACAAAAATCACTTCCCAGACTAGATGTGCACTTTAAGGATTAAATGTGCCTGGACAACTCAACACAACATTATTAATGTCTATTTTCAACAAGCATCTCCATTCCACCCATCTTTTCTCTCTCTCTCTCTCTTTTTTAACCATCACTTTAAAGTCTTTCCTGTCCAACCATGTATTGTGGGAGGGAAAAAAATCTTGTTAAAAAAAAGAAAATAAGAAAAAAAGTAATTTAAAAGCTTTAAATCCAGTTCTCTGGTCTCCGACCCCCTGAAGATTCCTGCACAGAAAATAAAGTGCTTAGCTGCCCTCCTTAAAAAGATTTAATCTCCCATATTTCAGAGCTTGTATGATTAAACCCTACCTCTAATTCTGCTTTCAGAGCCATAGCCAAATCTCTGCTTAAAGGGAAGCAGTGCAGGCGCCTCTCCTCCCCTCTCCCTTGCACACAGGGGAGCAGAACTGCATCCACGTGGATGTGGGGGAAGAGCTGGAGGTAGAGAGGCAGCTCCAAGCATCTCTGCATCCTCCTGCTTCCTTGCCAGACATGGAAATACCTTTTTTTTTTAGGCAGCTTTCAAGAAAATTGAGCTTGCTTATATGCAGCTTTGAAGGAATAAAGAGGGGAGGCAGTGCGGAGGTGCAGGGCCAGCTCACACTCCCAAATATCATCTGCTTTATCCCATCCATGGCAGTAAAAAGGGAAAGAGTCTTAGATGAGCAAGGAGATGAGAACCAAACTTCAGCTGGGAAAGTCATGGCAGGACAGAGCCCAAAATCTGGTATGAGAACACCCAAACAAGGTTTGTCTCCAAGATGAGGAGCTCCCTACGGCAGCAGAGGATTGGATGGAAGCAGTGGGCATGCTGGAAAGTGGATCCTGCTGAATTCCTGACAGGCTAATCACTCATTTACCCCTAGCTAGGAATTATTGACCAATTCTATCAGACAAGAGAGTGTCAACCTGTCCTATCCCAGGCATCTTCATCCCAGGTCAGCAGGAGATGGAGCTTCAGCAGGAGGGCTGCAAAATAAAACCTCACATTTGCCTCAGACAAACACAGACCCTGTCCCTGCCTTCTCTGCTTTATGATGGGCACAGAGTTTGATAAAAACTTGCACTAATAAGGCAGAATGCTTATTGGAAGTGCAGGAGAAATCAGCTTTCCTAAGACACGACACAGCAACCACCACCAGCTGAAATCTGGAGGGAGCTCAGGTCCAGCTCTCCAACACACCCAGCAAGCAGCAAACATGGCCCAGGGCGAGATGGAGACAAATCTCCAAGGAGCAGAGCCCTGCAACAGCCAAGAAGATGATTATTAACACAGGAATGTTGTAGCTCTCACTAGCACCAGGAGATTTGGGCAGGGGCTTGATGGAAAAATATCCCCTGACACTTCTGCTGAAGAACTTTTGCTGAAATTCCATGGGCAAACGATACCAAATCAAGTTTCACACCTTCCCCATCCCCTTGTTCAACAGAGACTTTTATGCTGCCAAAACCTATTTATTTCTTGCAAATCTCTCTGAGCTACTGCTCATGAATAGAAATGCTTTTATCAAAAAACTGTTCACATTTTCCACTGAAAATTTTGAAACAAGTGTTTTCAGGGGGAGGCAGGTTGCCTTCTGTGAGGAAACCACATATAATGCCCCTTTGGAATATTTTTACTTCAAAAACAAATAAGAAAAGGGATTTTAGATATGTCAGCCTATGAGATGGGAACAAAAAGCTGTCACTGCTGCTTCTGGGCTCGCTTTCAAAGAACTTGGCCTCAGACATCCCCCGGGTGTGTTCCCAAGGACCCCCATCACCCACCCCAACCTGAGCTGTGCTGGTGCTGCAGAGGATTCACTTTTGAGCACAAAAAACACCGTGGGGAGGAGCAAATGTGTCCAGGAGCACACGAAGCTGGGTTCTGAGCAGCCCGAGGTCATTTATCTTGATTTCTCTTTGCAGTGCTGGTGAAGGCTGGAAAACATCAGCTGCATTTGCTGGGCTCAAATTCAGCATGAGACAAAATCCATGAGCTCTGCAAGGGCCACTCCAGGGGCTGCAGCAGCCCAGGAGCCACCACCCTGCCAGAAGGGGCTATCCAGTGCTAACTCCATGAGGACATCACTGTCAAGAGCTTCCCAATCAGCACAGAGGGGTTTGGAGCTGAATCTCAGCCCCAGCAGTGCCTGATCCCTGAAGCTGCTGTAATTATCAGGGCAAACCACGACATTTGCATGAGCATCTGAGATGTTGTGCATCCACCAGCTTTGAAACACCACCCCAGAATCCAGGGCAGTCCTTTCTGAAAGCCTCAATCTACAGTCACTTTGGAAACTGCTGCATTTTATATACTTGGACTTCTCTGGTAAAAAAAAAATAAAAATAAACCCTTTAGCTCCCTAATGCCAATCACTGCATTGTCTCCTCAGCCCTGCTAAACATTTCCATGCAGAAGAGAAAAGGCATCTCCTGTCCCTCTCACCACAGATCCAAAGGGCAACGGTGTGTGTGGGTAAATGAACAGGTAGATGTACTTTCATTAAAATCACCACGTTTAAATTACTCACAGACGAGATTGAAGACACGAGGTTAAAAACTTAATTGAGTAAATCAGCTGAGACGCTGAGGGCTGATTATATAATTTAAAATAAATGTAATATTGGCCATCAAAAAAACCGTACCACACAATATTATTACATATCAAAAGCCATTATTCAAGAAGCGCAAACAATATCCTCCTAAAGCCCTGGTGGATTTAAGAACATCACCCTCCCTCCTTTTTTGATTGTTTTTCTTCTTCCACAAACTGGGTTGAGAGAGAAAAACAGACGCCTTCCTGCGAGTCCCTGAAATCCAGCATTGGAATAAAAATCTCCCTGGCTGCTTTCTCATCGAGGACTGCACCTTTGGTTTAAGGCTAAAGATGGGCAAGCACAGCCACCTTGCCCATCCTTGCATGGAATTTGGGATGTACCCTCATGACATCCAGGTTTAACCTTGGAAAATCCAAGGGGTTGAAAGCCATCTCCTCTTATTAATTGTCTTCTTCAAAACACTTTGGGTTTTCCAGGCTCCATCCACTTCCAGCTCTACATTTGGCTTTGTTCCTGCAAGCCACCAACAGCCCCAGTGTTGGAGCTGGTGGCTGCCACCAGATTTGACCCCATGCCAAGGGACAGGAGCACACCCAGCATCTTGGGGACAATACACCCAATGTGGCACTCACTGTCTTCTTGCTACACCATCCATGCAGAGATAAAAACATTCACACTCTTAATAAGAGCTGAAAAAGTCAGAAACCCTTCAGCAGACAAGGGCATTCCATGGAAATCCAGATCAGCTTCCAAAGGGTTTCCTAGCCCGGACTGGGAGCTCGTTACAGCAAGGGTGTTATCAATCATGGATGGCTCTGGTGGCCCTCAAACCCAGGTTGTGGTGTCACAAGGAGATGTTCATTCCATGCCTCCAATCCTTGTCCCCCTCCTCTCCCCCTGGTCCTCATGGACAGGAAGGAGGAAGGACCCAAACCAAGGCAAAGCAGCATCACTAAACCCCCAGAAGCCAGGCCTAGGGAGGTGGGAAACCCCCACAAGCCTCAATACAACCCAAACCACACAAACCAGCCCCTGGGCTTCCCATTACTCCAATTACATTCCAATTACAAGCAGTGCCATCAAGGGTTTCTCAAACTCCGTGTCTGTTCTTAGAGGCTCCTGTAAGGCAGGAAAAGCACATTAATATGCACGTACCATGCCCACAGAGGGAACCACAGGCTCCAGCACTGCCAGCCCGGCTGGGAAGCAGCCTGGCAAAGAGCAGGGCTCCCTGGCTGTTGGTTTTGCCAGGCTAGAAGACAGCAGTGCCATCCCTCATCACCTTCCTGCATCTCTGTGCCCGTGGAGCCAGGAGTGTGCTCCAATCAGCCATTCCCCTCATTTCTTCCAGACCCGAGGGATCTTTCATGCAACTGGGCACCTCCCAGGGCTCACCCAGCTGCCCACGGTGGAGGGGAGGGTGACAGGCAGCAGGGCGGTCACAGCGGTGTCACAGCAGGGCTCATCCTAAATCCAAACAACCAGGAGCTAGGAAGAGAATTAACTCCACCCCAGCCGAAAGCAGGACAGCAGGGAAGCTCCTCATCTGTGCTGAACTAAGCAAAAACACAGTGCCGCCATTCCTGGATCCCGTCAGGATCCCTGATCCAGGGATCAGGTGAGGGTCTGGATGTGGTGTGGGATCCCCGGCACAGCCCCCGTTTGTCCCCACACTGCCATCCATCCCTGCGGCTTTTAGGGCATGAAGCAAGCATTGTGTCCCGCGGAGCGTGCCCTGCAGGGAGGCTGCATTACAAAGCCATTTACTGAAAACAAAAAGCCCGAAGGCCCAAGCAAATGCCGGGTAATTGCAGGGTTTGCAGGCGTGAGGCTCTCCGAGCCCGCACACACTGCTGTCATCAGCCAGGCTCCGGGACCCCTCGCCAAAACCCACCCCGTGCACTGCCTGAAACACCTCCCAAACACACACACGGCTGCTCCAATCCTCCCTGCTCCACCCTGCTCTGGAGGAGGGAGGCCGGTGGCAGGAGGCAGCGGCAGGGCTGGGATGGGCTGGGCTGGTGGCAGGAGGCAGAAGCAGGGCTGGGATGGGCTGGGCTGGTGGCAGGAGGCAGAAGCAGGGCTGGGATGGGCTGGGCTGGTGGCAGGAGGCAGAAGCAGGGCTGGGATGGGCTGGGCTGGTGGCAGGAGGCAGAAGCAGGGCTGGGATGGGCTGGGCTGGTGGCAGGAGGCAGAAGCAGGGCTGGGATGCTGCACATCTGGCAGCTGCAGAACTCGGGATCGCTCCTCTCCCCAGGCTCAGGGGTAAAACAGGCAGCAGGGCAGCATGCAGGGCAGGGTGCTGCTCCTCTGCCTGCTCCCCCTCGGCCTCGCAGGGGCTCTGAGCTGCTGGATGCTCTACAAAGAGCCAGTGTGGGTAGCAGAGGTGTTAAAATTCCCGTCACGGCCCGCGAGGAGACATCCCCAGCATCCCGCTGCAGAGAGAGCTAATCCTGCCAGGTTAATTCTCATCCTCAGTTCATTCCAGCTTATTAAAGCCAGCAGGCACCCTGCAGAGGATTCATTACCTGTGTCACTCGAAGGCAAGGCTGGGCCTTAATGAGCTGAGAAATGGGGGAGCGGTGCTGGGCAGGGTCCATCCTGGCTGGGGGATACCTGGGGTTCCTGCAGCCCCGTTCCCATGGTGGACAGTGCTGTCATAAACGAGAGCAGTGTCCAGGTTCTGAACGTTCTGCGAGGTTCCAAGCTTCATCCAGACACATCTCACTCCCATCTCCTCCCTTACACCTGCTCTTCCCAAACCCCCAGCCCAGCCCAGCTGGCCTTGGAGCTCAACCTGGAGCTCACCAGCTCTTATTTGCTGGGAATTACTGGCAGAGGGCAAAAACGAGATGAATTTTCAGCTAGGTGAGCGAGCACATTACCAGACAGAGAGATGGCAGCTGCTGCAGTACATCTTCATCCCTTTAAATAGTTCCCAGCCTTCCCCCCGCAGAGCCGGGCTGGCTGTGGGAGAGAGATCTCTCCTAATTAATCTAGTCCTCTCCACCGCTGGTGAAACAGAGCCGGGGCTGGCGGATAAAATATTGCAGGAGCTAACAGAGGATGGCAGGCTTGGGGTAGCCAGGCAGAAAGCAGCGCTGGACTTCAGCCGAAGGGGTACAATTATTTTACTGCCATGCTATGCCTCTATTCCCAGACCTGTCTGGCATCTTCCAGCACCAGCTTGCCTTTTTCATCTGGGTTTTATCCCCCCCTGCCCATTTTTTCACTCCACTCCCTTTTTTCTCACCGGGTGGCTATTTAATTTGTTGTATTCCATGCTTTCCTTTTCATGAGAAAAAAAAAAAAGAAAAAAAAAGAAAAAAACTTGCATCTGAGCTTTCTTTTTCTCTCTTTCGCTCTCATTTCATTTTCAAAAATTTTTGCTTTTTGTGGGGAAAAAAAAAAGAAGGGAGGTGGGAAAAGAATGGGATGGAAAATGCTAAAGGAAGCAGGAGATGAAAGTGACTTTTGTTCACAAGAGGGAGGATGCAAAAAGGAGGGAAGAGAGCATTGGATGCCACTCACACAATTATTTTGGCCATACAGGAGTGAGACCTGTCAGATAACAGCTTTCAGTGGCTGCAGCAGAGCAAAGCCATGCCCAAAAGCACTGTGGCATCCAAAAAAGCTGGGACAACAACACGCTGGGAATGCCTGGGAATCACTTTTGTCCTACACAGGGCTGGGCTGATGTTGCCACCTCAGGAAGGCACTGCCTTCCTCCTCAGTGCTCTCCCCAGCCATCATCTTCCCTGGCAGCTCTGCTCCACCTCCTCCCCTCTACTCACTGTCCCTGTAAATCCTTTTTTTCTCTCAGGAGCAGCATTTTGGGCCCCCACAGCTTCACCACCAAGCAGCTCAGCAAAATCTGCACACACAGCCCCCAACACTTTGCCTGTTTAAGTCCAAGCAGGTCTGCTCAAGGAGGAATATTATCTGCAAGAAGCAGAAAGTCTAAAAAAACATCTTTGCTGGTGATCAGAGAAATTGAGACAACAAACAGCACAGGAGGGAGGCAATCCCTCATTTAAACTTGAGCGAGGAATCTGGCTGCCAGATCTGGGCTCTGCTGATGAAAGTGTTTAAAAACCAGTGGGAAAGCTTGCAATGCTCACAGGGCCAAATCCACCCCAGAAAAAGGTCCCTGGCTTCCCATTTGGCTGTGGCAGAGGAAGAGGCACAGAGAATGTCACCAGAGTTTGCCTCAGATGAAGAGGGAAAACAAATTACTGTAGATCATCAAAGGTACCAAAGCTCCCACAGCCATCCTCATCTGTGCTGATAGCAGGGCTGGCTTTCCTGGCCCCTGAAAGGTTAAAAATACCATCAGGAAATCAAAGTAAATGACACCTGGGTGCCAGCAGCCTCCCACCTGGAGCTGCCATGCCTGCCAGGATGCCCAAAGCAAACCTGCTCACTGTTAAATGCTATTTCATCCTTCCTGGCTGGCCTTCATCCCTGGGCTTTTTACCTTCTCTCCTCCCCCATAAGGCTTTCAAGAGCATCCTGGTGTTCCAGTGATAGCTCTCAATTACTGCAGAGCCAGGAGATGTTTGCTTTTAATAAGTTTTCCTAAAGAGCAGAGCAGCGGTGCTTGAGAGGAATGGCTATCACAGCTCTGGGACACCCCGAGGCGGCAGCTCCGGCTCCCATCGCGGTGCCCGGGCTGTGCACATCCTCTGGGTGGCTTGGACACCTTTCCCTGCTCATCCCTTGGCTCTCTAGCCTGGGGCTCCCTCTGCCTGTCACCGCGCTGTGCTGGCTGTCCGCTGTCCCCACGGCGGGGGGGACATTCACGCTGCCAATGACAATCGGTGGCCACACCAGGCAACACCAGTACCTCCTCCTGGAGGTCCCAAATCCACGACCCAAGCCCAGAGCAGAGTGCCACCTTGTCAGGGGAGCAGGGGAAGGTTTTCCCTCAGCTCTCACCTCCTCCTGCCTTCTCCTTGACAGCAGCCACTGAGAGCATCAGCAAGGCACCAGCACCTCCTCCAGAGGTTCTACCACGACTGAAATTTGCTGGCTGCCGAAGTTATAAAAATACTAATGGCTGTTAGACACACAGTACAATGAAAAAAACCACCAAAATCAGTAATTATCTGGGCTTGAGTTGGAATTGATGGCAGCCACCAGGAGCTTCCAGCACCCTGCACAGGTGACACACGCAGACGTGTCATTCCCACCGAGCGTGGGGGAATGACAGCATCCACGTTGTCATGGCTCTGCAGATCTCACAGGCTTTCCCACAACAATGGTAAAAATAAAAATCCAAAAGTATTCCCAGCTTGGATTTGCCTCCCTGCCAAGTGTGGAGTTGGTATTGCCAGGCTGGGATATGATCCCTGACAGCAGCTCTGTCCCAGGGGAACAGGGACAGCCTGGCCACAGGGGACAGCCAGTGGCATTGCAGGGCCCTGGCATTGCAGAGTGTGTTCCCTGGGCTGGATGTGCCAGAGCCTGGCAGAGATCATGGGCCTGGCAAACCTCATGCAGGGTTGCTGGAACCCTGACTAGGAGAGGATGGCAGAGCCCTGCACATTTAGGGGTGGGATGGCAGCAGCTTTCACTCCACAGATCAGGTGGGACACAGAAGGATGTGACTGAACAGCTGCACAGCACAAAAATGGCACAGAAGTGACAAAAGACTTTTGCAAAGCTCTGGTAATGCCAGGAGAGCGCTGCCACCCACAGTCCCTCCCAGGAGCCCTACACCAAACCACAGGAAATGCACATTTTGCCTTCAGACATGTCCTGTGCTTCTCAGATGTGCAGTTCAGCTGCACCTGGGTCCTTCTGCCATGCTCCCAGAGGAGCAAATTCTTTTCTCAGGCCCCTGGTTGCTCTTTCCAGCAGATCAGATCAACTCTGCCAGGCTTCATCATTCCCAAGTGCCTCAGCTCCAAGCAGGCAGGTGGAAAGAGCCCAAACCCTGCTCTGTAGAGCCTGCCAGGATTAGTTTGCAGGTGCTGCTCACCTGGTGCCATCATTTCCCGTGTCTGGAAGGCTGCTGTGTTACCTCTGCTGCCACCGCAGCCAGCAGCTCCCTCTGATCCACACGCTGCCCCTCTTTGGAGGATTCCATACCCCTCCCCTGCACTCCTGCTCTTCTCCCTCTTCCTGCAGCAAACTGGCAAGGCTGGCAAAGCCAGAGGCAGCAGGTTTGGACTCTCCCTGTTCAGAGATGGAGCATCCCCAGCCAGGCTCTGTCGCACACCTCGACGAGATAAAGACGGGACAGGAGTTTTAAACTGTTTATCAGCAGGATGTGAAGCCTCCAAAAGGGAGAGCATGATAAATTCACCCAGAGAATCAGAGGCACAGAGCGCAGGGTGACGACTTATCCTTCAACATACACACAGATTTATTAAAAATTTAAAATTGCTACATAGATCTAAAGGGCCGGGTTATTTATTTTTGCAAGGCTGATCAATCACATGTGTCCCTACAGGATACCAGACCTTTAACTACTCTTCTGATTATTCCTGCTCTACCTACTCCAGGCCCAGTGCTTAATATTTCATCCACATGGTTCCTGGGCAAAGCCGGAGCAGAGTCTGAGCTCCTAGCAGAGCCTTTGGATTTTATCAACTCCTACTCAAGGGCAGAGGTGGAAGGAAAGGAGTAACTTTTCTTATACCCTCTGCCCCTCCTTTCAAAGATGCAGATTTATCTTCAGTCATCACCAGCCTAAAAATACAGGGGTTTTGATCATGAATGACAGAAGTGATGTGGTGTTTCATCTCCCTGGGGAAGGCATGGCTGGAGAAGTCCCGGGAGTGACACGTGTGCTCACCTGCCTCTCCTGCAAACCACGTTTTAGCAGCAGAATCTAAGCTTTCCACAGAGAAGGAGGGGAAGTGTTGGGAAGGCGGGTTTTTGTAGTCTATAAACTGCAAGGAAAAGCTCACACCGCCTCCCCCAGCTGGCTCCAGCCATGTGTTTAATCTCACCCCCATCTCTACAGCCCACCTGCCAGTGCTGCACAGGCAGGACAAAAATGCAGCTCCGGGCTGGGGGGTGAGTCCACAGCAGGGCTGGGGGCCCTCCCCACAGCTCAGCATCCTCCAGGGCACATCTAAAGAGCTGAGGGAATTCTGCAGCCTGACACGCTGGGATTGCTGCTGCAAGGAGGCTGATCTGTCCCCTGGGAGGAGGAAGATGCTCAAAGCAGCTCCATCCACCCTGGATTTCACAGCAGACACACAACCAGCAAAGGAGGCAATGCCAAAGCACCTCTTTGGGAGTTAGCAGCACTTAAACACCTCCATCCTCACCTGTTGCATCTCTTGGCGTGTTCAGGCTCAACTCAGCCTCTGGAACTCAGCGTTATCTCAATGGATGAGGGCAGAGGACGTGCTGAGCACCAACTGGGAAAGCTCCAGCACTGCCCACAGAGTGCCCTGCATGGGACAGAGCCCCTGTCAACCTAAGGCTGTGTTACTGCACGTGTCCCTTTTGTGCACAGGGCTAATTGAATGGTGATGGCAGCGCTAAGCAGCCCCCGTGCTCCAAGACCGGAGTCAGCCGAAGCTCTGAAATCGTGTAATTTTTTGCATGACTGAGTGTGCAGATGTAATGAAAAAAAAAATTTAAAAAAAAAAAAAAAAAGAGAAGAGAAGAAAAGAAAGAAGGAAGTAATCAGGCCCTTAAATGAATCTGTAATTGATGGCAAGGAATGATTGGAGGAGTTAAGTTACAAAGAGGCCAGAGGGGAATTGTCCTACTCTGACCGTGCAGGGGGCAAGAGACATCCCCTGATCAAAGCTGTGCCCTTCTCAGAGCAGAGGTGCTCTGTCAGACCTCCTCTGTGAGGAGCAATAGGCTCATTAGCAGACCCAGAGCTCATTAGGGAAATGCAGAGATGGCAATTACCCCTCCAGCCATGCTATGCCAAGCGTGGACTCCGTCTGGCCGGAGGGAAAATGATGGGAAAGCAACTGGGAGAGAGGAAAGCTGAGCCCAGAGCACTGAGAGCTTCCTCTATCCATGCCACAGGAAAATCCTGCAGAGCTATGGCAGAGATGCCTCTTCTGAGAGCTCCTTCCCTCCTTTGCATGGTTATGCTTCTCCATCCAAGCCCTTTCCAGTGCTCCCAGTGGAGCTGCAGCCACCACTCCCTGCCCCGACATGCCCAGGGCCATGTCCCTTTGTCCCTCTGCCTCTCAGGGGGTGCACAGGCCTAGCAGAGGTGACAGATCCCTGGAGCAAGGTGAAGGGTGGCATCTGGCATCCCCTGCTCCATCTCTGCACCTCAAAAAATCCCGCAGGCAGGAATTCACGCTCCTGGCTCAGGTCCCTCAGCCAAAGCCAACATTAAACCTGCTGCTGAGGCTTTGCACGGCTGTGGGTGCACAGCAAACACCCCAGCATGGCCAGGCCACATCCAGGGAAGATTAATAAAGCCTGGAGGATTGACAAGGAAAGGCTGAAGGGGAAGAGCTGGCTGTTAATATAATTCCAGGCATGCCAGGTGCCCCTATCGCCCACATCAGGAGGAACAAAAAGAGTTTTCAGAAGAATCACGGTCAGTTAGCTAAAGATTTATGAATTTTATTCTTAGTGCACTTTAATTGCGCCTATAAATTAAAAATGAACTGATTCTGCACTGTGTAAAGTGACTGCATTCACCTAAAAAAATTGCACTTCAACTTTTAATTCCACTTCAATTGTGCACGGGCACCGCAGCAGTGCCGCTCCCGCCCGGGAACCTGGGCTCTGGCCCTCTGGAAATTGCCTTGGCAATCCCATTCCACCTCAGCTAGCACATACATTTTTTAAAAGTTACTGCTGTGCCGTGCAGAGCGACATTAATTGAGTGTTAACGAGCTGTCTGATCAGCTTCCCACTGTCCTGATTACTGGACGTCAGGGTCTCTGCAATGTCCCAATTAAGCAAAATCAAAGAATACTTAATGCACGGTAAACTGGTTCCCAGCCACTCGAACTGATTACCCAGCTGTTCCCTTTATTTGGGGCCCCATTAAGCCACACTGCATAGTCTGTATTGCCCAAGCAGCTCCTATATTCTGGGTTTAAATGGTGATTTTCAGGAGAGGCTGTGGGAAGTTTGGGATGGCAGACTCGGCACCTCGCCTTTCATCCCAAAACAGGGTGGTGCAGAGGGACAGGAGGAGAGGAAATGGTCTCAAGTTTCACTAGCTTAGATATTAGGAAATTCGGTATTTTTTTCATGGCAAATGTTGTGAAACATTTGAAAAGACTATTCAGGGAAGTGGTGGAATCACCATCCTGGAAAGAGTACAAAAAAACTTGTGGACGTGGCACTTGAGAACATGGTTTAATGGTGAACGTGGTAGTGGCTGGACCCAACGATCTTAAAGGTCTTTTTCAGCCTCAGAGAATCTGGGATTCTGTAACAGAATCATCATAATTCAAATTGGGCACCTGGACTCAGTAGGCATTTTGTAGCTCCTGTTTTATTTAACCAGCTCCAGTGATAAAGATAGAAAGGGAGAAAATAACTTAAATCACTGAAGAAAAAATCCCAATATCCCAATACCAACAGAAATACAGAGCCTACAAAAACCCCACTGACAACATAAGGTAAGCTCAGGACATAGGGATGGACCAGCAAACCGTTCCTGCATATCTGGGTGGCAGGCTGCTTTGGCATAAAATAAAGTGCTTTTTGTTTGGCATCCACCTCAGCTTGGGTGGGAAATACAAGTGCAAGAGATTCCCTGGGGAAAAGCCCCCCAGGCCCTTGCTGTACACTCTGTGGAAATAGCCAGGCATGCACAGGGTCTCCCACTTCTGTCTTTCCTACTTCCAGATGGACTCATCACCAGAAACAGGGAGTCAGTGAGGTCATTCTGGCTGGGGGGGACAGAAACAACTTGACAGAGCACGTGGCTCCCCCATCACAAAATTTCTTTGGAGCTCTGGAATCGCCACTCTGAGGGGAGCACCCGTCCCACCAGGATCATCCCTCCACCGGGATCACACATGGGCACAAGAGCAGAGATACCCATCACATCTCCCAAATGCCAACCCAGCTCCAGCCAGTCCATACAACAGTCCCACATCCCACAGAAAATCCAGAGATGGGGACAGAGCAGGGAGTCCCACCCGCATTTTCCAGCTGCAGGAGAAAAGCTGCTCCAGCTGTCTGCGGGCTCGGCGGTGACACCAGTTGAGATAAAAGAGAATTTAAGGTGCAGAGGAGAACCAAGCAGATCCTTGTAGATTGGAGGAGAACAAGATAAGGGAGCAATGATTAATACAGGCACATTACACCGGGATAATTCTGAGCACACGCAATTTTGGCGGATGGGAAAACGCGATAGCGCCGCGTCCTTACAGTCCCCGAGCTGAGGTTCCCCCGAGTCAGCCTCAGCCAGCCACGCTCTGGGGGCAAAGAAAACAGACTTTTAAGGATCATCAGCATCCAGTTTCAGGAGAGAAGCCCACACTTCACTGAGGAGGGCATTCCTGGGGCTCGGGCAGTAACAGTTTTATTCGCTGTTATTTTACAAGACGTTGGCGGAGCGCACAGTGCAATTATTGGAGCCTTTAGCTCCCCCTGTGCCTAAATGGAACAGTCAAGGAAAATAGTCTAATTTGACAATTTTCAGTCAGTTGAAATGATACGTGGAGGAGACATGGAAGAAGGGAAGCATATTATTCACTATTTGATAAATTATCCCCATTATGCGGAAGGCAAATCTGAGCAGGGACAGCACGGGTGGTTTTGGCAGCCACAAAGGGCAGAGCTGTTGTGTTGGATGGAGAAACATCCCTGCTCTGCTCAGTCCCTGCCTAGGAAGGCACAAACCCAGAGGAATCGGAGAAGATGTTTGGCAGAGTCCAAAATTCACCGCCCTCTTCATCCACCTCCACATGTCATTCTGCTCCTGGGAAGGGTCTCATTTTGGCCACACTTTTCCCAGTTTTTCTCCAGTCCTTACCCTGGTGTGGGTAACAACCCCAAGCATTGGTCTGGGTATGGATTCCCTGCTCCTCCCAGCACCAAATGATGCTGCAGACAGACACACACCCCAAGGGGACACCCACTGCTCTCCCAGACAAGTTCTCAGTGATCCATGTGAACGCAGACACCTCCTCCCTACACTCCTGCACCCCAAACCCCATCCCCAGCACTCCCAATCCGCACAAATGTATTCATGAATTCGCTCAGAAAGTTCTCCCCGTGCTCGAGCGGGTGCTGCTTGTAATTGCTGGCGGCCAAAATCTGTTCTGTTTTTTCTGGCTGAGGTACCAGGCAATCATCAGCTGTAATTATTTCGAGTCTTGTTACAGATGGATCTCGGAGCTTTCAGTCTTAAGCAGAATTCATTATTCAAATGCTGGCTCCAGCCTTCTGCAGAGGGGTGGGCACGGGTGCTGCCGGCCCCCCGCAGCCGCCGCTGGTGACAAATGCTCGTGGGGAAGGTGAGGATGTGGTGGGATCTGCTTGTCAAAGCCACCCCTGCAGCTCACTGTAGTTCCCACCCCACACATGCCTTGGCTCAGAGTTTGATCCCAGGAGAATGGAGGTGTCTAAGGGAAGCAAAGCTGGAGGGCTGCGGGGAGCTGGGGCTGGCTGGGGATGGGGTCAGTACCGTCATGCCAGGTCCAAAAAACTCCAAATTCCAGCTGCAAGCTCACTTTGGATGCATGACAGCACAAGAGAGGAGCCCTGGGGACTCAGGAGTGACTCCAAGCACCTGGACAAGGTGTTACTGGACCAAATCACTGAATCATTTAGGTTGGAAAGCACCCCCAAGGTCATGGAGTCTGTTTAACCCATCACTGCCCTGTCAACTAAACCAGAGTACTAAGGGCCAGTCCAAGCATTAAATGGCAAAAATGAAAAGGGAATAGATTGGAGCTTTTTATTGACCAAACCACTGATTTCAGCCTTTTCTTTTCAATTTTGAAACTGTAAAAGTCAGACACTTGGAGATCCTTAAAATATATCAGGCAGAAAACATTCCCTTACCAAGAGAAAGCACCTGCAGAAATGGCAGTACGGTCAGGGCAGGGCTCCCTGTGGTGCTCAGGCGCAGATACCTGGGGACCTGCTACTGAAAATCCCTGTGGTGACACTCCAGGAATACCACAATTTACAGCAGGAAGACTCAAAGCCCAGAAGGAGCATCAGCTGTGGCTGCACAGTGTCCAACCAGATGCACACCTTGCTCCCCTTTGGCTCAGGATTCCCTGTCACAGAGCCAGCACATCCCTCTCCCCCTTCCATATGGATTTCAGGTTTATGACACATCAAGATTTGCAAGGAAGGTATCTAACTCCAAATTCTCAGTGTTTGTGTGGGAAAAGTAAAAAGGTGATGTTTCCTGGCTGCCCCTTAGGCCAGAGCAGGGGCAATGTCCAATTTAAAAAGTCAACATTTTCTGCAGGACATCTCAATCATCTTATTTTTGTTTGGGTTTTTTTCCCTTTTAGTCCAAAAAGATTTTTTTTTTTTTTTTTTGGTCAAAGTTTCCCAGGAGGAGGGGAAGAGGGATGCTCATAGCAGGCAGCAAAGTGTTGCTAATCTTATGCACATACAAAATGGAAACACCGCTTCCTGGTGGGATTGCTGCTATTTTGTTTTTATAAAAATTTTAATCTCTGTATCCCTCCTGCTACTGTTTGTATTTTTCGCGTGTCTATTTGAAAAGCAAACAATATTGCCGGCTCCTGTGGCGCTCTGGGTTTGGGTTTTGCTTTACACTTATTTATTTTGCTCAGCAGTTTAAATTATTAGTCCCTGACCCTGCAAATATCTTGTTGCACGTGGATCCTGGGGCACACAAGCGAGACGTGCCCGGGGTTTATTTGCACTTGTGAGCCCAGTCCTGGACCCAGGGGGAAGTAAATTAATTTGAACTCCAAAGAAACAAACTCCAGTGATGCCCCCCAGCACAGAGGCCAGTTTGAGATTTGTTTGTTCAGCACACACTGGTTGGGTGGACAGGCTGGAAACAGGATGGAGAGGCTTCAACAGCTCTGGGTCATGCCAGGGGATGTTGCTGTGTCCCCCTCTGAGAGCTGGGAAAAGAGAAGGAAAAATCCTTTCCTGCTCCCTCCTCACTTCCCCATCGCTTTGGGGCCAGGCACCGAGGAAACAGCAAAAAATTCTGTATGATATCAAAGTGAAACACTAAAATGAGGGGGAGAAGGTCTCATTCTCTTTCCAGGAATGAAAATCTAAATAAATCTAAAATCTAAATAAAACAAGTCATCCCAGGAGCACCAGAGCCAATGAATCTTGCTTCCCTCGGGATTTATGCCTGGAGCTTGAATGACTCAGAGGAAACAGCCTGTGGAGCTGGGGCTGGGGGAAGTTTCCCCCAAAGACGGGTTCAAGATCTGCACTTTTGGGATCCCCCAATCCCAGTTAAATCCTGCAACACAGCAGGAAGCTAAACCTGTGTCAAACCATGCTGCTCCTGTTCCATTTCACTCCCTCTTTCCCTACAGAAGCAGCTGGGCCCAGCTCCTTCCCATCCCAAAACCCCAGCCCTGAGAGCCTCCATCCCACAGGGGTGACCTTGTTCCTACTCTTCCCAGTTTTCCCATCCTTCCCAGGACCCCTGCCCAGCCATCCAGCCTTTCACCCTACAAATACTTCAGTATTAGCCAGACCCACCAAAAATCATGAGAAAAATCCTTCCTGGGCAGCAAACAGCAAATCCAGCCCAAATCATCCCCCTGGAAAAATGAGGTTCCACCCCAGGGCACCCCAAACTGAGGCAGAGCAGCTCCACTCTCCCTCCTTCCCTGGCAGTTTGGGGGTGCCCAGGGAATGGGGGGACCCTCTCTCCTTTAGGACACTCCCTGGATCCCCAATGGACAACAGGACCCAGCCTTTCAGGGCTGGAGCAGCTCCAGGGCCACCACCATGGGGATGGAACCCACCAAACCCAGCCCTGCTTAGAACCCAAAAACTTTAATTCCTCTGGGAATTCAGTATTAATTTGTTGTGCCCCACGCTGACTCCCATGGAGAGCTCTCTGGGGAGCTGAGGGATACTTGGGCACACTCAGGGACATTTGGTGACACTAAACACAAGCCCTACACTTGTGGGGGGTGATTTTGGAGAATCCTCCTTGTAAATCATTTTTCCATGGGGTATCAAGAATGGATGAGAGGAGTTTGTTTCCCTGCAGCTCTCGGACACCCCACAGCAGAGTTTGGGAGTGCTTTGCACAACGTGGCTCCCTCTCAGAGGGAGAAAACCACCAAAAATCCCTTTCCTCAGCCAGCAGAGCTGAGAGGAGGCAGCTGCACACAGCAACAGCTCAATTCACCTATTAAAAACCCCGACCTTTCTATTGTAGCTAAGGAATTAAACCCAAAAATAAAGACATCCACGACTCACCCTCAGCCTCCTCCATGTCCTCCAGCTCTCTCAGTCTGCAGGATGAAACTCCCTCTCGGGGGGCTCAGGGATGCTGGGAGCTCCCAGCCCACCTACAGCACCCATCCAGGTGTGCTGGGCTGGGGGAACCATCCCAAATTCCCCAAAAGAAGAGAGCCTCTGGATGGGGCCTGTGATAGCAAGTGAAAAATGTGCTGTGCATTAAAAACATGGGGAGAAAGGATGGATATATACCTCTCCCAAGCCCCAAATCACCTGTTTATTTATGAGAAACTTAATTTTTCTTACTAGAATAGAACTGGGGAGGGGTTTTCTGGAATCATTTGGGTTGGAAACACCTCTTAGGTCATTGATTCCAACCTTCTGAGCCCCCCATCCTGCTCAGACCTGGGGGTTTGGGGTCTGGGAGGGGTGTCCCAAAACCAAAATTGTTCTAAAAGTGCTCTAAAACCCCAGCAGCAGCACAGGGATGTGGAGGGCAGTAAACCAGGAAATTGGGCCAGAGAGGGGAGCAAAATTCACCCCCTGATCCCCCCAGGGATGGGGATGTGCAACCCCCCAGGTCATAGCTGAACCCCAGGGATGCCGCAGGTCCTGAGGAGCACATGCAGGACCCCGAGATCCCAGCCAAACCCACACCAACAGGGATATTTACTTCTGCCAGTTTACACACAGCTTTTGTGTCTCACTGAAAAACAAAAGCCCTGAAGAAACGCAATTAAAATATTATAATTATTGGCGGTGGAGTATTTGCTTTTATCGGCTCCTATTTAAAAAGATGCAAATAGGGGCGGTTTTAGCATTCCAGTCAGCCCGGCTCTCTCCTGCAGGGATGGAAATATTTGCTTTAGTCAACTTTGTTGTGCTGATTTCCTACTTTCCCTTATTTTCCCTGTTTTTTCCCATCATTACACTCACTCCCCTTCCCTGGCACCGAGTCCCCTTTGGTGGTTTTGTCCTTTCCCTGGGCTGGGCCCCCCACCTGGGGGGTCCCCAATGCTCCAGGGGGGGACTGAGCCACCCCGCGGGTGCCCTGGGGTGAACCCCCCTTCCCATGCCCGAACCCCCCAAGCTGGGGGGGTTGGGTCAGGAGCCCGGGGGGGCTGCAGGGCTGGAGGGG
>VZSR01001113.1:270752-284985 GCA_013398615.1 Brachypodius melanocephalos | reverse complement strand
GTGTCATGTGCAGTGTGCCATGGGGCTGTGTGACATGTGCCATGTGCAATACACCCTGTCCCATGTGCCCTATCACATGTACCTCGTGCCACATGCCATGTCCCATGTGCCCTGTCCCGTGTGCCCTCTACAGCACTGGGCTCTCACACACCGTGTGTGTTCCTGCTTCTTGCTTTCAGTGTCAGAGACCAAGCAGGAGACAGAGAGGCCACCAAGAGCCCACGTCCCCATGGGCCAGCACACCTCCTCAGCCACGTGCCACTTGCTGGAGGCTCTGCACCAGGGTGGTGACACCCAGACCCCCACACCATCAGGCACAGGGAGTGGAGAGCTGGACTTAGGCTGGGATCCATCCCTGGGGACAGGACAGGAGAGGGGACAGCAGGACAGGACAGATGTCCACCCCTCAGTGCAGTCAAACCCAGCATTCATCAGCTGGCATCCATCCCTGGGGACAGGAGAGGAGGGACAAGGGGACAGCTCAGGTGCCCACCCCTCATCCAGCTAAAAGAAGGAGCCACCAGCATCCCCAACCCCAAAGGTCTTGCCCCCTTTTACACTCACAAAGCAGCTTCCCTCCATGTCCAGCCACCCCCTCAGAAGCCTCCGAGGGTAATTAACTCTCTAATTAAAGATTAGAGCGCGGCTGTTGTTGGGTTTTCCCCACAGGCCCAGTCCCACAATCTGGGCAGGGATTATCCAAAGCCGTGTGCTGGCTCTGGCCACGGGGTTTGGCTTTGGAAAGGGCATTCCAAGGTGCAGAGGAGGGGCAGGACATGGTGCCTCCCATTCCTCACCCTCAATGCTGATTTTGGGGAAAGCAGAGAGCAAGAGGAAGGAAAAAGGCTGGAAAATTGTTGTGTGGGTGCACGGGGAGCCTGGCTCCCACCCACCAGCTCCAGTGATGATGCTGAGACAGGACAGGACACACCCCAGGGAGCTGGGATTGGGAATAACCTGTGAAATCAAAGTTTTCATTTTTTCCTTCCCCCTCCTCCTCCCTCCAAGGCCAGAAATTATGAATAAAGAATGTTTTCCTGCAGTTTCAGACTGTCAGTGGGACCAGTGCTGGGTAAATCGCTGGAGAAAAACCAAGGGGGAAAAGGAGAAGCCCAGCCCGGCACCAGCTGCTCATCCCCAGCTCTTGGGGGTCCCCCAGTGCCCCCTGTGTGTCCCCAGTGCCCACCATGTGCTCTCCCACCCCTTTCCTCACCCCGCTCCCTGCACAGCCCTGGGCAGTGCTCAGCAAGGCTCTTGTCCCATGTTACTAACTTTACCTTGCTCATAAACCCCACAAGATTATCAAAATGCAAAAAAGGCCCTTTCTGTTCCCCTCCTTCATCCTCTGCTTTGCACTTTCGATCAGATTCCAGCACAGCTGACTCATTTCCCTGTTTCCAACCCTTTTTTGCTGCTGGGTTCACATGCCAGAGGGGGAATTCTATGGGATCAGCCAGCCCTGAATTCCACGGAGGGGGAACCCACCTAAACCCCACTTTTCTCCCCTGTTTTGGAGCAGATCTCTGGATTTAGGCTTTTTCCCAGCCCCTAACAACCTCCTCAAAGCAACAGGCTGATATAAATGAATCATAGCCAGACTTTCTTCTTTTTATGTCTCTACAGTTTGGCCTTGTTGTAGGAAAATCTATATTTTAACCCTAATTGTCTCCCGGTGGTAATGATTAAGGCATGGCTGGGTGATTTGCATTCCAAATGCCACTGAGCTCTTGGTCCAGCCTGGATGAATCCCAAGCTCAGTGTCCAAACCCCATCAAAAAAAAAAAAAAAAAAAAAAAAAAAAAAAAGGCCATTAATGTGCACTTGCTTTTGATACAGTTTGTGGGAGCTTCTTGCTCCTCCAGCAGCCACCAGTTCCTGTTCCCCATCTGAGCATCAAAGAGGGGAATGGCAAAGATTCCCAGAGATTTTTTTTCCCACTGTTGGAGCAAAATGAAACATCCTGGAGCTGCTTTCCCACCTCCTCCTCATGGATTTGCCCTGCACGGGGAGTTTGGGGTAATTCCCCCATCCACCTTCTCCCCCAAAACTCACACATACCCCTATGGTTAATAAAACCTCCCTCAAGAGGGGAAAACCCAAAATAGAGCCATCCTTTGGGGAATTGCAAAGTTATATTTGGAATTAAACACAATAGACTTGAGATAATTACATAGCCAAAATACCTATATATAAAAATATTTCCTATGAAATCTGCATATTAAAAGAATTCCCACGAGAAATCACACAAAGCAGCAGAAATTGGAGAGTGGAAACAAGTTTGTAAATAATGAATATGTATTAAAAAAATGAAACATATTCAAGTTAGGAGGTAGAGGAGCTGCTAGGCTGGTAAATATCAGCCTATAAAGAGCAAATTGCAATGGAGCTCGAGTTTATTTAGTCTTATGTGAGGTTTTGTAAAGGCTCAGTCCAACCTATGCTGCAGCTCCATAAATGGAGTTTTCCATTATTGTTTTGCAGATTAAAACACACAGGCTGCAAGTTGAGGAAGGACATTAACCTTTTTTTGTTATTGTTATTACTTTTTATAAAGTGATATAACCGGCTTTATTATATTTTCAAATTTCAATGGAATGAGCACTTTTACTGGGATTTACACATTCCCCCTGCAGCAGGGAAGCTTGACAGGCTTGTCATAGGGGGTGAGACCCCAGCACCCCCCAAAAAAAAGAGTTAGAGCAGTTACAGATCGCATCTTTATTCATATTTGTAAAAAAAAAAAAAAATCAGGAAAATAGCCCCACAAAATGTTGGAAAAGCAGAATGCACATACAGGAAAACATGGTTGGAATAAATTAAAGAGCAATGCAAATCCTGCTAGGGATCACTGTTTGGAAAAAAAATTATGTCTCTTAACACTAAGAGCTGAAAAAACATCCCCATCTGAAATTAATTGTGGATCCAATGCCTTTCCAACAGGAATCTCGGAGTCCTGCTGGATCCTTGGCCATATTGCCCCCTCCCATGGGGGAGCAAACCCAGCTGGCACCAAAAGCACCCAGTCCCACCCCATTCCCAGGAAGAAACATCTCCATTTCAAAACTCCCCAAGCCTTAAGGGCTGCTGAAAACGAGGAGGGAAAGGGAATGCACCCCTGTATATTAAATTACAAGAGTTTGGGGCTGGTTTATCCCCTCCTGCCTTGCCAACAACCCCACCTGAGCCATGCTCTGCCCAAAAAACACTTCCCAAAAGCTCTTTCCTTGCCAAAAATGAGCCCAAGCCCCACAAAATCACTGCAGCAACAAGAAGCAGGCTCCTGTACCTGGGAGCATCCAGCCAAGCATGCCTAATAAAGCCAAGGAGGAATTTCCCTCCCTGGTCCCATCAAAGCTGATTAGTGGGAGCCACTAATGAACTCTGCCAGCAGCTGGATGGCACCTCTGCCTTTTGCTGCAGTGGCAGTGTGGGTGATTCAGCCCCCCACCAGATCCTAGCTGGGGATAGGACAGTAAAAAAGCAGAGCTTCACCCCAAAAGCTGGAGGAGAGCAGGGTGCACGATTTTGGGGATTTGCCCCCTGATGTTGGCTCACCACACCTCCCACAGTCCAAAATCTGCCCAAGCCACAATCCCATTTTGGTTCAGCCCAAAATACAGAGCCTTTGGGGCAACAGAAAGTAAAGGAGCATGGTTTGGGGTATTGCCACAGTGCAGGGGTTTCATAAAGGGACAGAGAGCAGGAGGTGAAGAGCACAAGTGCCAATGACTGTGAGTGATCCCAGTGCAGCCTCTGCTCTCAGCTCCAAGGATTTGGGGAGCATGGTCAGAGCCTGGTTACATCCTGCCAGACCACCCCAGCTGCAGGGACAGCCCCACCTCTCCCAGGGGCTGTGAGCTGATGTCTAAATCTGCCCTGTGACCCCAAGACTTTGAAACCACCCAGTGCTTGGTTCAACCAAAGCAAAGAGGTCTGAGCACACAGAGCCCTGAAACAGGAGGGGATGAGGTGGGAAGAAGGCTTTATGGAGCCAGCACATATTTATTGATCAAATTGAAAATAAAATATTACAATTATTAAACTGAGGGGACAGAGCTGGACACAGCACTCAATGTCCATCCTAAACTGAGGGAACAGAGCTGGACACAGCACTCAATGTCCATCCAGAGCTGGACACAATACTCAAGGTGTGGCCTCACCAGGAAAAGGAGGCTGAGCCAGGCTGTGGGGAGCAGCCGTCAGTGAACGTGAGGGCAGATCTGATACCCATAAATCAACATATTCCTCATTTCCGAGCATTGCAGCCTGACAGCTGTTACATGAGCACATTGTTAGGAGCTGTCAGGCGCTGATACATAGTGCCTTTTGCAACATATGTTGACTTTTATCTAATGTTGTTCCACAATTAGCCCCGGGGAGTGGGAATCTGGGCAGCCGGCTGGCTCTGTAATCTCAGCTAACCTTTGCTGCCGGGGGGAAAAGGGCACAGCCGGGAGGGCTGCGAGCTGGGGATGCTGCCATGGATGCAGCAGAAGGCAGGTGGAGTGTCGATGGATGTGGAACCTGCAGTCCAGCACGTGGGGATGGAGCAGGTCCAGCTCCCTTCTGCAGTCCCTGAGCATTTTGGAGCCACCAAAGAGATAAAATAAAACCCCAAGGGATTTGGGAGCTTCCCTCCTGGATGGAACCTTAAATTCCAAGCTCAAACCAGGCCCTTGGGATCTGGGACGATGAGGAGACCAAGAGGTTCTTCTCTCATGCATGGATGGAGAGGGACGACAGGGATGATTTACTGGCCAGGATGGGAGATAAATGAAGGAGCAGATGGTGGAGTTAATGAGTGGAAAGGGTAGATGGATGGACAAAGAGACAGTGGAGACAATGTGGTAATGGATGGTTGCACTTCTACCCAGATGAGGACGAATGTTCTGACGTGTCCTCACAGCCTGGCTCCTGTCTAGGACCTCTGATGGTGCCCATAGAGGAAAGTTCTTGGTCACTGTCCCTCTCACCACCCCATGGTCCATGTCACCCTTCTGGAGCACCTTTGCTGTCACGAAGAATTATTCCACTCCCTCTTTGAAACATTCCCAGGCTCCTGCTCCACCAAAACAAGCATCAGAGTGCTCAGAACACGTTGGTCTCTATGAAAGAGATCCCAGCTTTGAGGAGAAACCCCGTGGGACTGATGGCTGCAGGGAGGGGACACTGTCCCTCTGCAGCCCCTCTGCTGCCTGAGCTGTTTTCCCTTCCTTGCTGCAGCTGCTCGAGCTTGAAAAAACAGGAGAGGAAAAATAAATCAATAAGACACAAAGATAAATATGCTTTCCATGCTGCAGCCGACTCCTCTGGACGTGCTGTGGTGGCTGCATAATTCATAAACTCACCCCTAATATGCAAATGGGGCAGCTCCCGCCAGGCTGGCCCAGAGGGACCCGAATTTTCCTCCACTGGCAGACAAGCTCCTGTTGTGTGTGATTTTGGGGTGCAGGTTTGTTTTTTTTTTTTCCCTTGTTTGCATTCAGCCTGTCCCTGCTGAGACCCCTGGTGTCACTCCATGAGGCTCCTTGGGTGTTTGAGACTTCCAAAGACGCTTTGCTCTTTGGAAGGTGCAGGGATAACATCCAGCACAGGGTTCATTCCCCCACAGGCTGCCCTGGCTGCAGAAATCTTCCTTTTGGGCTCTGAAACACTCACACACCCACAGAGTGATCCTGGGGCAGCCCCAGGTTGGGAAAAGGCTGGAGAATGAGGCACAGCTCAGCCTGCAAGCACCCACGAGAATTCTCTTGGGAAATAAATTCCTGCCCAGCCCCAGCCAAGCTCAGACCCCTCCAGCTCTGCATCCACTCATTTCCAAACTTTCAAGACAGCACTTCATCTGTCCTCACAAAAGCCACATCTCTGAGAGTAAACCACAGCCAGAGCCCAAGAAACTTCTCCAGAGTGAAGGGAAAACCCTTCTGCGTGTGCCTGACGCTGCATCAGCCACCTCACCATGGCTGGGCATCTTCTTGGGGGGGCAGAGCTGCACAGCCCCTCTCACTGCAGGGTTACTGATATTTTGCTGCAAGAATCCTTTTTTCCTGTATTTTTACACTGTCTCACTCACTCTGGGTCATTGGGGGGATGACCCAGCTGAAGATTTGCCCAGGTGCTGCACGCTCATGGAACTAAAAGGATTTGTGTCACCACATTAGGGATGAGACATTTCCCCTGCCCCATGGAACCCGTGCCCTGCCCACAGCCCCCCTGGGTGGGTTTGATCTGAGGATCCAGGTCTCTAAAAAGGAAAATTTCATCGGCATTTCCTTCCCATCCTTCAGACAAGCACAGCAATGAAGGAAAGCGCCAGGCTAAGACCTTGATGCAGCAGAAGGGCAAGAAAACCTACGTGCTTTTATGAGGGATTAGGGCCAACTTAGTTGTGTCTTAAGCTACTAAAGGCTTATAAAAGCCCTGAAGAATAGGCTGCACTCCTCGGAAAAACCTCCCGGGGCTCCACTAAAAAAGTCAATTGAAAGTTCGAGTGCAGCCTGCTTCAGTGCAGAGCCGTGCTCTGCAAACAGCAAGCCTGGTCTTTCTGGAGAGGTGAGTTTAGGGGGAAAAAATGGGATTTGAGTCCCCTGCATGGACAGCACAGAGCAGAGGGGCAGCTGGGAATAAACACAGTGTGGTGGGAATGATGGGTGTTATACAACTCAGCACCAACTTCTCAGCTAGAAAAGCAGTTTATTGGTGATTTTAGCACTGCAGCATCATCAGGGACTTGATTCAGGCAGCACATGGAAGACCAGGATCTGACCTAGGGGTCCTGGCGGGGAATGCTGTGGATGGGACCCACCTTGCTCAGCTGCCAGCTGAGATTCTCCTTTTCCAGGGTCTGCCCTCATCCTTCTCCTGCTCTCCCAGCTCTGTGCTCCTTCCTCCTCCACCTCGCGAGCAGAGCTCACCGGGAGTGGCTGCTTTTCCCAGATAAATGGCTTAATTAGCTTCCTATTGACTCAAGTGAGAGCATTCCTCCGGCAGGGCTGGGAAAGAAGGGGCAGCATCCCGGGGAGCACATCCTGCATCCCAGCAGCGCCACAGGCTGCAGGGGTGGAAAGCTCTTTGCGCTATGGAATCACAGCTGGGAAAGGCAGATCCAGCCCCAGGACGGGTTTCTGGTCCCTGCATGAGCATCCGTGTGAGCATCCCTGGAGCAAATTCCATCCTGTATTCCCTGGGAGAAGAGGAAAACACAAAGGGTGAGACCATGGTAGGGGGAGAAATTAAATAAATAAAATTATTTCTTTATTTTCAGGGTGGAGGAAGGGAACAAAACAAAACAAAACAAAACAAAATAAATTTTTTTAAAATAAAACAAAATAAAATAAATCAATCAAAATAAAACAAAATAAAATAATAATAATAATATAATAATAATAATAATAATAATAATAATAGTAATAATAATAGTACTGCATCTGCTGGACAGTAAGCCGGAAACCCAAGCACGAACACCAAATATGTCTGCAAGACACAGGGAAAAATTTTAATTTTGGAAACTGGCAAAAGATTTGAGATAGCTGTAGAACAATCAGCGCTTCCCTTCGTGCCTGGAGGGACTGACAAACTTTGCATAAACAATTTTCTTTCCCTCTGATGTGGAAAAGCTGCCATGGAGCAGTGGGAGAGGCCAATGCTGGTCCCCACTGAGTTGGGGAAAGCCAAGCCCAGAAGGATTCCTTGAAAAATGACATTAATGGCCCAGAGCAGCAGGATGGGGGGAATGCAAGGAGAGAGGGGGAAGCAGCAGCTCTGATTTCTGATCCAGGGATCCTGTGCTGCTTCCTGATCACAAACCCTCGACCTGGCCACCCTGACCTGGAAAAGCTATTTCCCTGCCAAGTTAATTGCCATCCATGGAAGACAGGGTGGGGGGTTAGAAATAATCCCTTTTCTAGGCAAACACCCCCAGACTGCACCATCTCAAGACATGCACCAGCACTGGAATATTAATGTAGAGGAGGATGCTGTCCACCTCAGCCAGGCACCAGCTCCAGCACAGCAGAGAGATACCAGGAGCTCAATTTGTGTTTGCCTGAGCCAAGGAGAAAATCTAATTAAACATGGCGTGGGGGCTTGGAGGAGCTGGGGATGGGGCAGGAATATAAAGCGTGGCTGCTTCCCACAGATCAGAGGGCAATATTAATAAACCCACGGAGAGGGACTGCGGGATCAGCTGGTAATATTGATAAATGTAAAGCAAAGACAAAGCAGCCTGGGAATATTGGATGGTGATGCTGATAAAAAGACAAGCAGGGATGCAGGCAGCCCTGCCATTCTGCTGGAATGAGCAGAGCAGCTTTCCCAGCAGGATGGCATGGAGCACCCCAACAGCCCCACATGGGGGAATTTCAGCTTCATGGGCCACTACAGCCATTGCTGAGCCCCAAAACCTGCAGCCCCCGAGCAGCACGGCTGCCCTGCACACCCCAGAGCCAGGTCACGGTGGGAAGAAGTTGTGGAGACCTGGGCACAGGCTCTGGGATTCATCCTAGGAGCTGGGGAAGCACTGGGGAGGGCAGCAGTGGCCAGGGGGTGTGTGGGAGAGCACAGTGGGCTGAGCTGGGGGCACAGAGCCCTGGAGGAACTCCCTGCTTGCTCCATCAGCTGCAGGGATTGGTGTGGACCCTGTAGGGATGGGGCTGAAGGGGGGCAGAGGGCATGACACGGCCCCCGCAGCTTCTGGCCTTCCCCATTACCTTCAGCCTTTCATCTGGAGCATGAGGTGAAAGTTTCCACCCTCGGAAGAGCGACCTTGAGTGTCCCCGAAGCCCCTCATGCAGGGATTGTGCTCTCCCAGCCACACACCCAGCCCTCCCCGCCCATGCCAGCAGCACATGGAGCCAAGGGATCAAAAAAGAGCCACTGAGCGCGTTTTAAATAAAAGATCGCATCTTTCCGAGCTATTGGAGTGATGATTTAAACATGAAGTCAAAGCCAGTAATGGTGTTGTCAGAGCCGTGGCGGTAAATCCAATCAATAATTCACTGATAGCAGAAACTGTGCCTGCAGCCAGACCTACTGCAGAGGGCACCGAGCCTCCCCCGGAGCAGGACGTGCAGCCCCTCACCTCCCTGCCACCTCCTGCCAGTGCCACCCACCCTCCCAGCAGAGCTTTGGCCCCCAGTGGGGCTGGGAGAGAGCCAGGAGCCAGATCTAGGGCTCCATAGGAGGGGAATTCTGCCTGGCTCTGGGAGGTGAAATAAATTTGTTACCTGGGGACAGGTGTTCAAAATGCTGGGAACGCCTCAGCTCGGTGACTGCGGCTCAAGGCTTTTTCTCAGCCCCTGCACCCTTGGAGAGTCCAAACTGCCCTCAGGAAATGTCAGCTGTCCTTGTGGGGCTCAAAGCACTGCCAGGGGACCGTGCCCAGGTTGTCAGCACAGCTGGGCTGCCCACCTGCACTGGGTGGACTGGGGATACTGGGGGCTCACAGCTGCCATGCGCAGCAGTGCCATCCTCCCCCAGCCCAGGGAGCATCCCTGTGACCCACAGAGCCTGGATGAACTCCAGCAGTGTCATTCTGATGCCTTAGGATTTTAGCTTTTATATTTTCCATGTATTTGTGATCTTGCAGTTCTTTAGTGTAGAACTCTAAACTCCACACACAGTGGGAGCTGCTGCTTCTCCATTTTGTTCAGACACAACAATTCCTCTCCAGGCCTGGCAGTCAAGGACACCTCACTGCCTCAGGCCCTGAGAGATGGGAACGAAAGTGAGTTTGGAGCAGCAAACTTGGGGTAAATGACTTCATTACCTGAAGCTGTAATTGGAAGATGAACCCCCAATCTGCAAATGGATCAAACTTATCAAAGCGTGCAAACCCGTGACCATTGTCCGTTCTGGGTGTAGCCCCTGGGGGGCTTTGTCTGCCCTAAATGTACCTGAAGGCCCTTCAATAAATAGAATTGCTTTTTATTCTCTTCATTTTATCTGGCCTGTTTTTAGGTAGCCCAAAAGGCATCAATTCAACTGCACTCAGTCACAGACCAACCACCCTGTATTTTCCCCCTCTGAAGCAGCAAGGATCAATTCTCCTGTAGACCCAGCTGGAAGAATTCCTCCTCCTTCCTGCAGGGTTTCACCAGGCCTAGAACAAAGCTGGAGGGCAGCACCTGAACAGCTCCCCAGCATCTTCCCACCTATGCTGGAGATATGGAGAATGTTTATAAATATAAAAATACAAGATTTTAGAATCAGCTTTTGGTGATTTTGTAGAAGCAAAGGAACAGTTTGTATTGAGAATACATAGAAGATTAGCTATTAAGATTGGTTGTTAGGTAGTTACTAAGTAGAAGTCATATAGGTCAGATGTATAATGTCGAAACTCAGCAAAGTGGGACTTAGGTATTTGTCAAAAATCAATAAAGCAGAACTTTGTGGCTTGAATTCAGCAAAATTAAACTCTTGATCTTTGGCAAGAGCAAAGTGACTTGAAAAATACCTAAACTTCCACTGTGCCTGCTTAGAAGCAAAGATCAACCTGAGGAAGATGTCGGCCTTCCTCCCAAGACTCCAGCTCACAACCACCGGGTGTGACAGCTAATTAGAATATAGAATAATAGGGGGAGAAGGTGGGGAATGGGTGGGTGGGGAGGTGTGGGTTTGTGGGATCAATGTGTATTTAAGACTGGACCTTGTCCTGACCAGGTATGCACAGTTTGGAGGAGATATCCCCTCCATGTATCCCAGCTGCAAATAAAACATACTTGCTTTACAATTTCTGATTGTAAAGTCCTTATTCTGTGCTTCACTGGGACCATGGCAGGACAGTCCCTGATCCCTGCACCGACAGAGCAGAGGTGTGCAGGGTCCAGGGCTGCCTCAGCCCTATTTTGGGGAGCAGCTGGTGAAGGATGTGAGAACAGCCTTTCCCTGCATCCCTGCTCCCCCCTGGAGAGGGGGTTTAACTGGGAGCTGGCACCCAAAAGATGCAGCAGCGCCCTGAGCTGCATCCCTGCCCGCTGAAGGAGTTCAGCTGGAAGCAGGAGTTTAACCCTGGAACCCACCCTAAGGATGATGCACGGGCTCAGCCATATCCCCAACATGCTGAGGGGTGTGAGGGCAGCACATATTCCAGCCCCAAAAACATTGCAGGGAGGCTGGGGGGGACTTCGTGCGGCCCCCAGCGCTGGGGGATAGCTGAAGGGCAAGCAGGACAGACAGACAGACAGAAGCATCCCCTCCATCCCGGCCCTGTGGGGGACACACGGAGGACACAAATCGCATCCAGCGATGCTGGAGGTGGTCCAGGCAGCCTCTTCTCCCTCCAAGCGCCGAGCCGGCACTGCCACCTCGTGGCACGGCCACCAGCCAGGCTGGGGACAGCGCGGTGCCATCGCGCGGTCCCGGACACGCTCCATGGCCGCACAGAGACTTTATTATCAGGGGAGCTCTCTTATCAGTGGGATGAATCAGTGCAAAAAAGGTGGCCCAAAACCTCAAAGGCAGCAGGTAAAGGGGAGGGGAGTGCGGGTTAGCCTGGCTGGAGGAGAGGATGAGAAATGGAAGATGTGGGAGGGGACAGCAAGGGACAGGGTTCACTGTCCATCATCTCTCTGTCAGATGGGGTTGGGGCTGTCTCCCATCATATTCCTTGCCCAAAACGGGGACCTGAGCATCAGTGTCCATCTCAGTATCCACCTCAGCCCGGAGCACCAGCTGGGACATACTGCAAATCCCAGGGGGACAACACAGCTTGGGATGTTTAGGGCAAAGAACAGCCCAGCATCCCCTACAAACACCTCAGGGGCAGCTCCCCCCCTCCCCACAGCCCCCCCGCGACCAAATCAATGACAGCAACCAAGCCTTTTTATAGATATATTTATTTTTTTAGCAAATGTTTATTTATATCAAAATACAAAACATTTCTGAAGCAGGGTAATGTTACATGAGGAGCAAGTTAATCGATTCCAAAACCCATCATCCTCCTACAGCATGGCTAGTTGTACGTAACATTGCAACACTGCCAGAATTTCTTATAGTGGGTACATTAAAATAAGAAAAAAATCAACTCAAGAAGTCAATCTATGAACATGCAATGTTACCAGCGATAAATTAAGTACTCAGCAGGCCTTAAAATCCCAACAGGCAGAGACCGAGGGACCAGCTACTCCCAGTAAGGCAGGGCTTCAAACTCTCATTTCTTCCAATTTTTTTGTTGGCTTATCAGCATTTACTGATTAACTGACAACAGTCCAAGAGCCAAAAGGACCCAACTTTCTTGGCAGAGTGGGATTATTGCTTAGAGCTATCAAAGCAGCCCCAGCTCCCAGGGGGAAGGGCTGGGAGAGGGCTCGCAGGGCAAGAGCCAGGGGTCTGCCTTGGCTAAGCACTGCGGAGGTCGGGCTGAGCTGGAAGATGTAAAACCCCCCGAGGAGGGGGCTCGGCGGGCCGTTATCCCGGGGGTGCCGGGAGCAGCGGGCAGCGCTCCCGGAGAGGTCTCGGATCCCTGCCCAGGGCAGGATAGCACCCAGTCGGAAGGAGAGTTTGGGGTGAGGGACCCCCCACACACACTTGTGCCCCTCATCGCACGCCTGGGGAGCGATGCTGAAATTTGGCTTTCCCTCCCCTCGGGGTCGGGAATTCCGGGGAACGCCGATTCCCATCCCCGGGGAATTCCAGGGATGCCGATGCCGAGCGAGGCCACCGGTCCCTCCTGCTGGCATTTCCTGGCCTTGGCGGAGGCCGAGAGCAACAATACAGATACAGAGAGATTATAGAGAGAGCGGAATAAGTTTCGTATAAGGCTTTGGTACAGCACCATCATGTCAGATTTATTTGTAAATCGTTTACAGAAAAAAAAAAAAGCTTACTGAAAAAATAGTGTCTTGTTTCTCTTATCTTTTTTTTTATTCTTTTTTTAATTATTATTATTTTCTTCTGAGGAACATACCTGAAAGTTCAAAAATTAACCCTCTAGTTGCCGTCTGGGCTCCCATCAAATGCTCATTTTGCTGTGTGCAGTTCCAAAAGGAAACAACTCGATCCCAAATCCCACTAAGTTGTGACACAGCCCGCCCAGCTCTCAGCAGCCACCAGTCACTAAAATCAACATCACAGAAACCCAGCAGCTGATCGCTACTCACTGTTTAGTAAAAATTAAAAAAAAAAAATTAAAAAAAACCACCAAAACCCTAACAAAACTTGGAAAAAAAAGAGAAAAAAAAGAAAAAAGTCACGACAAAGAACGTTATGGAACCAGCGGCACTAAAGTTTCTTTTATTGTTATTGTTATTTTAAAAAAGTCAGTTCCACTGGTTACCATTGAAACAGCACCAAAGAGCACCCTAACATGTGTTATACATTGTAATACTTGACAGTCAAGATATGGAAACGAGGTTGGATGGTCTAGACTTTATATCCAGAGGCAAGAAATTCTTAAAAAGAGGAAAAAGTTGTCCCACGCAACCAGAGAGGTGTTGGGTCCAGAAGAAAATCCTGCCTTAGGGGAAAACACTATGGGGGTTAGGAGGGGAGTAAATCAAGAGCTACCTATGGAGGTCTACGAGGGTTCAAAGAGTCTACAAACCTATTAAAAAGGAATGAAAAAGTCTGGGCTCCCGTGGAGAGCCAGGGATGCTCCCATGGGAGAGCTGGAGATGCTCCCGGGGGGACCCAGGGCTGCTCCCCGAGGAGCTGGCATGCAGGTGTGATCCCCAAATGCCCAAGGGATGAACCTTAGGGCGACATGGGCATTTCCAGGATTTCCAAAGGGCTTTCCCACATGGGAAATGCCAAGGGACTGAGCCTGCACAGCCAGGTGGAAGGTCCTGCACCCTCTGGGGCCACGGGAGCATCCCCTGCCTGCTGTCTGCCAGCCCCAGAGAAGGAAAAAAAAGGAAGTTTGGCCTTAAAGTGCACCTGGGAGGGCAAGGAGTGAGTGCCAGCATCTCCCACCGAGCCAGAACCTCCCCGAGCAGAGGGAGGCGCTTCCCATAGCTCCCGGCCGAGCAGGAAGAGCCTGGGAGGGGGCAGGAAGCAAATCCCCCCTGGAAAGCAAGCTCCGAGCAGCTGTGTGCAGATGGAGGCAGTGGGGATGGTGTCCAAAAAAAACCAAACCAAAGAAACCACGTGGAGCGGGACGATGCTGTCGGAGCCGCCGCCCCTGAGCTCCCCGGAGAGGGAGCAGCTCCTGATGTGTCTGATTGGCATCCAGAGGGTTAACGGTACTGTGGAAAGTGTGCTTTGTAAACATTTCCTAGCTTTTCCTTCGCCTGTTTTT
>VZSR01001113.1:257621-270605 GCA_013398615.1 Brachypodius melanocephalos | reverse complement strand
GACACCAAGTGGTGAGAAATCCCATCCCTTCTCTTTCTCCTGACATCCTTCTTTTTTTGTTTGTTTGTTTTTTATAACATATAAAATACTCACTTAATGTATTTACCGCTAATAAATGCAAGTTAGTCCCATCAAACATGCTTTGCTTTGATATCAAGGATTGGTGCTGAACAAATCTCGGCTGGATATTAGAAACATCCCCCACCCCAGCCCACCCCCTACCCAACGAAGAAGAGAGAAAAATCATGGAAAATACAGGTGACACCTACAGAGGACACAGTGCCACTGCGAAGGGCCAGCTCCCGGGAGTACATTCGTGCCTCAGCCATGGGGACAACACCACGCTGAGGGACCTCTGCCTGCCTCTGGAGGGGTGTAAGCACTCCGGGGCTGTGCCACCGTCCCCTCAGGAACATCTGAGCCCAAACAACAGCACCTGGATCCCCTCAGAACCCAGGATTGTGGGACATAGACCAAGGGGAGCGAAGCCCCGGTCGCCACTGTCCAAAGACAATCCCCAAATCCTGCCCCAGCGAAGGCAGAGGGGTGGTTTGCAGCTCCCTGGCATTGCTCAGTCCCAAACTGGCTCCTTGTCCCCCCACAGCCCATGGGGAAGGGGGCAGGGATCTGGCGGGTCCATACTGCCCTGCAGAAGAAGCCTCAAATATCCCCAGCACATTCCCACCGCGCCAGGGCTCAATGCCACCTCACCCACAGGGACAGGGAGAGCCCCACATCCGATCCATAGGGACAGGGAGAGCCCCACACCCCATCCATGGGGACAGGGAGAGCCCCACACCCCATCCATGGGGCTGGGGAGAGCCCCACATCCCATCCGTAGGGAAGGGGAGAGCATCACATCCCATCCAGAGCTTCAAATCCCACCCATCCAGGCAGGGAGAGCCCCACATCCTGCCTCAGAGGACACCAGCAGCCCCTAATGGCACCAGTAAGCCCTGCTGGCCAGGGACACTCCTGGAGAGATACTGACATTCCCTATGGAGAATGTTCCCCACTCCAGCCAGGTGCAGGGACCTGGAGAATCCCACTGTGGCCACCTGGGGGGCTCTGGGGGGCTCCACCAACCGCAGGAGGGTTTCAGAAACCCTCAAGATTTATGAGGACAGGTGACCAACAGCACTTAGAGAGGCAGCAGCATGGGGACCCTGTCCCCACAGCGTGTCCCCAGCCTGTGCCACCTCCCAGGCTGCAGCTGCCTCATCCTCCCCGAGCACCCTCAGAGCTGAAATTTGGGGTTTTTTTCTGACAAAAAAAAAAAAAATAAAAGAAAGCCCAAGACAGCTTTCAGTGGAACACACCACCTCACCACAGTCCTGGGCAAGCTGGCAGCAAGCCCAGGCTTACCCATCCCGGGATTTTTTTTCCCTTTTTAGTGTTTTTCCCTATTGAAACAGCAAACAGCGGTGACGCTGGGCCCGGAGCAGGCAGATCCCCCGGAGCACTGCCAGCCCCTCAGCCTGGCCCAGCCCTCCTCTCCCTCGCCACCGTATTGCTCAAACAGCACTAGGCATGGATACAAAAATAAAACAGCTATGTGACTTAGATATATATAATTTATATATATATATATATTTGTATATATATTTTTGCCTATTTATAGGTGGATGGAGAAGCAGAGAAGCTGAAGCGCAATATAATGTAAAAATACTCGCTCTGCTCCTGCTGTTGAGACTCTCCCCACCTCTGACAGCCTTTCTCATGCTGCACAGAAGTTTCTGACACCTATTACTAACCAATTATTTTAAATATTTATTCTCCCCCCTTCTAAAATAGAGAGTAAATATATATTTGTTTAATTTTATATACAACGCGGTTTCGATACACCAATATCATTTCTTTAGATAGAGATACTGGGGCTCATTTCTCAAGTCTTTTTTTTTTTTTGTGTGTGTGTGTGTATTTTATTTTAATCTAAGTGCTGGGGGGGAGTGGGTGGAAATCCAAGGAGCTTTCAGACCTGGGAAGATGGGCACCCTCTTTTGCAGCCCTGCAACTTCAGGAGAACAAGAATAAAAGTTCTCGTGGGAGAGAAAGTGTCATTTTGATGGTAAACCCAAAATCTGGGCAAACTGTCCTCCATGGGGCATTCCAGCCCCTCCATCCTGCATTTCCACCCCACTGCAATCAGTATAAAAATCCTTAGCTACCTCTACAGCGCATGCTTGCCTCATCCAACACCCTCGAGCCTGGACCAGCCCCTCTGCCCTCTCTTTCTCTGCCTGCCCCCTCCCCAAGTCCTTCCTCCATCCATGCACGTATCAAAAGCCAGCCATAGCCCCAGGAGTGAGGATGCTCGTTTCGTTGCTACACAATGCCGAGGAGAAGAGCTCAGCCAGCTGTGCCAAAACACCTAAAAATGGGGAAAATGGGCAAACACGGCTCCCTCTCATCCCCAGTCACCCAGGCAGGGGAACAGGCTCCCATCTCCAGTCCCTTCCCACAACCACACTGGTCCTACTTGCTTGGGAATGTGCCAACTTATGGGAATTGAGTGCAATGCTAAGTTTCTTCCTTTGCTGGCACCACTGTTGCCAAATCTGGTCACTGCTTCCCAGTTCCTGGATCAAGCATTCCCTGACAGCTCTCTAATAGGAACAACTGCACTTCCCACCTCCCCTTCCCACAAACATGGACAGAGAGGAGTCAAGATACTCACAAACAGAAAAAAACTCCAACGAATGTCAGCTGAAGGGGGGATATGAGAGTAAACATCCTGCTTTCTGTAAGGACTACTCCCTGCCCAGACAGCACAGGGATGGCTCTGGGAGAGCAGTGGGAATCCAGCCTGGATCTGGCTGCCCCCATGCCTGGGGCCAGTACCAGCTCTGGCATCGCTGTGACCAAATCCCCTCTCTGCCTCAGATCCTCAAAGTCCTGCTAATGAGGTTTAATATAAAAAGACACTGTCAAGAACATCTTGTCCCTCCCAGGGAGGCACTGCTGGGGCTGGCTGGCACAGCCGGTGCTGCATTCCTCAGCTCAGGGGACAAATTTAGCTGTATCCCTCTCTCATCCCTTCTGACTCACGCTTTTCTGGGAAGAACAGAAGCAAAGCAAAATGCTTTCACATGAGTAACCAGAGAGCAGCATCTAGAGGGACTTGAAGGAAGAGTTTTTGTGTGGTGCAGCATTTTCTTTAAGCAATGGCACCAGAGATGAGGCAACGTGACATTCCCCTCCCATGTCGTGTCCTCGGTCACACCCCACGTGCCCTGGACACACAGAGCACAGGACCTGTCCCTCCTGCTCCTCACATCACAGTCCAGGGGTGAGTCACAGACAATGAAGAAAGCAAAGCTAAAAGCTGGGGATGAAATAATGAAACAGAGCGATCTGTTGTGTGCAGCAGGGCGGTAGTGCAGGTCAGGCCAGTGCCTCGCCATCCCCAAATTCCCCTCAGGATGCAGCTGCTCCCAGCCCCTTCCCCACTTCGCCCATCCTGATCCCCTGCTCCAGCACAGCTCTAAACTCTCCCCTAGAGACATACATACCCCAACATGCAAATCTACTGAATTCTGCAAACCTATCTACCTTTGTCCTATGCTTCTCTACCTATTTATATCTCATATGTACAGTAGGTTTTACTCTGGTTCCTTGAGAACACTGCCTTCCAAAAAAGCCCTGACTTCAGTCTGGGGCTGCAGTGAGCCCATGTGGGATGTGTGGAAATCCCTGGAGGTCCAGCCTCATGGAAAAACACCTCCAGACAAGAGCTACAGCTGAAACCAACCCAAAACTCTGAGAACTCCCAAATCTACGTCACTGCCTGAAGCAGGAAGAGAAACCAAAATGCCAGGCGGATTTTATTCTAATACAGACAGCAAGGTGGGAGCAGCAATGAGTCTGGAATGTGTGTCATGTCCAGATGCCACCAGAAACGACTGCCAGGACCGTGTCTAGACTGCTGAGCCCAAATCCAGGGTCCTCAACACTCCTAGAGGCAGGTACAGCAAGTTGTTATTACCTTTACATTCCCTTTACATTTATATATCCAAACAGCATCACCTCCAGCCTTCCTCCAAAGCGGGTGGCACTGAGCCAGCTGACAAGATGACAAACACCAGATGAACAGCCCAGAGTCCACCAGTGCCCCAAAGTAGCCTCCAAGTCACAGGTGACAGGCACAGGGCAGCAGGAATGATAATCCTCCCAGGAAAAGCATCCCCTGCTCACACAGACACCCTGGGGGCTCATGGAGACCTCTCAGCTCAGGGGGCAGACTGCAAACCATGCCCAGGTTCAGACTGTGAAGAGACCCTGGGACCTTCCAGCTCCCCCTTCCCACAAACCCTGTGCCTGTGGGTGCTGTTAGTAGCAGGCACAGAAATGGGGCCCCACAAATGAGCCCTGAATGCTCCCTCTCAACCCCCTTACACTAACTTGCATTTTCCTTCACATCAACACCACGGAAACAAAACGCCACTAGAGCAAAGTCACCTTAGAAACATGTGGATGAGAGCTCAGCAAGTCCTGCTGGAAAAGCAGGCAAAGCACTTGCCCTGCCCTTTTCCTCTGCCTGCTCCAGGACTCATTGTTGGACAGGCTGCAAGGGACAGCACCCCAGGAACACCCCTTTTCCATAGGATCTCAGTGGCACCCTGCACCCACCTCTCCATGTCACCTCCCTCAGCTCATGGTGCCCCAATCCTGCAACCCCCATAGTGGCATGAAACCAGAGCTGGAGCATCCCCACCATGGCCACCTTGCAGGGGGAAGCACCAGCAAACATCCCCCAAAACTGGGCTGGCACCCCTGCACTGACACCTCAGCAGAGCCCAGGGACAAATATCCTTGTGATTCAGAGGCGTTTTTTTCACTGTGGGCCAGGATTTGCCAAGGGACCTAATGGAACATCACATTCACAATGTGCAAGGAGGAATCGTACAGTTACTGATACAGAAAGAGCTATCTACCTCAGACCAGCTTATAAAATAAGAGAGTTTGGCCCAGGAAGATAAAAATCAAGATATATTTTGCAGCATGAAAGGAAAAAAAAAAATGAAGAAGAAGCAGCAGCAGCAGCAACAGCAGCTGTGTTTGCAAACCACCAAAGCGACACGGAGTTCAAACGGGGGTGAAATGGGGGAAGTGTTGGGCATCGTCTGACACGGCTTCGATGTTTCCAGGTCCATGGAAGGAGAGAGGAGCAACCCTGAAGGGCATGGAAACCAAAGGGCTGGGAGAAGCGAGGAGGTTGCCAAAGCAAGAGGTGAGCCAGTCAGCCAAAGCACGGCCCGAGTCTATCGGAAGGTAACTTGGTCTAGCAGAGAAAGGAGTTAAGGGTGGTTTTAGGGAGGAGCTGCTTCCACGAGGCGCCCGGGCGGGATTTCCCACTCCAGCAGCGTGGCAGGTACACGGCTGAAAGAGAGAGGGCTGCAGCTCCAGCCTCTAAAGGTCGAAGACCATGAAAAGCCCAGTGGCTCAAAACACCTGCAAAAGGAAAACAACTCTCAAAAGACTGACCCAGCAAGCCAGCATGCTCTGTCAACCTGCCCTGCACTCCAAGTCCTCTAGAGCTCCTTAGGATGGGATGGGGCATAGTCCTGAGGTAGCAACCTCAAGAGCCTGAAGACAGCACCTGGCCCATCCGAACAGGTGTCGTAAATCGTTTGGAAAGCACTTAAATGGAAAAGCAACCCTTTGTTCAAGAGGCTGAGGCAATGAGAGCAAAAGGAAGAGCAAGTTGGCCACAGCACAGGCAGCACAGAGCCTCCACACCTCCCCTGGCCCCGAGGGTCACTTGTCCCGTCCATCAGGAGCAGCCCGGCTGGAGTGACCGGCGAGCAGAAGTTGGCCAAGCCAGGCAGAGTTTTCCCCGCTGCCGAGCGGGAGAATGGCATTAAATCAATTCAGATCCGAGCAGGTTCTAGGGAAAAACCCTAAAAACACACCCAAAGAAAAGAAATTCGCAGTCATACTGTTAGCAAGGTTGAGTTTTCACTCTGAGAGTTGAGGTTCTTACGTCAGGTCACTCGTCAAATCAATAAAAAGCCCTGGTGCAGGCTGGAAAGAGAAGGGCATTTCTGTCAGACCCTCCCTCCTTCCCGAGACAAACCTGCTGATGGTTTGAGACCATCTACACAAAGTTGTTAAAGCTCAGAAATATCTGGTTATCAACTTAGAGGATTCATTGTCCAGTGGTTCAAACCTTACTTAGGGCCTGGAGATTGGAAAAGACACGGTGCTCTGCTTTTGGTGGTCACAAGTTCCCGAGCAGGCTGCTGGGAGAGGAAGCACAACCTCTAAAACCAGGTATATGGAGGCAGAGCAATCAACAGGCTCCGACCTAAAAGTGTGGCATGGTCAGAGAGCCAGATCACAACCAAGAGCTCACGTCTTTCTCCAAACATCTCAGCCCTTGGAGGTTCAACCAGCAGCAAGAGCAAAAACCAAGGCAAAGCAGAATTAAAGGCGAGATTGCAGAGAATCTCTTGGCAATTCTACCTGGGAATAAACAAAAGTTTCATTTGCAAATAGACAGCCTGGGGCTAAAAACATGCCTGCAGGCTCTCCAGCTCTCCTGACACTTTTTCTACAGCCTAAACCCACTCAAAGCAAGAATATCTACATGAAACACTCGGTGTTTTATTCCCAGGCAGGCTGGAGGGTTTAGCACTTTACCGCAGAGGAAGAACTGTGCAAACCTGGATGCAGTGGTTGATTTTACCACTTCAAACTAAAAAAAAAAAAACAAACAAAAAAAAAAAACAACAAAGAACCAACTCTAAATATTTTAAAGGTAGGGATTGCTTGGTATTAGCACTAAGCATTTACATAGCACTTGCAGTCTGTAGGCCACCAAGTGCTTGTCCAAAGTGCTCAAATATGACTTATCCCCATTTTACAGATGGGAGAACTGAGGCACAGAGAGGTCAAGTGACTTGCCCAAGGCCACACAGTCAGAGAGTGGAGGCAGAGCAGGAAAGTGAGCCCAGCTCTTCTCAGGTTACAACTTGCCTGCTAAAAACAAACCAAAAGAAAGGCCTATGCAATCCAGAAAACCACCAGCCACCAAACCTACCCTATTCTGAAAAGAAGTACATTCTGGTGAAGAGTTAGAACAGCATTACCAAGGGGAATGGGGAAAGGGAAGGACACAACCCCAGCAGGTGTCACAGCCGACACATCAGGGCTGGAGCAGGAGGAAAAAGGGGAAAACGGTGAAACCAGCAGCAAGGTATTTTAAGCTGGCGCAAAACGCTGGGCTTAGCTTTGCACGGAGCCATCCACGTCCATCCGCAGAGCTGGGCACTTCCAGATGCTCTCCCCGGGGCTCAGCACCTGCCGACGGAGGCTTTGGGGGCCACGCAGCCAAACCCCATCTGCTCGCTCACACGCCTGTGTCTCCCCGCTTGGCGGTTACCGGCAGAGATGAAACCATCACACAGTGAGAAATCACATCACCCCGCGGCACTGAGGGACGTTTGCCTGAGATACAGAGCATCGGGCAGAATTAATCAAACCCACCCTCATCAAAGCTGGCACATGCCGCACCTGGAGGGGGAAATACCCTCGCACGGCACCGAGCACGCGTTACCGAGGCTCGAGTGTGTTTGCGTGCAGACAAATGGTGATTTCTCGCATTGATTCGAAGGTTCAGGGTCTTTCTGGCTTTTCCCTTTCAGAGATAGGTAAGGAAAGGTGTCACAGATGGTTTTGCTGCTGTTGCCTTCACATCAAAGGAGGCTGGGAAGGGGGAGGCAGGGAGATTTTCACAATTACAGCTTTCCTAGGAATATTTGATCATGTTTTTATCATAATCAGATTCATGGGATTACCAGTTCCTGCCTGGGCTGTTAGGTTCTTGTCACTTAATTACACCCTGTGTCATTCAATTTCTTCCAGCGATTGAGGGCCAGCTGCTCAATCCCACATTTTCCCCCTAAACACGCGCTGCGGACACAGATGTCAAAAGCTCCATCCGTGCCTTTGAAGCCTAGAGATCTTTTCCAAAACCGAGGTGCAACATCCCCCCTTCCCACCTCACCCAAACTATTTGGGGTGGGGGAGAAGTGGATTTAAGTAACACCCAGCCCAAAGCATCCTCCCCAAATCATCCCTTGGGTCCCCCCCAGCTTGTCCCCGCCAAACCCCTCAGAGAGGTGACAGCGCAGGTGTGTCCCCCCCTCCTCTTCCCATCACCTCCATCCCCCCGTGGTGTGACACCAGCTCCCTCCACTGCTCCTGTTCAACCTCCTGGGACTGGCGCTAGGCTAGAGCAGGGTGGCGTGCCCGCTGGTGTCGTCATGGTCTACGCTGTTGAGAATGGCTGTCTGGTCTTCAGGGAGCTGCCGGTGGCAGAGGTCATCCTTCAGCGCTGAGAGCCGGGCGAAGGGGTCCTGACGAGGGTGTCTCTTCTTCTTGCGGAGGCAGACAGCTTCGTCAGGCGACAGTACCTGAGAGCTGGGAGGTTGCTGAACCTGGGAGGCAGAGCCGTCTGGGAAGAGGGGAGAGAAGGCAGATGGGACTGGAGCCAGCAGCAGGCAGAGCAGAGCAGAGCAGAGCAGAGCAGAGCAGAGCGCTTTGCTTGCTGAAAAAAGGAGGTGACAGCAAGCCTGGCCCTGAACCCGCACCATGGCAAGAAGGGAGAATGCTGGGCATCAGGGAAATGAAATTAACACTCAAAATCCAAACAAATTACTACATTTGGGAGATGCATAGAAAGGACTCGGTTTGGAGGAGCAAAAGAGGGACAACCTGCAGGCAAGCAGCCCAGGGAGACATCCCTTTGGGAGGCAGGGAACAAGGGCAGCATCCAGGAATGGGCTTGGAGACCCCCAGTGCCAGAGCCAGCTGGGATCTGCCTGAGCTCTGCTCACAGCAGGACACAGGGAATGCTGTTGGGGACCACGAGGTCCTTGCACTCACTGGCTTGTTTTCTGGATTTCGAGGAGCCCTTGGATGACTTTTTGGGCTTCTTTATCCGCTGGTATTTCAGAGCTTCGAGCCTCTCAGGTGCAGCAGTGTCCCCGGGCGGAGATGGACGTTTTCTAGGAAGGAAAAGCAGACACATGCCATCAGCGGCTCCAGGCCACGCTTGGGCCTCTGGACGTCCCCGGTGGGGGATCGGCCGATCCCAGCCAGCTCTGCCGTGGAAAAAGAAGAGGTGAGAAACCCGGGGCCGAGGGAGCAGGGCCAGCCAGACGTGCCAGAGCGCGGGATGGAGGAAGTGAGGCGTCCCTGTTGTCCCCCTACGTCTCCTCCAGGTTTTCGAGTGGTGCCGCGACCTGGCCGGTGCCACCAGCCACGTCCAACGTGGGCACCCCCAGCTCACCTGCCTGCCATGCCAACACTGCTAAACAAAACAGGACGGGGCAGATCCTATGTCCGATAAGGCATTTCTGGGAAGTGGTAGGAAACCCCTTGGGATGGAGAGAGAAGAGAAAGAGATAGACAGAAGCGGCACGGCAGCATCAAGACGGGCACCACGAGCCACCCAGGAGGACAACATCGGCGCCACAAACAGCAAGGAGGCAGGATCCTGCTAGCCCTGCTCCCACAGCCAGAAAAACCAGGGCTACACGATAGACAGGGACACCAAGGGTACACACCAACAGAGCTGGGACAGATACCTCATTCCCAGGTCCCTGTGAGAAGCAACAACAGAAACGCGACAGCACAGGAGCACCTGCTCCTGGAACAGTGAGAGGCTGGGAGCTGGAAATGGAAACACTGACAAGGTTTTATTGTGAGGACAAAGGAGGGCATTTGCAAAGGGGTGCTTCCTGCAGGAGAGCCAGCAGGTGCAAAGGATAATTTATCAGCTGTACACCCTGAGGAACTCTTCTACAGGAACCAGCTCAAGGTACAGTATCCTCCCCTTTGCAAAGAGATTTTTTACTTCCTTCACAGTACCTGTTTTTCCCATCCAAGGCCTGGAAAGCACGACTGCTGTAGAGAGCAGAGCATTAGAGGAAAACCTTTTCCTTAGGAGAGCAGGGAGTCCAGCTCTTACCTATAATACATCACAGCATCCCCCCTTCTTGCTGCTTTCCCATCTCCTTCCCCCTCTCCATTTTACTTCCACAACGGTCCAAGAGTCACCAACTCCTAATGCCACAGAAGAAATCTGAGGCCATCTGGGATAAACCCAAGCCACTTGCAGACAAGCTGTCCAGAGAAGACGAGAAGCCTCCACAAAGCACCTTTCACTGCGATAAAGCCAACACTTTAAGCCAGGCTCCAATGAGGAAAGGAGATTTAAGCCAGCCTGCCGGCACCCTTCAGAGGAGGAGATGACTCTCTTCTGCTCTCGCAACTTGGTCACCAGAGGTCAGCAACCAAACCTTGTCACAGGAGCCACACAGAGGACAGTGCTGATGGCAGCTCCTGAATCCATCTGTGACCAGAGCAGGGATCAGCAAACCCCGCAAGCCAGGAGCAGCAGGAGGACAGGAGAAGCCACCTCAGCTGGCTGCAGGAGGCAACATCAGTGCCTTCAGATTCCTGCTTGGGCACAGAACCACTGAGGATGATGTCCCCCTGTCTGTCAGCAAGGTGTGCCCCATCCAGCATTACAAAAACACCATGGCTGCTGGCAGGAGCAGCAGGGAAGGGGCGAGGACATGAGCTGGAGCACAGACCCTGCACTCCCGGACTCCAGTTACACCCACCCACGGAGAGTTTGGAGCTCCTCATCTCCCCTGGGGTCCAGGCAGAGCATGGCTGGCACTGAAGACACCCTGCAGGCTTTCTCCCACAGGTCCCCACATGTGCCACCACTGCAGAGCACAGTCTGACAGTAGCGCTTCCCATCTGACATCCCAAGCATCTCCAGAGCGTTGAAATTTCATCTGAAGTGCACAGGTAGGGAGCTCCCAGGAGATTTTTTCCCCTTGGGGAGCAGAAGGGTTTTTGGGTTTGTTTGTTTTTTTTTTTTGAAGATGAGTGTGATTGCAAAGCTTCTCAGTTCTGTTGGCAGCACTGGAGAGCACCCACAGAAGCGCAGTGCATGGTGAAGAAGCAGCTGAGGCGCAGCAGACGCAACAGAAACCCAAACACTGGGCACAGAAAAGCTCCTTTTCATGTTTTCCAATGCAACAGAGACGTCAAGGTGCGGGGAGCTCCTGGAGAGCCTCTGTTCCAGCTCCCAGCAGAGCATCACATCAGCCGAAGATGAAGCAGCTCATTAGACATGCTGGGAGTCCCACTGGCTGGATCCAAGCTTTTCCTCGTCAGGAAGACAACTTTTACATTTGCAGAGCTCAAACACCTTCCCAAGTGCAACCAGCCTCTTGTGAGAGACGCTGCCAGCAGCAGCTCTACTCTCTGAGCGGAACTAACACAGCCAGCCACACACATGCTGGCTGAAGATAGGACCACGGTGACCCATGTGTCACAGCATGGCATTCCCTGCAGCAATTCCTGCTTGAATGGCCATTGACAGGCTTTTCCCACTTACAGCCACCATTCTGTGAGGTGCACATGAGTTACATTCCTGCAGGTACTTGGCTAATGATGACTTCAGCTGCTCCAGCTCCACTGGCCCATGGAGCTCATGTGTGCCAAGCTCTGGACATCACCAAGCTCAGTGATTTCCTGCCACCATCCTGCCCACCAGCACTTTCCTTCTACCACCTCTTCCCACCACCCAGACAGCTTTGCCACTATTATTAAAGCTCAGCCTGTAAAAGTCTCTTGCTCTTTCCACTCTCTTTTCTTTCTAAGAAGAAGCTGTTGTGGCATGCTGACAAAATTAAACAGATTTACATGAGGGATTATGAGGAAATTGCCTGAAGCTCATTTCCACTAGTTCTCTGTAATTGAACTCGTATTTATACACACAAACATAAACAGTGAGTGCACTGAACCCATGTGTCACCATAAATACTGTCTGACCTCTGGCAAGGAAGAGATACAGAGGACAAAACGATGCTACTCAGCAGCCAAATTTTATCTGCTCTACCCACCCTTTATCTCTTCAAAGGGCACTGATTCTTCCAAATTGATTTTCATTTAAAGCTCAGCCAAAAGCCTCTTCCTGCCCCCAGAGTTCACATTTTGGGCAGCTGCCCACGCATGAGGGAGATCTTGAATACCAACAGATGAGATCTTGAGGGAGGCGGGCAAACTTCTTCTGGAAGCTTCAGCATAGAGCCAAGCAAAGGAGCTTTGAGAAGCCCACGTGAACTCCTGGCACCAACCTTCTGCAAGGCACCACGAACACCTGGAGCAGCAGTTTTCCTCGAGTCTTCAAAGGAAAACCCTTGGCATAAGCCTGGACTGCATGGAGTGGGAAGTACTGGAGAGGCCACAAAGGTACTGAAAGACCTTCAAGAGTCCCAGGACCGGAAAAGGAAGTAGAGGAGAAGAATGCAGCCCAACACACATCTCAGCTGCTCTTCTTCAAATGTCCTTCCACGTGCAAAGCAAGATAAAAGGCAGAAGACCCCTGAAAGAAGACCCACTGACCTCTTTCCACTCAGAAGGGGAACCCATATAAAGGAAAGGTCCAGGAGATTCAAGGATACTATACATATATTTAGGTATATTTAACCTCACAGAGGTCTCAACACACCCTCCCTGTCTCCTCCTCTCCTTGAGCCAAAACATCAACATCCAGGAACAGCTTGGGCATGTTAGAGCATCCACTTGGATAGAGTATCCACTTGAAAGAAGCCCATGTGTCCTTCAACCCTTCATCCTCCTCACATGAAGAGCTCAATTCTCCTACATGAGGCTCCTGCAAGTCAGAATTCCCACTCTGCTCCGAGGCAGCGCTGGCTGCTGCCTCCATCCTGGAATGCTTCAGCACAAGAGGTGCCAGGGAAACACTGTGGTGACAGCCCCAGGCCAGGGCTGTTGCTGCTGCCAAGGCACAGCCAGGAGGGAGGGAGGAGGGGGCTGGTCACAGTGGGGAGCACACCGGAGAAGGGGTGCCCTTCTACAGGTCTGCAGACACAACTCATCTACACAACGGACTTCATCACCATGCTGACAGAGAGGAGAGAAGGCGAGGGAAAC
>VZSR01001113.1:223414-257521 GCA_013398615.1 Brachypodius melanocephalos | reverse complement strand
TGGCGCCGACATCCCTTCATCACTCAACGCTACGCCACGGCCAAGCCCCCCAGCTCCCAGCACTGGCAGTGCTGCCCTGGCAAGGGGGGCCTGGGGAGGCCACCCAGGGCAAGCTGCCGTGCCCAGGGGCAGGGGAGCTTGGTGCCTGGTCTGTGGTTTTTGGGTTTCCCTCTGCAGGGAGACAACAGCCCCTTTTTCCCTGTTCCGAGATGCGTGCTGCATCCTAAGAGAAGAAGACGGGAGATCTCCTTGTGCTGGCTCAGTAATGGCATCACTTATCCCTGCTTATCCATGAAACCTTCCTGAGCTTCACCTAGCAAAAGCCACCATGCTGCAGCATGGAGCTCACCTGCTGCCTCTCCTTCTCCTCTCAGCTTTTAATGCTGCAACAGAGAAATCTGGCTGGTCTGGTATAAAATCCCTGTGCTATGCATGCACTGACAATTTTACGACCCCAAATCATCAAGAAATTACTTGGCTGGCCTCTCTACGGGATTCCTCACTTATTGAAGTGAGATTTATTCCTGTGGTTTACCCTTTTTGGGGATAATGACTCTGGAGTTGCTCCTGTGACTGCAGCTCCCAGCAGCATCCTGGAGTAGGACACACGGCTGCTCCCATCCTGCTGGGCAGTGGGGCCCTGCTCCTCAAAATCCATCAGCACTGGAGCCAGCCAGGATCTGGGCAAGAACCACACCAAACTCAGAGCCTAGATTCATCTCTGCTGTGCTAAAGCCGTGTCTGCTCATGTCCCTAATGCTGCCAGAGCAGGGAAGTGTCACAGAGCAAGAACAAACAGCCACATCCTCTCTGAGGGCTTCCCCATTTCCCAAAAAGCCTGGCACAGTCCAGATCTCACCAAGGCTTGGTGCCAGCTTTTCTCCTCACGGGATGCCCTGCTCTGGGATCAGCAAGGAAAAACAGGAGAAGGCAGCCAAGTGCTCAAGAGATTTGGATGGGTTTTGTCATGCCAAGAGGATGGCTCCTCCATGGAGCACACAAATCCAACAACCTCTCCTCGCCAATCCTGCTCTCCCCACCCCAGGACAACCCTCCAGGTCAGCTGGAGGTTATCTCCCTCCTGGAAACATCTCCCTGATTTCTCCAGGCATCCCACCTCTCTCTCATGAGGCTCTTTCCCAGCCCAACAAGGCTCCTCAGGTTGTTGGAGAGAATCAGCCAGGACGTTGCCTCTTCCCAACCAAGGCAGCAAAGCTTGACCTCTTCTAAGACTTGTCCTAAGGAAGTTTGGGTATGGCCAGGCCCTCACAAACAGGCCCATCTACAAACCCATCTCTGCTTTCATATCCAGCCTGGCTGATGGCCAAACAGGTCAGTGTCAGTGTTGCCAATCCTCTGGGTCACAAATTACTATTATCCCATCTGGATTTGGCAGTTTTAGTGATGTTCTTCTGCTCCTAAGGTCTGAAAACCATCTCCAGATTATTCCATCCCAGTTCTAGAAATGCCCATGGCTGTCTAGGAAACTGGCCCCATGAAGGCAACCCAGGAGTAATTTTCCTGGAAGTCTTACAAGATCTGCTTAAAGCTGTTTAACTACAGCTGGGTCAGAAGAAGTCAAAGATTTCTCCAAGGAGAATTTCAGGGATGGAGGGATTTTCCCATGACTACACCTGTGATGGGATGGAAAAAACAGAAAAAACACCTTTCTGGCACCCTGAGACCATAGTTCTGCTGCTGCCAAGCATGCAATCCATCTTGGGAGAAAGACTTCTCCCATTTTCTGTGATTGAGGAGACTTGGTAAAAAGAAAACAGATCCAGATACTGCTGGAAACAAAATTCTCCATGTGCTGGACTGCAGCTGGAGACTGATTTTTGGTGCCCAGTCTGAGTTTGCTGTCTGCAGCTGGCAGCTCCAGAAGTGGTTGTTTTTCGTGGCTTCAGGGGATGGCTGTAGGCTCCTCCTGGTTTGGATCATCCGAGACGACCCCACCCTCAACACACACCTCCCTAACACCACACAACCCTCGTGCACCCTGCCCAGGGCCAAAAGTGCCACGTGTGTCACCATCCCCCAAGAAAGGAAGGGTGGCCCAGGGAGACGGCAGCTCGGCTCATCCCAAACCCCAGCCCCGAAGGCAGGGGAGCAGCATGTGCTGCTGGGAGGGGAAACCCAAAAGCCACAGAGACTGTGCGTCCAGAGGTGTTTCCTAGAGTTTTCACATTCCTTATTCCCCTTTAAAGGAAGAGATGGTATTGGAAAAGCCCCTTCCGTGTCCCCTGTCATGCCCCACTCCCGGCCACCCTCCACAGCACCCACACCATCCTTTCGGACATGGATCACCCTTACCTATTGAGCTGAGGAGAAGCTTGTCTCGACAACACTGCCCAGATAGCTGAGATTAATCAAAAACAAAGCAGTTATCAACACCCGCAAGGAGCCGAGCTCCGCAACACATCAGCACGTCAACAACTCCAAAGGAAAAAGGAGGGAAAGAAACCAAACTGAAACACAAACGAAACGAGGCTGGAGAAGAAAGGGGGAAAGAAACAGAAGAGAAAGGAAAAGAAGAAACAAAAACGATAATCAACAAAGCGAATGGATACACTGCATAAAAGCACGGACAACAGTGCTGCTCTAACACGGCTCTGTCCTGGAGCTGGCTCTCCTTGGCATGCCCTGCTAGAGACATGGACCTGCGACTACATCCCTGACTGCATCGCTCCGTAGCTGGGTTTTCCAGAGGCACACAGTAGTCATTTCAGGCTCGTCCAGCTGCTCTCCCTCCCCATCCTCTCTCCCCTGAGCCCTCCTTCCTTCCGTTCAGTGCCGGAGGGATTTGCTAAGGCCATATCGCTTCCAGGTACCAGAGGGCGGGAGTGAAATGCGGAGGGCACTGCGGGGTGAAACGCTGCCTCCCCCCTCCCCAAAACACAGCTTCTTCTCCGAACGCCTCCGACCGCGCCGGCTCCGCGTGGCTGGCGGCCCCGCCCCCGACTCCTCTCTGCCACAAGCCGGAGGAGGGGGCTCGACCCCACCAGACAAGAAGCCAGAATGAAGCGAGACGAAAGGATGGGACGAAAGCACGGCTACGGGGTCTAAGGTGCTGTGAAAGACGGAAGGAAAGAGGAGAAATAGAGAGAGAGAAAGAGAGAGAGAGAGATAGAGAGACGCTTTTGCCTGGAGCAACCCTGGTACCTGGAAAACCAGCCGCTACTGTCTAGTGCAGCCACATCCCTCTTTAGGGCAGGATCTGAGCGTGCCGGCAGCCTCCCGATCTCCGCTGGGCTTAGTTTATTTTTATTTTTCCTCCTCTCCTGACATGCTGCTGGTGTGGCTAAGTCCTTGATCTCTCCCTGCCCGCGTCCTGGGGCTGCAGCATCCCTTTTGCAGGTGGGGCGGTGACCGTGATAGCTGTTTCTGTCATGCATTAAAGCTCTCTAGACTCCGCGGGAAGGAAGAGGAGGAAGACAGAGGCGCGGCGGCGGCGGCCCTAACGTTCGAAGAAAGCCAAGAGCCAGCAGCTAGAAGAGGAAACAACCTCCAGTGACACCAGGACACTTACCTAAGCGAACCCAGGTCTTTGTACACCTGGTAGACGGCCCGCAGCCCGAGTTACAGCGCTCCCAGATTCCCAAGGGACCGGGAAGGTCGCCCGCCTAAAACCCAGTGCTCTCGGGCGGCGGCCATGCAACCCGTGCCCGTGGCACCAGCCTCTGCCTAGCAAAGCCCGCGGGACGCCGTCTCCAAAAGGGATGCTGCAGCGTGCCCAGAGAGACCCTACCAGTTGGGATGGTGATGGCAGGGAGGGAGGCAGAGGGAGTGGGTAAGGCAGGGTGAGGGAAGCCAGGAAGGGGCCGGGGGCGGGGGTCACCACGGGGCTCACACACTTACCCTGTGGCTGCTACCGTGGTGGTGGATGTCGGCTCCGGTTGGAGAATCTCCTCGCCAGCCCTCCTCGGAGAAGGGATGTCTCCGAAAACATCCATGGTGTCCACGGGCAGGGAGGAGCCCTGGGAGTTGGAGAAGCCGGTGCCCACGGGGGTGAAGGCGGTGGTCGGTCGGAAGCTGGGGCTGTCCCCACGGCTGCTCGGCGCCGGAGATCCCGTGGAGGATGGCGTGGATTTGCGGGAGAAGCTGACGGCCGCGGGCGGCTGCAGCGTGATCTCCGACACCTCCGCCTGCTGGATGAGCCCCGGGCGGGGCCGGGCGCGGGCAGCCAGCTCCGGGGAGCTGTTGCGGGAGCTCAGGGGACTTTGGGTCAGAGGAGAAAGCCTTGAAGGTTGTAGCACCACCTGATGTAAACTGGGCTCAGCCCTCCTGACCTGCCGAGGGCTGGGCCGAGGTCGGGGTTGGGGCTCGTACCACCTGGTGTCCAGGCTGAATGTGCTTGTGCCGCTGGGGCCGACGGGCTCGGACGGTTCGTGGTAAGGCAACACGGGTATGCCCATACCTTGGCTGGTATGTCTTAGCTGCCCTTGACATCCCATGGGTTGCATAGGTTTGTCCTGCCACTTGGTGGTAGTGGGCACGGAGGATTGACCCCTGCCCGGTGACTTGCCGGTCCAGCTCTTTGGTGCCTCCAGGGGCAGGATGCCCGAGTAGGATGCAGGGACCACCTGGAGGGAGGAGGGGGGCGGCCCCCGAGGAAGGCAGCCCGTGGGCTGGGAGCCCTCGGCCGCCTCGCAGGGCTGGAGCTGGTGGGGGAACGGCGCGGGGGCCAGCTCCAGGCTGCCGAAGGGGAACTCGGCCCTGCCCCAGGGCTCGGGGGACCGGCCCCCCGTGGGGGTCTGGGCCAGGGGCAGCGTGCTGTTGGAGGCGTTCTCCCCGTTCTCCTCGGGGATGGTGGGGTGTCCAAAGGGCCCCTCGGGGGGCAGCGGTGGGGAGGACATGACCGAGCTCAGCGGGCTGACTTCTGGCATGTAGAAGGGCGGTGGGTCCACTTCCCCGGGGCTGCTGCTGCTGAGGTAACCGTAAAACTGGTGGTGGAAAGCCCGGGGGGCCGGCGGGCGGGCCTGGCCGGTGGCCTGCAGGGCGCCGGGACCCTCCAGCGCCCGGTGGAACCGGGGGCTGTATGCTGGTGGCTGAAGGTAGGACTCCTGGCTGGAGGAGAGAGGGGTGAGCTGGGCTTTCAGGGCGGTCACTGAGGTGGGGACGACGGGGTCGTCATTCTCCTCGTCCGACTGCCTGAACTCGGGGTACATGTCTGTCTCCTCCACGAAGGGGAAGCCCTCGATCCGCCGTGTCTTCAGGGAGGGCTCCATCTCCGCTGGGTCCATGACGAAGCGTCCGTCCGGCCCGCGGCTGATGAGCTCGATGGGAGTGGTGGCCTCGGCTTCGGCCTCCGCCTTGGAGACGCTGTACTTCTTGCTGCTGATGGCTCGTTTGGTCTTCTTGTAAAGAGAGAGCTCCTTCTCCTTGGTGGGGCTCAGCATCCGCTTGGCCTGTGGGCCCTGGTCGTCAGAGGACTCCGAGGGGGGACGGAGTGTGCGGATGCTCTCGGGACTCACCTTGCCGGAAGACAACCTGGACCACAGGGGAGAAAAACCGAGAGGGGACGGTCACCCAGAGCAGAAAGGAGGCCTTCTTGCCCCAAAGAACAGCTCTGGATTCAGAAAACATAGTGCTACCAGCTCTCAAAAGAGGAACCTCTGGGAGAAACTGGCAGGGGCTAACCAGGATGGCAGAGTCTCGCCAGCAGCAGTGCACAACATCCCTGCTCCTTGGGAGTGCAGCTCGGAACAATCGGGGCAGAAAGCTCACACCAACACCTTGCAAATAAACTCCATCAACACCCCAACACCTAGCAACAAGCTCCACCAACATCTTGCAACAAGCTCCACAGCCCCACAGAGAAAAAAGACAAATCCGGAGCTCGCCTCCAACTCCTTCTGACATTCCTCATGTCCACCTGAGCTATCCATGCCCAGGAAAGGCTCTGAGAAGAGGGACATCAGGCAAGTGTTCCCTCCCACAGAACTCAGCATCTCACTTGGAGATGTTGATAGATCATTTCAGACCAACTTTTTCACCCATTCTCAACACTCAGATTTTAGGCTGAGCGCCTCAAAACGCAGAGAGCACCAGGATAGTTCCCTCACTCCTGTCCAGAAATCCTTGGACAAACAGGATTGAGAGGCAAAAGAGAGCAGATCCAACAGAGACAGTGCAGGTTACTTCACTGCAGTGAACTGAAAACAAGTAAGATTCAGATCCACCAGGACATTTTGCAACAGTCTAGGAGCCAAAGAACGAGGTGTCCACATCCCAGACTCTTGCACTCCCACCAGGAAGATGCTCCTGCTGATTTGCAGCTACACAGGCTTTTGATGGGCTCTGCAAGGAGCTGTGGTTTCTGCAGCACCATGATCCACCACCTTTGGGCACATGTGGAAAGAGGCTTCAGCAGGGCACTCTTCAGGAAAAAACATTTCCCAGGAAAAAAAGAGCCAACAGAGAATGACTCATAACCTACAACGAGCTGGCAGGAAGGACTCCATATGCAGCAGGCTAGTCCTTGTTCTAAAGAGCCCCTTCCAACTGGTGTGGTATTGAGTTCCATCAGCCAACTCCAGCTTTGGAAAATGTTCACAGATCCAGGCAGGGTCATGTCTTAGCTCAGTTTTCTGCATTTGTCCCTGCTGCTTTCTGCTCCAAAGCCCATTTGTCTCTTGTGAACTGCTGTGTTCCCAAAAGTTCAGGGAACACCCAAACACAACTCATCAGGAGCAACCAAATAAGGATGAGACATTTCCACTTGAGCTTTGCAATGACTGTAGCAGGGAGGCACCTTGAAGACCCCACAGCCTGGTGCTGCAACTAAGACAGATACTTACGGGGACTCCAAACTCTTCCTGCAGTGGGTTATCGAGAGAGGAGGGTCTGGAAGAGAATAAAAAGGGGAAAGAAGAGAGAACGCTGAGGAGGCGCAACACCACAGACACAAGACAGACTCAACATCAAGACAACAAAAGACACTCAACAAGAGGCCAAGGTTTCATTGCTCCAGTGCTTTAATGGTTGCTGACAACAAACAGCTCCCGTCACAAGGTCCTGCCCATCCTGCTGCCGCAGCCCCGCAGGCTGGAGGAGACAGAGCCCCTTCCCTGCCCTCTCCAGCTCCCCAGCCACCCTTTTCCCTACCAGCCACTCCTGCATGGAGGCTGCAGTCCCATCTTTCGGGAAGCAGAGCAGCAGGGTGTCCTCTGGGGTCTTCTCTAGCCCAGAACTGCCTGCTCTGGGCTGGGAGCAGCTAGAGACCCCAGCTCTGGGGGGACCTGGAGCAGGTGAGCGGTGCCCCCCATCTGCATCCCAGAGGGCGGCCCAGCCCTAAACCCCCGGCTCTAGGAGTTATCACCACGTGGGAGAGCTCCCTCGGAATTCCCAGGCTAGTTTCTCTGGCGCCTCTTCACCCACCCTGCCTCTCCCGCTCCCGACCACGGGCGCTTTCAGGCACAGCCGAGGGAGGAAGTCAGGGCTTCACCTGAGAACGCGCACGGACGAAGAAGAGACAGACAGGGAAGAAGGTTACAACCACAACACAACCAGGGGGGAGAAACGAGGAGGAGACAGGAAGGAGAGAAGAAGCACACCGGGAATGGACTCACCTTTCTTGCGCTTGAGCTTGCGTTTGCGTTGCTTGTTGACGAAGCAGGCGGCGAGTGTGCTGAAGAGGATGGCAGCAGCCAGGAAGCAGATGGTGGCAACGATGCCAGCCAGCACCGGGCGGGCTAGGCCCTCGTCCGTCAGGTCAGGCTGAGGGAAAATGTCTGGGGAAAAAACACAATTCAGCGTTACACCTGCTGCCTTCCCCAGGGAGCTGCCACAGTGATAGTCTCCAGGAACAATAATCTCTGCAGAGACCTGCTTCCAAGCCAGCCCACCCAGGGAGAGCAATCAGCGCTGCTTCAGGGCCAAGGGATTTGGTGATCTCACACCAGATCACAGAATCATAAGATAGTTTGGGTTGGAAAGGGCTGTTTAAGGCCATGTAGTCCAACTTCCCTGCAATAAGCAAAGACATCTTCAACTAGACCAGATTGCCCAAAGCAACCTGATAAACATGTGTTAGCTGGTGGACACCCAGGGAAGCAGCCTCTACACCGAGCAAATACAAATTTATGTCTAAACACACACAACTGCAGCAAACCTGCAGTCACCGACTGGCTGAATAACTCGCTGCAGTAGCACGAGGTATTTCAACCTCTCTGTCAGTGCTTCATTTCAGCACTCCAGTGCAAACTGGGCTCCAAACCCTTATGAAACCCCTTTGCTATACAGGAGCAGATGTGCAGCCTCAGCAGACCTCAGCTGTGGGCACGTGCAGATATGCACCCTGCACACCTCGGTGCTCCTGCCGTGTGCCATATCCAGGATCAGCACGTTCCCCCACGGAGCCCGGGCTTTCAGCCTGGGAGAGCAGCTGCCTGGGGCCAGGCACCTGCCAAACCCCATCAGAAAAACTGGGCGTGAGGAGTAAGGGCAGAGAGCAGAGAGGTTGCAGCAAATTCTCCTCACCACACCAGCACCACTTGGGGGCAGAGAGAGACCGCTGCATCGCAGCACAGCCGAGTCGGGTTTTCCACGAGAGCCAGAAAATGCGGGCTCAGCCCATCCCCATCCCCTCCTGCTGCCCTCACCTTCCCCAGCGCCATCACAATCCTCCTCCGCCTGGCCCTCGGCTGGAGGTGCATCCTCCGAGTTGCATGTGCAGGGAACACGCACCGACTGCAGCACGTTGCAGTCTCCTGCTTGCAAAGCTCTTTTCCCTGTGGACCCTGCACTGCAGTGCTACGTTTCCCTCTCTCCACCTTTCATTCCCGTTTCCAGGCTGCGCCAGTGCCCGCTCAGAGGGAGCTTTGTTCTCCAGGCTCACCGCAGAGCCGGGGTGTGCTGGGCTCTGCAGTGCTCTGGAGATTTGTCCTCGTCTGATCCCATCGGGAGGCAGCCTGAGGTCAGCGCCATGTTCAGCACACCCAGCGCAGCCCTGCAGCCCCCTCAGCCCAGCTCACAGCCCCACATCCCCACAGCCAGGAGGAGAAGAGGAGCCAGCCCTCACCTGTGCTGGACACGCCAGCGACGTTGCTGGGTTCGCTGATGAGATCCTGCATGACCGCCAGCACACGGAACTCGTACCAGGTGTCCTGGAACACCAAACACACCTGTCAGCCTCCAGTCTCATCTTACCAGACCCTCCAACATCCCCAGGATAAATAAAACCCTCTAACACCACCTTCTCAACGTTATCAAGTCAGGCTTTTATCTTTGCTCAGAGGGGGTGTGGCCAGTAAAATCCTGGCCTCCATCCAGACACAGATACAAAACTTTTTCATCTATTTATATGTTTCTCATCAAACAAAAATTATTGTTCATTGGTTCTAAATTACACAATTCTCTTTCATTAGTAAGTGTTCTATCCTCTATTGGTTATTGATTTCTCGCTTCTTATGCTAATTAGTGCATATTTTTAGTCTTTTTAGTATCTTTAGTCTCCTGTAGGGACTTTCTAATGTATACTGAGACTTTGTTAGTCTCTTTAGCTTCTGGTTTCTGCAAAATGTCTTTGTGGTCCATAAATCCTACATTTCAACCTCAACAATACATCCTTCTCTCCCAGGTTTGTTCATTGAAGCACATCAGAGTGACTTTAACAAAACTTTAAGTTTCGGTCATTTTTCTCAAGCTGTGTTCCTACAAAACCAACTTTTAACAACTTTGCCAAATGCTGGTTAAGAGTAATTGAAGAGTAACACACTATTTCTAATTTATATGTATATTGATTATGATTACTTAACACCATTCACTAAAATTATTAAAATGTTCCATCTTTTTCCACACTTGCCCAGCCCCTCAACTGAGCACAGGGATCGAGCCACTCCAAAACTTCCCCGGAGCTGCAGCAGATGGTGCAATGTTATTACAAAACCACAAAAGCTGGGTAAAGATCATCAACCTGGGTGTCGTGTGGGCAGCCCCTGCTCACCTGGGACAAGTCCTTGGCAAAGAACTCACTCTCAGAGCCCGGGATGCCATCATCCAGGATCTCCCACTTCTCTGCCACGCGGAATTCCATGATGTAGCGGTCGATGGGGAAGCTGTGGTTGGCGGGAGGGAGCCATGACAGGAGGACGCCTTGCTGTGTCCGGTTGGCTGTTAGGCACCTCGGTGGGGTAACCAACACCAGAGGCTCTGGAGTTGTTACTGGGAATGCTGGGGACAGAGCAGAAGAGACAGGGACACCTCTGAGATGGGGCAGGGCAAGCACAGGAAATCCTCTTCCACGCGTGCCCCCGGCAGCAGCAGCAGGAGCACTGTGGCTGTTCCCACATTCCAGGAGTTTAGGGCACATCTTGGGAGTCTGGTGTCTTACCAAGGAAATAGAAAAGTGGATTTTCAAAAGGCACTGGACTAATGAGGCCATGACTCCAGGCCTTCCTGCTTCCTCCCACCTCCACCTCAGAGCCCAAAGGCTCTGAGCTGTAACAAGTGATCTTGTGCTCTATTAATATCTCCTGATCCCAGCTGAACTTAAGGAAGATCTGAAAGGTGACTGGCACATTACAGCTCTCCCATGCTGTCTCTCAGAACAAGCTTTCCAGAGCCTCATGCATCCAGAAAAGTCTGCAGGCTTCATCCAGGACCCTCCAGAAACTATCAGCTACATGGCTGGAAACTATTGCTGATGATGTTCATCTCCATCTCCATCCCCAGAAGACAGGACACATGAAGCAGGGCGAAGGGCCCCTTCTCCCCACAGACCTCCCAGATCCTTTCCCAGCCCTCCCCTTGTACCCAAGGAGGACCTACCTAGAGTGTTCACAGTGACCACCTCACTGAAGGAGCTGGTGCCCAGCTTGTTTTGAGCCAAGACACTGAACTGGTAAGCAGTCTCTGGTTCCAAGGTATCCACCAGTAGCCAGCTAGAACCAGCTGGCACAGGGAGAGACAGCCAGTCATGGGGTCCAAACTGGGCTCTCTTCATCCTGCAGAGAGAAAAGGGAGCATCCTCAGAGAAGTTGTCTTTGACAGGGAGGACAAAGAGGCAGCATTAACTTCTTATGCAAAAATGGAGCTTTCCCAAGCAATGGTTTGGTTTGACAGCAGTGATGTGGATGGACGTGGGGCAGCCACTCACCACCCATGAGCTGGCACAGGACACCATCCCCTCGTGTCCCACCAGCTCTCAGGGGCACTGCCACCAACTCTACCCTCTGCCCTGACCTGGGTCAGGGATAACAGCAGTGCCAATAGCCCTGCTCTGACGTGATCTCCACCACACTCCCACAGGCAAAAGTGGGAGCTGGAGCGTTTTGGTGAGTGCTGCAAAGGGAACGGCTGACGCAGGAGACGGGCCCTGTTCCCATTTATACCTTGACATCTCCTGAGCCAGAGCCAAGTTCTCCCTCAGCTGTAGCCCTGTACATGCCATCCCACAAGAGACATTTAACTAAATCCCCATCTCTGCCACATTTGCACAAGTCGGGGGCTGCCAGCACAGCCTGGGGCACCACTCAGGGTTTGGCAGAGCGGCAGAGCAGCAGAGGCACTGGCAGGGAGTGCAGGACAGAACCTTTCTGCTGGGGTCTAACCACAAACCCAGGGTAAAAAATGCTCCCAGAACCATCCCAGAGCCACCCAGCAGCATGCAGCCACCTCCACAAGCCATTAATCCCACCAGGATCCCACATCCCAAAGCAGCACTGCTGCACTACTATGATACTGCAAGTACAGGTGCTCATATCAGAAAGATGCTTTAGGGAGTCCGAGCCCTCAGCCGCAGGTTTTCATGGTGTTCACAGAGGATTTGGGAAGGATTGGTGCAAATGGTCTGTCCTGCACAGGTAAGGGGGCACATCTGCAGCCACAAGTATACAGCCAGGTGAATCCACCCAGCAGGAAAAGATGGAGCAAAGAGAAATAACGCTGCTGTCCAGGGAGCAGGAGGTGAGGCAGAGAAGCAGCAGCAAGCCATGGAAACGAGCAGGTTGGTGGAGAGCTATGCACGTGTGCCTCCACCAAACCCAGGGAAAGCCCCTGGATCACTGCACCTCCAGCTGGGACTACAGATCCCAGGATCCCCCAGCACTGTGGCACAGGCAGGAGGGCAGCAGGGCAGCCTCTCTCCTGGGCAGGTTTCTCTGCAGCGTTTAATCCCACTGCCCTCACATCCCTCCTTCCTGGCACTGCTGCGGGCAGGGACAAATGAGAGAGAGGCTGAGGGTGGGGGGAGCAGAGGGTAAATACAGCACTGAACTGGGAGAACCCTCATGCTGAGGGAGGACACGGTGCAGCTGGAATGCTGTGGTGGCCGTGGCCACCCCTGGGGAGTGGGGTTTGCATTTCCAGCCTCTACAACGCAGAGGTGGGAGGAGAGCATGAATCCAGAGAAAATGGAGCCGTGTTTTGTTTGAGCATCCCACAGCCACAGCAGGGAAGAAAGCACACGGATGGCACTCCTGATGGCACTGCATGAGCCAGTTGTGTCCCAGATCCCTGGTCCCAGGGAACAGCACACCCCCCAGGGATCACAACCTAGGGTCAGAGCAAGACAGATCACTGTCTCCCTATCCAAAGTCCCCACAGCTCCCTGAATTCCTTAATAGAGGCTTGGTGCAAACACCCTTCCCTGCTGGCTGCTCTCTCCCTGTGGAGTCTGGAAGAGCCACGAGGAGGCAGGAATCTGAGAGCAGGTTGCAGAGCAAGTGCAGCAGCTGCTGAAGCAGCCACGTCTCCAGAGCAGAGAGGTTTAACCACTCCTTCCCAAGGACATTTTCATCAAAGCAAGGTCTGCACTGCTCAGCTTGCTCCTTCATTTTCCCCCCTCTTTTCAATCCATTCTTTCTTCCCATTTCCAGACAGACAGCCCAGCCCCGGGCTGGAGCAGAGCAGAAATCATTACAGGCAGCATCTCCCTCTCTCCTCTCTATCAGCAGCCTCCATCAGGGCAAATTAAGGGAAGGAAAGAATGAGACAGCGAGAGCAAAAGCTGAAGAATTCGAGCCCAAGCCTGGAAAGGGAAGGCATCACCCCCTCCACGTTTCCAAGGATGATTCTTTAGAAGCAGATGACAACAGCAGAGCCCAAAGTGAACCCCAGCCTTGCTGCAGATACATTTCTCCCTCCCCTGCCCCAGGGGAAAGGCACAGGGCTGAGCCTGGCCCTGATGCACCCACCAGCTTTGGGTGCTGGGGAGCACAGGAGCCATGGGAGCAAAGCCCCAGGGGCTCAGCCCAAGTGCCAGCATCTCAAAGTGGCTGGTCATGATCTCAGCAGGGATTTAACCACCTCCAGGGAGCCGCAGAGCAAGGAGAGAACATTTCTGCTTAGTCACAGCTCTTCCAGGACACACTCTCTAAAGGATGCATTTTCCATCCTCTCCCTGGCTGTTAAGCCTCATAAACAGTTTATCTTGAAATTAGATGCCAGAGGCACAGCTACACAAATGCAAACCGTCTCCCGTGTGCCACAAGCAGAGTAAAACCTGCTGGGGCAGACGGAGGCAGTGGCCAGCACAGAAGGGAGAGGAAATACGGGGAACTACATCATCCCACCCTCACCACCACCCATCTCTGAGGAACCCCGAGGGAGCTCAGCCCTGTGAGGCCCACAGAGCCAGGCACGCCACCCTCTCCACCCTCCTCCTCCCCCCTGCTGCTCAAAGCTCGGGCTGGCTAGGAAGGAAAAGAAGCAGAGAGCAAAGCATGCCAGGATGACTCACAGAGGGCCGTACCAAACTGAGAAAGTCTGCTCGTATCCACCGTCATAGCCGGGCTCCCAGGAGACGTTGGCTGAGGTCATGGCGGCCACGACGTGCACGCTGGTCGGGGCGTGAGGGCTTGTCCCTGCAGGGAGAGGGGACAGCTTAGAGGGGAGCAGCACCAGGGTGCAAGGGGTCTTCTCCCAATCCACGGTCTGAGGGGACTCCTCTTGCACCAAGCCAATGGCCAAGGCTATTTCTGCTGGAAATGGCAGCAGGTCAGGTGACCAAAATAACAGCACAGAGAAAGGCAGCTCCCACCAGGAGATAACATCTAAAGGAGACATTGCTGTTAGAATTACAGAGTGTTTTGGGTTGGAAGGAACTTGAAGGGATATCTACTCAAACCCTCCTGACATGGTGTCCTGGGGTTCCCAAATTTGCCCTAAATCAGGACAAATATACAGGGATATCTTCCACTAGACCAGGTTGCTCCAAGCCCTCTCCAACATGACCTTGAACACTTCCAGAGATGAGGCAGCCACAGCTTCTGTGCCAGAGCCTCACCACCCTCAAATGGAGGAATTTCTTCCCAATATCCCGTCTAAACCTTCTGTCTCTCAGCTTAAAGCCACTCCCCCTTGTCTTGTCACCGGTTCTCTGTGACAGGGAGCATCCCCATCTCCCGCCTTGCCTGGGGGATTCTCCCCTTGCCCCTCAGCCCGTACCTACGACAGTCAGGTGGGTGCTGGCAGTAATGCTTGCGACGATGTTGGTGGCGACGCACTCCCACTCGCCGTGGTCGTCCTTGCCGAGGGAGCGGATCTGCAGGGTCCCACCGGGCAGCGTGTTGTGCTTGCTCCTGCTGGGCTTCCCTACCTTGGGCAAGGAGCGGGGTGGGGGGAGGCGGGCAAACAGAGAACAAACATGACTCAGCAGCGGGTGGTGGGGCAGGGCGAGGCGGCGGCGGGGTCACTAAGCTACCTGCGCGGCCCAGGGGACACCGCCGGCCACCGGCAGGGGATCCGGTCTCTCCGGTCGTGGCAAGGCAGACGGTTCCCCCGTTTCCGAGAGGACCTGGGGGGCAACGCGAGAGGCATGCGTCAGGAGGCTGCTGCTCAGCGCTCACACACAAGCGGGAAACCGCACGGCACTCGCACGGACAGCGAGCCCCGCGCCAGGGCTCCACCTCCAGCATCCAAAGCTGAAACTGCTGCAGGGAGGGGCACTGGCCGTCCCAGCAAACCCCCTCCCGGGATGGGGAAGGCACAGGCTGCCCCAGGAGGTGCCCAAAGTGCCCCTCAGCCTGAGTCAGCAGCAGGTGAGAGGCAGGACTCTTCACATCAGAGGTCTGGGCAGCAAGGGCCCCACGGGGACATGGGAGGATGGCGTGCATGGAGGTGCCTGGAATCTCTCAAGCCAAGCAGAAAGATGGATCTTGTAACAACTCATCTATCCCCATCAGTCAAAGTTGTGCAAATCCCACGTTGTCCTGAGTCCTCTTCAGCTGTTCTTCATTTCGGGGATTCCGGTGTTTAACACAAGGACTGAGACTGATGCAAAGAAGGAGGAGAGGGGCCCACAGACACGTGGGGTTACCAGTGCAAGCCCAGGAGTCCTTCAAGAGACTGGTCGGCAGATGGGGAGGGAGGGAGTTGGCTTCTGCCACTGGCAAACTCACCCCAGCCCAAGCCAGCCCTGATTGGAGTTGGAGATAAGCCCAGAGCCACAAAATGAGGAGGACCACCAGAAGGCACAAGTGGGATTGGAAAGAAACCTGACTGAGACTGAAAGAAATCTAACTGAGACTAGTGAGTGCACGGAAAGAAAAATAAGATGGAGAAAACGACTAAACAGCCACCAAGCTTTAGGCAGGTCACTTGCAATGCGTGCAAGTCATGGTTGTCCTCATGCTGCTAAAAGGGACCCAGAGATCCAGCAGCTCGAGACACAAGGATTGGGGATGATCCCACTGGGTGATAGAGGGACCTAGCTCACTCTCAAGAGCCCTCAGAAGGGCATGGAAGGCTTGGAGAGAAGTTCCTGACAGCACAACAAAGAGCGCAGGAGGTCTCCTCCTCCTCTTTCCTATAGGAGCAGCAAAGGTGGGAAGCAAGAAGGCTGCAGGAGGACTGGAAAGCCCTCGCTGCTCCCAGGCTGTGCCACCACACCCTGCTCTATGAAAAGGAACATCTTGAAATCTTTATATCCAGTTCAGGATCATAGAAACAGCTTCTTCCCAGGGTCTTTGAAGTCACGGGACAGTAAAGCAGCTGCTGACTGGTCCAGAGCCAAGAGATCCCTGGATGTGCTGTGGTGATACAGCCCCTCCCTCCACAGGAGGTGTGTGCTGTGAGAATGGCACTGCCACGACTGCCACATCCTGCTGATGAGCACCTGGGAGGCAGGCAGGGAGGAGGGTGTCCTGTGGGCAGTGCTGGCAAGGCAGAGGGGGCCGGGGTGGGGGCAGTGTTTCAGCTTTGCGGATGCTGCCGTGTCGGTTTCCCAGGATTACTCGGTGGCCACAAGCCGGGCTTCCCCCACCCACCTGCGGGACAGGACGGCAGTGGCTCAGCCCAAAGCGAAGCAGCTGTACCTGCAGTTTGTTCTTACCGGGACAGAGTGTGGCTTCTCTGTCTGCAATATTCACCAAAAGCCAAAGGCACTGCAGATTTGTCTGGCAGGCCGGGTACCTTTCTCCAGGCGATGATGGGAAAGGGGTCTCCAGCAGCAGCACAAGGAATCAACAGCTCCCTCCCTGCCTCCTGTCTGTACTCCCAGCCTGGTAGCACCGTGAAATAGGGGGGGTCCTGCAGCCAAGAGAAAAAACAAGGAGTGTCAGCCTGCCCAAACTCCCATCACCCAAATCAAGCCTTTTCCAAACCAGCCCAACCTCCATTCTGAGTAAACTTGAGGCACTGCAAGAAAAATTGCATGGAGAACATGTGCTAAGGAGCATGGCACACCAAATTACACACCTAGAGGGAGATTCTCTCCAAAGAGCCACCGCCCTGGAGCATAGAATCACGGAATCCCAGAATGGTTTGGGTTGGAAAGTACCTTAAAGCTCATCCCATTCCACCTCCTACCATGAACAGGGACATATTTCACTATCACAGCTTGCTCCAACCTGGCCTTAGACACTTCCAGAGATGGGGCAGCCACAGCATCTCTGGGCAACCTATGCCAGGGCCTCCCCACCATCACACAGAAGAGCTTTCTCCTAATATCTAATCTAAATTTTGCCTTTTTCAGTTTGATCCCATTACCCCTTGTCCCATCTCTACAGTTCCTGACAAAGAATCCCTCTCCAGCCTCCTTGCAGGCCCCCTCAGACACAGGAAGGCTGCTGTGACAACTCCACACAACTTCTCCCCTCCAGGCTGAGCAGCATCTTGCTTTTTACCTCCTCGAAACAGGAAGAAACCCACCCACATCACATCAGCCATCAACCTGATTTCCTCGCCCCGGCAGCCGCCCCGGCGGATGTGTGCGTCTGGTACACAAAGTGTTATCATCTGAACCTCGGCGAGACACCATGAATCACCACAGCTCCCTCCCAGGCACAGGACTCCGTGTTCAGGGAGGGAAGAGGCAGCAGCTCCCACCCCAGCTATGCCGGGAACTGCACTGGGAGCCCGGCGCGCCCCAGGCGCTGCACGCAGCCAGAGCACGTGGAGCTCAAGTCATCCATTTATTAAAATCCTCCTGAACCCAAGCCCGGGCCAGCAGGGCTAAGTGTTTTGTTGGCAAAGGGGACATTCAAGTGAGATGTTTCCTCAAAGAACCCCAGTCCAGCGTCAAAACCCGTGCTGCTGCTCTGGCAGGTTATTTCCAGCTACACCAGACAGGGTGCCCTGGGGGTTTACCTGTGCTGGTGGGAAGCACATCTCCAAGCACAGCACAGACACACCCTCACCCTGGAGCCTCTGCTCTTCCCCAGGAGCTGCTCCTGGCACAGGAGGACACTGCTCCCAGCAAACCCATGGGATTTTGGCAGGAGAGTTACCTTCAGTACCAGTCGGGCAGGGGGAGACTGGCCCATCGTACCCAGGGCGTTATAAGGCACACAGGTGTAAGTGCCGAGAGCATCTTCAGTGGCCTCCTCAATCCGGATCGAGCCATCTTCCAGCAGGTTCCAGCCGGAATACTGCACCAGGGAGAACCAGGGAGCTCACTTACCCAATACCCACCACAGCTCCTTATTTCCCCTTCAGCCAAGCCCCCCACCCACACCCAGGGTGGCTGTCACATCTCCAGGAGATGCCCAGTCCCACTCCCAACATCCAAAGCATCTCCTCAACAGTAGAGAGAGAAAACCTGGGCAACGTCAGCCCATCTAAACACAGGCAGGCTCTTTCATATAGCCCAAAAGATTTAAGATCAGAATCTAACACTAGATAAAACTTGTTCTGGAGTCAGCAAGACATCTCCACCTGGAGGGCTGAGGGCACCAACGAACAGGAGGCCACAGCAGCAATAGCTTTAAATGGAATTACAACTTCAAATCATTAATATTTAAGCAAAAAATTTAAAATATTGAGCATTTTCTTTAAATATTTAATGGCTAATATCCTTGCTCAGACTATCAAACCATGATTAGTGGAAGACGTAGATTTGTTTAAAGGGTCTTTTAACCACCATCTGCCATTGGAAAAATAAACCAGGGCCATCAGGAGGTGACTTTAGGGGGAAGAAGGCATCAGGTGTGGAGAGACAGAATGTCCACTGTTGGCTCCATACAAGAACTGGAATTAACTCTGCCCACAGCTGATGAGGAAAAGCAACGTCATCCCATCCATGACAGCAGAAAGGGACCCACAGGGCGCCTGGTGGTGCTCCCTGGTGTTTGTTGAGGGTCTGAACCCCTCTGTGTCCCCAACTCCCCTCCCTGGGGGCTCCATTACCTTCTCGATTCGCAGGGGACGCCCGTCCTTGTTCCACTTGACCAGCGTGACCGGGGGCTCTGCCTCCACCGGGCAGCGGATGTACCCATGGATCCCGATGGGAACGTAGATGATGGGGGGCATGTTCACCACACGGGCAGGATCTGGGAGGGCAGCAGCACCACGTTAGCATGAGGAGAGAGCCCATCTCTCCTCCCAGCCTGGCTTCAGAGGATCTTCCTCACTTTTGTAATGAATTCCAAACCCAGCACCACCCTGGCTCCCACAGGCTGCTAAGCCAGGCTTGATACACACAAATCCACTGGAATACCTGGCATTTCTGGGAGGCTTTGCTCATGTCCAGGGTGTACCTACCTGGGGCTCATTAAAGATTGCATTTAAGAAGAAATGTGAGATATGCCTGCTTCCAATTCCACACCAACCTGCATCCTGCTGAAGCCTGTGCTGCTCCATTACAGCAAGACACGTGCCAGGTGTGATGAACACTCAGCACAGCCTGGTTTTACATACCAGCAGTCACAGCTATTTCAATTGCCAAGCCTTAAAACACACCCAGAAGGGAAAAGGGATCCATGTCCAGGCTGCCATGAGTGCTTTACCTCCCATATCTGTTTGTATTCATGCCTCATAGAGGCTGGGTCACGTTGAACAGCAGCCACCTCACCCTTTCCAAGATGCAAAAACCTTAAAATACGGATTTAAACCTCCCCCCCACGCTGCACCACCCACACAGAGAGGTGTCTCGCAATCCTCCAGTCTAGAATGTGTCATTAACAGCACTTCTAAGAGCTTTTTAATTAAGTGCGAGTGGGTTGAAGGGAATCTAGACTTTCTTTAATAAGAAGATTTTTTTAAAAAATGTTATTTTTAATAAGAAGAGTGAGTATTTCTACAATCTCGTCTAGACACTGGCAGCACGAGGTTATGGGAAAATCCTGATGGGGCTTACGTTGCATTAAGGGATGAATGTGGGGGTTTTGGGGTGCAGCATCCCTGCAGTGCTGATGCAAAGTGCAGGATAAACATTAAAGTGCTTAATAGGAAGGGATGGAAGATGTGGGGGTGTCCTCTCCTTATTGCTTTCTTGGGGCAAAACCAGCACAGTTTGGGAGCTCTGCTCCCAGCACATCACCCCAAAACCACGTGCCCCCAGCAGTGACACCATAACCCAGATTTCCCAGTGCCACATATGGAGCAGGCTTTACCCCACTCTGCTTAACTCCACCTCTTAGGAAATGTAATCAAGGGCTCCAGCAGTGCGGGAGAGGGTAATGGGATCGAGCCTTTCACTACTAGGTCACTGGCCAGGGGCCAGCCCAGCCCACTAATGACCCAGAGCTGTGTCCCCAACTGCTTCAGAGGATGGGAAGCTCCCTCCTGTGGCATCAGCCCCGATGTGGACGAGCTCTGCTCAGGATGAAAAGGGTTTGTGGCACCCAAAGCCGAGCGCCCTTGCTTGTGCCGAAGCCCGGCTGAGCGGCAGATTGTCGGAGCATTGTTCTCCCGGCCATTAGAGCTATTTTTAACAGCTATCAGCCCTGACAAGCGGCCCTGGATTAGCGGCAGGGCAGATTTAATGGCCTGAGGCCAAAGGCTTTCCCAAGAGCCACCCAGCTGGGCACATCCAAGCCCCAAATCACGCCTGTGCCTGGGCACAGCACCACTCATACCGTCCCCCATCCCCACAGGGACCTGCCAGCCCTTCTCTCAGAAGCTCCCCACGAACCAGCACCAGGTCTAAAGGCAGCAGCAGCTCTAAGGCAGCCTTGGGTAACCCACGCTGAGAGCCCACTTTGCTCAGGCCTGTCTTTCATTATGAAATAAAAGCACGGCAGTCTTTTTGAGCTGAGCAATATTGCAATTGGAGCGGCGGCAATTGAGGCCATTTCTGTGGAATGCCACAGGATGCCGGTGGCACACTACCCATTACCGCCCCGGGGATCCCGGGAGAACGAGTGAGCGTGGGAAGAAACGCTCCTGCTACAGCCCTTTCTCCCCGCTTGTTTAGATCACTTACCGCCTGAAAAATGTGACACAGCGAGCCCAGCAGCTCGAGGAACGGCTGAGCCACAGAAATGAGCCCCCAAAACGAATACCAAAAAATACACCTTGGCACTGAGAGCCCTGACCTGGTGCTTCCCAGCAGGGTGAGGACTGTGAGGGAGCAGCCACAGGATGATGCTCACAGAATTAAAAAACACTTGTAGCAAAGGTGGACACCAGTCCCAGCTGAGCTGTGTCACTCAGGCTGCTCAGACCATTTGCTTTCTTGTTTCCCACACCCATGTGGGATGCTCTCAAGTTTTTTTTACTGAGGATGATTCCATGTTCATCCAAAGGCTGCTGTCACAACAGCCTGATCCTCCCAGTGTCATAGCAGGACAAGAGAGCCTCTGGGGCTGCCTGGGAGCCAGGTGTTATCAATCCCAGCCCCATGCCCGCACTCACACTGCACTGTCAGGTAGGCCGAGGCTGATGGTGAGCGGCCCAGGCTGTTGCTGGGGATACAGGTGTATTTTCCAGCATCCTCTGGTTTAACACGGAAAATAATCAGCGTCCCATCGATCAGGATCCGCACCCTCAGCTTCAAGTCGCTGCAAGAGATGAGGAGAGGAGGATCACGAGAACAGCCAGAGGCAAAGCCCAACACGATCCCAGCTCCCAGCACAATCCAGGAGCAGCAGGAGGAGGAAAACACGCTGCCCCTCCAGCTGTAAACTCACTTCTTGAAGTAGACGTTCTCCTCCTCCCAGTACCACAGGTAGGTGAGGTTCCCGGGATACGCCTCAGCCTGGCAGGTGAACAGCGCATCCTGGGAGATGTTGACTGTGATGTTTTCCGGAGGGGAAACGATAAAGGGAGGTCCTGGAGGAGGGAAGAAGAAAGTGTCACTCCCACCACTACAGGTGTCCCCACAAAAGCTGTTCAGGTTCAGCTCCATCACAGCACCTCGGCTGGGAGCTGCTGGAGGGCTCTGGGGCAGGGCTGGTCCTGATCCTCTGAGAACCACAGTGACCTTGTTTTTCCCAGCCCTCTCCCTAATCTCTGGGCTGACTGAGAACCACAGTGACCCTGTTATTCCCAACCCTTTCTCTAATCTCTGGGTTGATTGAGAACCACAATGACCCTGTTCTTCCCAGCCCTCTCCCCTAATCTCTACAACTCTGAGGAGGGGATCCACGCCCATGCTGGTTCTCCCAGGGCACACCAGGACATGCCTCCCTTCATCCCCACCACTTCTTGAGGGTAGTATCACCCACAGGAAAAATCGAGGGGGAACAGACTGCCAGGAGCCAGCAGCTCACCGCTGCCACAAAAGCAGAGCAGAGGACACCCTGTGCTCCTCTCTATGCCGGTAGCTGTTGACCTAATTAAAGATTTATTTAATAAGAGAGGGACCAAGGAGCAGGATGCCTGTCATGCATCATCGCTGTCTGACGAGGCGCTTCATGACAGCCTCAATCTTTTCCCCGCTTCCCAAACAAAACCAAGCTGCCATCAGGGCCTGGCTGCTCATCAGCACAGCCACCACCGTGCCCCAGTTAAGCGGATTCCTCCATCCTACAGACCGGATGCAGAGCCACAGGGCAACCAGCACCACACCAGGCACAGAGGCCTTGGGAGTCACTCCAGGGTGACACCACAGCCCTGTAGCCCGTGGAGATTCTCCCATCCTGGCTTGCCAGGGGATGCTGAGCAACTGGAAGGTCTCACCTTGGACGAGCAGGCGCGTGGTGTGCACAGCCTCGCCCTGGATGCTGTAGGCTCGGCAGGTGTAGGCACCTCTGTCCTCCCGGCTGACCGAGAGCACCGTGAGGCTCCCGTCACTCACCTGAGAACAAGGGAAGACCCTGGAGCGTGGGCAGAGACCCCCAGGGGGACAGGGGAAGACCCTCCCTGCTTCCCACGGCAGGGAGCTGCTGACGCTTTTAGGGCCGGATGAGAGATGGGTTTCCCCGCTCGGCAAGAGTTGGGATATTAATAAACCAACACACGCCTTTCTGCTCGACGCCAAGGGGAAGGGAGAAAAAAAAATCATGAAATAATAAATAACCATCTCAGCACATTCATCTCTCAAGTGACTGGCAGGCAGCAGGCTCCAAATTGCTCCTGCCAAGGGCCCCAGCACCATTGGAGCTTCACAAGGAGCCTTGCTGGAGCATTCCCTGCCCCCCCAAAGACCTGCTGGGGGATGAGGGGGAGACCCCTGCTTGGCCAGTGTCCTCCCTGTTGGGGCCACCTCTCAGCTGGAAGAGGAGTGGATGGATTCTCCCTGGGGACACAGCATAAGGATGGACAAAAGACTGTCACCTTTGGGGTACCCCATGCACAGAGAGGCCTCCCAGCCAGAGTTCCCCCCACCTCATTCTGCCTCATCCTTCTATTTCAATTAGTAACAAATGATTCCTAATTACTCTCATTAGTGCCTGCGCTGATTCCAATGCCTGATTTACCAATTACAGCTCAGGGGGGAATCTCTGCCTGGGAGCCTCTGGGATGCAAAAAGGGTCCTGAAGAAGAGGGGAGGAGGGGAAATCCTCCCTGCTCAACCCTCCCCTGCTCCAACCCTGCTGCATCCATCCCTGCCAGGGAGGACACTACCCGAGGCTGCAGCCCCCACCCCATCTCCAGGGTCTTGGCCTCTGGGCTGAGTCCACAGGGAGCAGGTCAGGTGCAGGAGCAGGGCTGTCCCAAGCATGTGGGGGGTCTCCAGCCCGCACCCAAGGGCTGGCAGTGTTACAGGCTGCTGCTCAGCAGGGATGGGGTGGGGAAAAATGGGCATCTCACCAAGGAGAAGTGCTGAGAAAGCATGGCTGGCTCCAGGCACGGCGGAGCTTCCGCCACCATGGTCCTGTCAGTAATGTCCCTGCCAGCTCCCAGCTGAGGAGTTCACACAGCAGCCCTCCCCCACCTACCTGGTACTTGCCATTGGCACCCAACAGGTCTCCCTCTCTGAGCCAGGTGACGATGGGCTTGGGGTTCCCGAATGCCATGCAGGTCAGGGTGACGCTGCTGCCCTCCTTGGCCTCTACGTACTGCGGCGGGGTCTCCGTGAACGTGGGGGGAGCTGGGGGCACAGGACACCACTGTCACCCCCCGGGTCACCCACAGCCACTGTGGGTCTGGGGGCACACGGGAACAGAGGGAAAGCTGCTGCCGGCACACATGGGACACTCTGCACATCCCCACGGCGGGGCTGCAACCACCCCAAAGGCAGACAGGGCTGCAGGGACAGGGGTGTCCCTGGGGACAGCGACCGAGAGGTGTCACATCGCACCCCAGCCCTGTCCGCTCTCCTCCCCACGAGCACCACGTCCTCCCCCCACCCCGCTGCACATTAACTCGCTATTGTCAAAACATGGGAAAACACCGCAGTGCAGATCGAAAGGCTCCTTCCTGATGAAAGAGGCTGGCAGGATTACAGCCCGCCCCTAATTACCCGCGGTTGTTAAAGCCCACTTTAGAGGAAGACAGGTTGGCAATTTAATCTGCTTGGGGAAAAAAAAAAAAAAAGAAAAAAGAAAAAAAAAGAAAAGGAATTATATTTTGTTTCTCCCCAAATGATTTTTATTTTTCCCCTAAGAAAATTAAGCGTTGTAATGCGCTGGGGGAAAGCCACAGCCCTCACCCTGAAAGCAATTCCTCGGGCCAGGAGGATTATGGTTGTTATATTGTTATTAAGCCCCATGCTGCATGAAAGCCCCCAAACTGGCCCATTTTGCCAAGGGGAGGGACAGGGCATCTGGAGCCATTTTCCAGCCCCACCGGCTGGCGGTTTGCAGGATCTGCGCACACGGCAGAGGTGAGCCAGGCACCATCATCCTCCTCCTTCCTCCTCCTCTTGCCCTCCTTCCCAAGCCCTCGGAGCTCATTAGCAGCCTGGGGGAGAGCAGGAAATGGCAGGCAGGGCAGCAGGCAGGGATGGGGCTGGTGGCCTGCACAGACCCTCTTGCAAAGCTCCCACTCACTAATTGGGCTCAATTAGGTGGCTCTGCTCTGTGCCACAGTGCAGCCATCCCCCCAAAGGTTAAATTAATTGCACAAGGTCAAGGCAAGACCAGCGAGGAGCTGCCAGTGGCCACATCTCTCCAGCCACCCCACTGCAGCAGGAGAGGCACAGGCCTGCTGCTGGGCTAAAAATAAAGATCTCTCTCCTGATGCGGAGAATGACAATTTGCTAATTAGTTTAATATACAGCCTTAATAAAATGAAAAAGTAATTTGAGTAAATCTGAATTTCAAGAAAACAAAGATTTGATTTTCTGATCTGTTTGTTGAGAGGAGATTCATTCCCAGCCCTGGCCCTTGATGTCTCTCCTTTAAAGGAGCTCCATGTAATTAAACTGAGGAATCCCTAATAAAACTTTGTCCCTTTTGAAGTCACACCCTGGCTGGAGCAGCCAGCCTGGATGGCTTCAGGCTCGCTTATCTGCCAGGCACAGATGCCATCGAGGCCCAGCATTCACCAGACATCCAGAATCCACCAGAAATCCCATTTTGGCACCACACAGATGCCGCAGCCCCCGCCCCGCTCACCATTGACCGTGAGGTGGACCCAGCTGCCGTTGTGGAAGGTGTCGTACTGCTGGTCCAGCATGAGCACTTTGCACTCGTACCAGCCCTGGTCTTCAGAGCGCACCTGCTCAATGCGCAGGGAGGCTTTGTCGTGCAGGCTGGCCCGGCCTGGGGGAGAGCACAGCGTTGGCACCATGTCCCTGACATCGGAGCAGGCCCTGGAGCATCACTGCAAGGGAAACCCCAATCCCACACCAGAGCAGCCCCCAGAGTATTGCTGCAGGGGACACCCCGTCCCAAACTGGTGCAGCTCCCAGAGCATCACTACAGGGGACACTCCCATCCTGACACCAAAGCAACCCCACTGAACACCACCACAGGGGACACCCCATCCCTGTGTGGGCACTGTCCCAGTTTGGGGCTGGCTAAGCCGCACAGTGCGGTTGCAGCCGGTGGTGCCAGGCTGGTGGTGCCAGGCTGGTGACACACTCACCCATCTGGGGACAGCAGAGCCAAGCTGCCAGGGCCAGGCAAGGTGCCTCGAGCCATGTCTGCCTGCAGCAACACCGGCCTTCTGCTCCCAACCAGGGGCTGGCAGTGGCACGGCCAGCACACAGGCGTGCCCCAAAGCTTTTCCCCTCCTGGGAGACTCCTGGAAAGCAGGGCGGCCCTGAGTTGACCCCATGCACAGCCCCAAAAACTGGGTCAGGAGCAAAGCAGCCTAAACCTCCACTCTGGCTGTGGGATCACTCATTGCTGAGCTGAGTTTGACAGGGCTCGGCTGCTGCATCTTCTCTGCTGCAGCATTTCTTAGAGAGCAATTTGGGCCGACAGTCCCACAAAACCCAGGGAAGATTCCCAGGACAGCATTCCACAGGGAAAGGGATGCCACAGTGGGTCAGTCCTGCCATATCAATCTTCTCAAGGCTGGTTTCCAGCTCACAGATCCCACCAGAGGACATTGGCCACGTGTCACAGGCAGCACACTGGCGAGCAGCCACATGAATTCTGCAGCTCCAACCTGTCACCTCCACCCAGCACGTGGCCCTGGCTCCATCCCCACCGTCCCCCCAGCATCCCTCCCTGGGCTCACAGCTGCTCTGGGGCACAGCGGCGGCAGCAGCAGCCACCACCACCACGCGTCACCCTGGGTTTCTCTGCCTCGCTTGCTCCCATCCCACACAGCCCAGCTGGCTTTCTAACGCTGCTGCTTAATTAAAACCAACTGAGTGGAAAGCAAGCAACGAGAGGCAGAGCCCGTGTGGTTTCCGACGGAGGAGCGGATGGAGCGGAGCCGCGCAGCCCGGCCCGTGCCACAGCCAGGACCTGGCACCCTCCCCTCGTCCCCCTGCGCCCCCAGGACTCACCGGCATACTCTGGGTCGACATGGGGAGGGTAAAACCCAAACTTGATGAAGATGGGGATGGGGACACCAAACTTGAACCACTCCACGACATAGGGAGGGGGCTGTCCCGTCAGCGGGTGGATCACATCGCATCCCAGGATCACACTCTCGCCAGCGCGAGCGGTCACAAACTCGGGCTCCTCCCTTGAGCCGAGGGCACCTGCGAGGGGGCAAAGGAAGAATCTGTCGCTGATCCCACTGCTGGGCCCCACCATCAAACCAGGATGCCTAGAAGGGCAACAGCAGCAGTACTGCCCATCCCCAGCCACCTGTCTCCAGCTAGGGCAGCCCGTGGGTTGCCCTTGCCCCCAAAAACAACAGGAGGTCCCAAGCCCTTATACTCAGCTCCAAGGCCACTCTGAGCTACCAAAGGAATCAGGACAGTGGCCATCAGCACCCCAATGCTCCAGGACAGCTTCCCAACCACCAGGGCAAGGGTGATGCCCAGTAACCCCACAGAGGTTTCGGGGACCCCTGCTCTCACTGGAGGGGCACAGAGCATGCCTAGCCCTGCTCCCCACATAGCAGCACCATCTGGGCTACCCTGTATCCTTGTGGCAGGGAAAAGGCTGCTTTTAGCTTGTGCCCCTGCATCATCCAGCAAGCAGGACTGGGCATGCAGGGACTCCTGACCACAGCTCTTCTGTGCCAGCCCACGGACTCAGCTGTCCCACCGGTGCCAGGGTGAGCTGGGCCCCCGGAGCCACCATGCTCCAGCCAAACCCCCATGTCCTCGGGCATCCCCGAGAGCCCCAAGCCTGAAACCCGTCTGCGACCTGCGCGTCGGATCTGTCACCCTGCTCCTCCCAGCTGGGTAATTACAGGAGACTTTGGTCTCAGCTCCCAGGCTGCTCCACCCCGGCTGTGCCGCCCTGCTCGCTGCAGCCTGGCGTCATCCTGCTCTGCCAGCAGCAGCAAAGCTGCATCCTCAGCACGGCGTTCAGAGAAAGAGAGAGAGGGAAACCCGGGGGCGGGGGGAAGCCAAACAGGGGGTCCCCAAAACTAGGTTTAGACCCACATCGCCCTTCCCATCAAGGAAGGGCCCCCGTTTTCCTGGCACACGCGACCGCTGGCTGTTCTGGGGGTGATGCTCGGGGAGGGATGCTCGGGGAAGCACGTTCCCACTCCTCCGCGCTGCTCCTCGGGGCCGCCGGTGATTGGCGGCGAGTGACATCACCGCTTCCCCGCCGCGGGAGCCGAGCATCACCGAGCATCACCGGCTATTTTTGGCTCTGGCACAAGCGCGTACCGGCGAGAGGCCCGTGATGTGCCACCCCACGGGCCCACCAGCCGAGTGTCCCCGCGGGAAGGGCAGCGGGCAGAGCTGGCCGCGTCTCGCACACGGCACGCACAAGGTGTGTCCCTGCAGGGGGTCACAGCCTGATGCTCACCCAAGCGTCCTCAGCCCCCACGCCACCAGCAAACCAGGCACGGGTAGCTCTTTAACTGGGAGGGCTGGGTGGTGGCAGCGGGGTGGGTGACGCCGGGATGCAGCGCTGTGAGCCATCTGCAAGGAGCAGATGCTGCATTGCACACCCACTGCAGGCACCCGGCCCCGCTCCGGGGGTCCTGCAGAGCTGGGGCTCCTGCACGGCCACGGATCCGCCCGGACACCGGTGGGGCGGAGGGGAATCGCTGAGCACACACGTGCCGTGTGCTCGCACACCCCCGCACACGCTTTGCACCGCCTCGACAACACTCTTGCACCTTTCCATCCCTCGTTAGCGCTGCATCGCCGATGAGCTCCCATTCGCACCCTGTCAGCAGGGACGGTGTCAGCCCTCCCCTGCCGCCCCGGCACTGAGCTGTGAGAACCCGTCCTGACCCCGCTGTGCCCATGCAGGAGGGTGAGGGGGACTGCGCTGCAGGGCTAGATCCCCCCATCCCTGCCCGTAGTCCTGCTGCGCCGATCGGGGACCGAGCTGTCACGTGCTGCTCAAGAGCATCCAAGGACGCGCTTCCCGGCCGCCTCGCCCGAGCCAGCAGGTCCCCGGCACCTCGTCACCTTCAAAGTGACACCCTCTACCCACCAGCAGGAGAAAATGGAAGCGGCAGCACCCAAAACACTTCCCCAAGCCCCCCACCTACCCCGACGCTCCAGCTCCTGGGCTACCAAGATGGAATTTTGGTTTCCAGCACCTCTCCACCAACTGGAGCCGGGAATGCTGATGTTTGCCCAGCTGGAGCGAGCTCGCTGCCCAAGAGGCCACCCAGACACCCTGGGGATGGGCGCCAGGGAGTCACTCCACGCCAGTATCCCCTGAGTGGCTCCCTGGCAGAGCAGTGGGTGACGTCCTCGGGGAGGGGATGAGCCAGCCGCTCTGCCGGACCCACTCCTGGCCAGGGCTACCCGGGCGCAGGAAAATAGGTCATCCCCGGCAGCTCGCAGCGCCGGTGTCTGATCGCAAGGCCGGTGGGGAATTGCACGCACGGCTGAGCATCACCTCCCCAGCGCACGGCCGACTGGCAGCCACGATGAAGAGCCAGCCCCCGGCTCTCCCCAGCTGCCACCCGCCCCACTACCGGCCTCGTGCCCTCCTGTCCCCACTTCCACAGCGCCAGAAAGGCAACGAGGGGAGGTCTCGCAAACCCTCTTTGGGTCTCCTCAACCTCCCAACCCACCAACCCTGCAGTCCCAACTCTGATCAGGTTTTCTTTCGAAGTCCAGACCACGAAGAAAGCGAGCAGTGGAGACTGCAGCTCTCAATTCAAAGTGTTTTCTCACCCCCACATTTGTAGGGAAACGCTTGAAAACAAGCCGCAGACGCCAGAAGAAACAGAGCACAAATAGACAGGGTATTTTTAAACCCACTTGATTTTCCCAGCCAAGTTCAGAGAGGTTTCAAGACTGAATCTGCAGTTTGGAAACGGGGTCAACATCAGGGAGCGGCAGCAGGGATGCGAACCCCAAATCCACCTTGGTGCAGGAGCTCACGTGAAGCTGGGGGATGCCTCGTAAAGAAAAACAAGTAATCAACAGGCTTCATCATCCAAGCAGATCCAGGAAAAATAAAAGCACGCCGCGTGCCAGGAGGCAAGAATACAAGATGCGGAGGTGGAGTTGAACAGCATCCCAAACGGAGAGGAGGGAAGGCTGCCGCCACCGAAACACTGCCACAGTGGGGCTCCCCAGCATGGCGATGCCAAGGATGGGGAGATCCTCACCTGGAGCTGGGCATCCAGTTCCTCCAGTCCTCAGGGCAGAGGTGGAAGGTGCCACAGGGCTCAGTGAAGCTGAAGGCATGCAGCATCTCTGCTGCATGCATTGAAGCAGGACCCTTCCTGCAGATGCTTTGTGAGAAGGACGTGGCCACGGCAGAGAGGTTTCCAAAGGAATTGATGCCTGGGAAGGCTTTCCTGCCCAGCACAGTGGACTACCATGCCCTGGGGCAGAGAGGGCATCCTGTCCTGACCCACCAGCGCCTTGCAGCCCGCTAACAGAGGCACCACTCTCCATTTCCAATGCTGCCCCACACCCCTGGCACTCATCCCCACCTCCCCACTCTGTGCCCCCATGGGGATGGCTGGGGAGCAGGCACAAGGCCCAGAGCCTGCGGACCTCTCCTCCCTGGTGAGCCGAGACGAGATGCGCTCTGACACATCCTGCTCCCATCAGTGGAGGCGGGATATGGCAGGGATCTCTGAGGACAAGGCCACCAGCGTGGCATATGGAGGCCAGCAGGGAAGGAGAGCAGGCAGCCATCACCATGAAATGAAGAGGGGGGTGACTGCAGCCCAGGGTGGGGGACAGGGACAACGTGCTGCAGGGACCCTGGCTGCCAGGGCAGGGTGTGGGGTGCTGGGAGATTGCCTGTTCCCCACCTCTGTAGCCCCCTAAATATCTCAGTGGGTGTTGCACCCCCTATTACAAACCCAGTCCTTTGCCTGTCCATAGCACCCTAAAAGTATCCGCCTGTCCTCTGGTGGGGGGAAGCCCTGGGGCTGGGAGCTCAGCCCTCACCCCCTCCCCCAGCTGGAAAGCAGCATCTGGGCTTGCAGTGCGATTCCTGCGTTTTAAACCCGATTTTCCAGATGGATGGCGGGCAACGCGCAGGTCAAGTGACATGCCTCAAGGTCACACGGGGCCAGGGAGGAGAAGGATTAGCAGCTCTGAGGGGTGGCTTGGTGCCCCATTCACAGTGAGATGGGGATTTAGAACCTGGGCACAAGGGGTGTCCTGTGGGACCACCACCAGCCTCCCCTGGCAGGCAGGCAGCTGCCCTGGCATCCCAAGGGGAATGCATGCATGAGGTGCTGCCCCACAGCAGCCTCACAGTGGGTCTTTGCTCCATGGAATGGCACAGGTAGGAATGTGCCTGGCCCGGCAGTGGCTCAGCAAGCACATGGGAGCACAGGTTGGTGCTCTGAGAGGCATGGAGATGAAGCAGGAAAGAAAATTACTTCCCTGAGGTCACCTTACCTGGGTGTCCCTTGTGACCCCTCCCTCTAATCACCATCAGCGCGGTGTTGAGCATCCAGTGTTGGCAGCTGCCTCGTGGGAGGCATCATCTCCCAGCAACAACCAGCAGCTACCTGTGCTCTTCCCGTGAGCTCCCTCTGTGCACCACGAGGCCGAACAAGCAGCTGTGCTGGGAGCTGAAGCACCAAAGCCATCCCAGAGGAGACCTCCTGCAGCTGAGAGCGTTGCCTGGGTGCTGTGCCCTCAGCCTAGCCCCACATCACACCAGTACCCCCATGCAGGCTGGCATCACCTTCCCGGTGGAGCACTGGGTACCATCCCGATGCCTTCACAGCCCTCCAACAGGAAACTGGGATGCAGGCAGAGCTCCGAGCTGCCCGCCAGCAGCTCCTGAATCACGCTGTTCCTGGCTCAGGCAGCCCTCCCACCAACGCCAGCCTCTCCATGGAGGAGCGGGAGGAAAGGAGTTGTTTTTCCAAAGGCCAGCTGGTCGCTCAGGGCTCCCAGCTTGGGAGATTCCTACTGCAGGGAAAAGGAGAGGGGAGGACTCCTCCATCGGCACAGCATAGGGTTGGACCCACTGCCTGCCTATCTGCAGGGCTTCTCGTCCAGCATGAAGGCACGACCTCCGAGACGGAAGACCAGAGGTGAACGGGAGCTGTGCCACCCTGCCATGGCTCTGGAGAGGAACTTGCAGAGCTCGTCCATCACCAGCAAAGCTGCGTCTTCCAAGTCAAAAGGCAACTGAGCCGGCAAAGCATCGCCGCAAGGACCCTCCGGCAAGCCAAGTCATCGACCGAGACGTTCACATCCTGCCCTGCACGCTCCCATCCAACAGGTCCGGAGGAGCAGAAAACCTCCAGGGAATGATGGAAATGGGAGCCTCGCCAACGCCCTTGGCTGGTCCCAGTGCCAAACCATCCCCTTGCCAGAAGAGAGCGGGGCCAAAGCCGCACGTGCCAAATCCAGCCGCTCCCGGTCCAGACTCCTCCACAGCCAAAGAGGCAAAACCCAAAAGCTCTGTGCGGGAGCGAACAGGGGATGCAGCACTGGCACTGCCACACCAAGCCACTCCAACCCGCCAAGGTCAGCGCCAGGAGCATCGCCCGCCGCCGTGTCCAGGGAACCTCTTCAAGGAGCCCTCACCCGGGGCTGGCAAAGCCGAATCCTCCCTGTGCAAACCCTCCTGCCAGATCCACCAGCATCCCCACTCGCTGTGTGGTGCCACAGCGTCACACTCGTGGGAGAGGGAGGAAAAGCCCCTCGGTGTGACGGCACTGCTGGGAATGCCAGGAGGCCGGATCCCTCCTCTGACACCCACTCCTGGCGCGGTCACGTCCTGGCTCTCCTCCCCCACGCCATAAGAGAGGATAACGCACCCTCCTTCCCTCTCTGAGCCGATTAACGCCTGGAAAGCCCTTGGAGAGCCAGGCAAGAAGGCTGCCCAGGGCCAGCACTGCTGCTTCGCAGCTCAGCAAACAGGAAGTAGTGTGGGAGGAAAGCCACGACAAGAGGAAAAGCCCCAGTGAGGGGGCACTGGCACACGGCGAGCCCCAGCTCTCCTCTGAAGCCCCATCCCCAAGCAATGCGGGGTAACAGCTCACCATGAGGACGGGACAGTGCTGAGACCAAAGGACTGCAGCAGCTGGGACAAGTCCCGTGGGCTCCCTGCCCCTGCGGGGGCCACGCCGGCCCGCAGCACCTCCTCCCCCGGCACCCACCCACGCATTACTCACGGCATGCTCATTCATCACGTACACGCTGCTCCACATGCACAGCACCCCCGTGCCGGGGCTTCCCCGCACCCACCCACTCCGGCACCAGTTCCTGAGCTCCATCCGAGCAGCTCCGGGGTATTTCCAAGTTCCCAGGTGCCGAAAGCACTGCTCTGTTCCTCTCCTCGGCAGAGCATCCCTGTGCAAACCGCTGCTGCAAACACTGCCTCACCACACTGCAGCACGCAGCTCGGGCAGGCAGCAGCTGGCCACTGCTCAGTAAGAGCGGCTACGTACCCCCAAATGGGGCAGCCCCATCCTGACCCCTACGAGAGGACAGCCCCGTGCTGACACACACCCCCCTGCCTCCAGGAGCCGCCTGCCAGGCGAGGAGGACAAGGGACTGTGGCATGGCACAGATGTGACCCAGTGGGCTCGAGGAGCGCTGTGAATTGAGGGGAGGGCTGCAGCACCCCGGAACGTGCCCCCCCCCCAGCCCACCCGTGCCCCCCTGAGGCGGAGTCCCCCACACCACGGGGAGGGGAGTAGTGGTGGCTGTCAGCCAGGCACCGCTTGCTTGCCGGCAGTCACTGCATCCCCATGGGTAGGGTGGGTGACACCCAAGGCACGGTTCCAGGGTCTCGTCCCAGGTAAGGACCACCGGGACACAGGGATAACCATGTGCACAGTGAGGAACCAGCGGCAGAAATGGGGGACGGTGCTGCACCAGCGGCAGGCAGCTCCCCTCTACCTGCAGGGATGGCTCGGAGGAGTGGGAGGGGGCTGGCAGCTGAAGGGAAAGAAGCCGGAGCCGGAAAATGAGGGTTATTCCTTGCTGCCGTCTCCGTTCTGACCTTGGACAACCCTGTGCCTTAGTTTACCACAGCACAGCAGCCAGCCTGCAGTGGGGGGAGAAGGAGGGCAGCCTCTCCTGGGCGGGGGGCGGTGTGAGCAAAGTCACCCCCAAACCCGCAGCCGGGGCGCTGCAGGGGAAGGCGACGAATTCCTCCTGCATTTCTCCTTGCCCAGCCGGGCTACCCTTGCAGGGAAGGGCAAACGCTGCCCGCACCTCCCGGAGCTGCCGCAGGCGCTTCCTCAGGGTGAGAGAAGAAAGCCGAATGCGGAGAAAAACTTGCCCATCCCTGATCAAGGGGGACACTCAGCCAGCCGTGTCCCCCGCCGCCAGGACCCGCACCCGCTTGCCTTCTTCCCACAGGGAATTTCTAACCCCTGGGCAGAGGCTCTGCCGCACCGCGGCTCCCCGAACTTCCCCAGCTGCAGCCGCTGCCCTCGGGGAGGTCACGGCCAAGCCCGCCGAGCGCCTGCGGAAGGAGGATGCGCCGGGCGCTCCCGGCTCCCCCCGGCAGCGGGGGATGAAGGAATCGCCAGCGCCCCGCTGCAGCGGGAAGCGCTCGGTCCCCGCACCGGCAGCGGGGAAGACGCGAACCCCGCAAATCCCCTCCGCAGCTGCAATTCCCCTTCCTA
>VZSR01001113.1:208105-223314 GCA_013398615.1 Brachypodius melanocephalos | reverse complement strand
CCCTGACCGCAGATGCATCACTGCACCAGATCAGTGCCACCTCCTCGTCCATAGATGTGCCCCTGCACCAGCTCTGTGCCACCTCCTCACCCCCAAAATGTGTCACCGCACTGTTTGAGTGTCACCTCCCTGTCCACAGATGTGTCACTGCACCTACTCAGTGCCACCTGCCTGTCCCCAGATGTGTCACCACACCAGATCAGTGTCGCCCCCCATCCCCCGAGGGGCCTCTACACTGGTACCATGCCACCTGCCTGTGTCCAGATGTGCCCCTGTACCGGCTCAGTGGCACCTCTTCATCCCCAGATGTGTCACCATAATGGCTCAGTGCCACCTGCTCGTCTACAGATGTGCCCCTACACCAACCCATTATCACGTCCCTATCCCCAAATGTCACTGCACCTAGTCACAGTTCTCTCCTTGTCTCCAGATGTGTCCCTGCCTTGGTGCAACATCACCCTCTCTCCAGATGTGTTCCCTGCACCAGCTCAGCATCACTTTCCTGCTCAGTGTCACTCCCTGTCCCCACACGCATTCTCTGTGTCAGCTCAGCATTATTGCCTGTCCCCAGCTGTGCCCCTGCACAGCCTTAGTGTCACCTCCCTGTCCCCAGATGTGCCCCTCTTCCCTGCTGCAGTGTCACCTCCCTGTCCCCAGCTGCCACCTGCCCCGGCTGCCATGCACCGCTTCTCTGACACGCCAATGACAGTTTGTGACTAGACAGGGTCACCTCCCCACCATGGGCTGAGCCACCTGCCCCCTGCACCAGCTCCACATCAGCTGTGCCATCTGTCCCTGCCACCCTGCACCACCTCAGGGTCACCTCCCTGCCAGCTGCTTGGTGCCACTGCAGCCTTATACCACACATCACCTCAAGGTAACACAGCTGCCACCATCTGTGCCCTGGCAGAGGTCCAGGGTCATTGCCCCATCAGCCTGGGACAGACATGTCACCTGCCCCCTGCACCAGCTTGCTATCACCTCTGCCAGGATTTGCACCGCTCAGTCACCTCACTGCCACCACCACAACTTGGTGTCACATTCACCTGGCACCAGCTCAGTGCCAGTGTCACCTCTAGCACCAGCTGTCCCACCTCCTCCTGTCATTGCACCACCTGTGCCCCCCCCCCGCTCCACACCATTTGCCCACTGTGACAGCTCCTCATCACCCTATCCCCTTTGTCTCCTGCTGGGCACAGCCCACTTGACAAGAGAGAATTGGGGTTTATTTCAATGGAAAATGGGCAGAAAACAGGAAGTGCCCTTGTGCTCCCCCATCTCAGCCCACCCACCCTCCCTGCAAAGACCTGATGATGCCAGATGGGCAAACAGCCGGGCTGGCTCCCCTAGGAGCATACCAGCCATGGAAAACGGGCCACTGAACTTCCCCCAATGATAGCCAGCCCAGGAGGGGACAGGCTCACACAGAGAGGGGGACACATCATTTTGTCCCCAGCACTCACTGTCTTCCCCTTGCCCATTGGGATAATATCTGGAAAAAGGTCTGAGCAGCTGCTGGTCTTCCCACCTCTTCCCATGCACGTTCAGGAAAGAAGCAAAAAAAAAAAAAAAAAAAAAAAAAAAAAAAAAAAAAACACCAAAAAAAAAAAAAACAAACCCCAACTCTTGCAGAGGATGTGGGAGTTGGAGAAACATCCCACAGCTTCTGCCCGGAATTACATTCCCGGAGGATCAGATGTTGGCACAGCCCTGGGCAGGAGACAAGAGCATCCCCCAGCCCAGCCCCAGCTCACGCGAGCTCCCAGGCACTTTGCTTCCCTAGCAAATTCCAAGACCTCATAAAAGCCTGACTCAGCTCCTAGTGCTGAGGCCTGAAGTGAAAGCTTGCAGATCTGCACGGGGGGTTGGCACAGCCAAGGCTGACCCTTGTGCTGGGGCAGTTCTGCTCTCCAATTTCCTGACAGTCTGGTTTGGAGTGGCCCAGGAGGGCAAAACCCTTTGGCCAGCACCCTCCCCATGCTGGTCCTGCCACCTTCAAAGCACTCAAAAAGTCCCAGCCATCACTGACTGCTTGCAAAGCACCCAGCCCAAGGCTGGCAGAGATCCATCTGCCCTCACTCAGCCAGACAGAGACGATGCATTCTGGTCTAGCTGGAGTCCGTGTCACCAGTCAGACCATCTCCATGCCTTTACCTGGGTTTTGCCATAATTTCAAAGAGGAAACAAAAATAATAAAGGGCATTGAAGGCAACTATGGAAAACCAGCACAACCCAGGAGGCATCAGGAGCCTGTTGTGGATAGGGGGACCCAGCCTTGATACCAGTGTGTGCATCCCCAAGCTGAGCCCAGCACAGGGGCCCCACCAACATCCCTCAAGAAATTGGAAATATGGGCTTGGTTTCAAGCATGGCTGTCAGTTCACACCCTTGTTTCTCCAGACTAATTTGCTGGTTTCATGAAATCCATTCCCCACTGTTTTCACACTTCTCTCCCTCTCTATTTATAGCTGGGTTTATTTACATGAGCAGGGCACTCCTTGTACTTGCACGTCAGTCTGTGGTGGCAGAGCCGGCAGCGGGTGAAGGAATCAGTGGCAAGGCAAGGAGCACCCAGCCCCTGGCCATGGCCACCTCCTGCCATGGCCACCTCCTACCCAGCACATGGGAGGCAGGTGGGCAGCCCTCCATGCCAAGGGGATGAGCTGGAACCAAACTCAGCTCCAAATCCCCCAGACCCACACAAATGTCTTGTCCCCTTCTCCGCAGGGCACAGCACTGCAGTTCCCAGGGGATGCAGCTCACCCTGGAGCTGGCACCTTCCTGCCCCATATGCCCAGCTGGAGCTGCTCTTGCAGCAGTGTTTTGCTGACCTGAGCCATACCCAGGGATATGCTACTGACCCAGAGATGCCCTTGCCCTCCACACAGCCACGGCCAGCAGAGCCCACCATGCCCGGCTGAGTCGCCTGACAACTGCCCAGTGATAAATTCACTGCTCTGCCCAACAAGAGGGATAAAAATGTCGTTGCTTTTAAATAGAAAACAGCTCTGACAGATGAAGCAGGAGTTCTCAGATTAGCACCACAGACCTGGGGGATGCAGCTCTCCCCATCACACACATCAATCTGGGAGAGAGGCAGCCCTGGCTGAGCCCTGCTGCATTCTCCCTTGGACTTGGCTCTCAGGATCAGGAAGAGAGGGTTTGGGTTGGGAAGTGGCACCAGAAAAGTGGGAATGAGCTACGACTCAGGCTGAAAACCCAGGGAATTCCAGCACTTGGAGCAGCAAAGTTCTGGATCAGGCTTCCTATGGGGCAGGAAAAATACTCAACACTGGAGAGGGGCTGACCTGAAAATGGGACTTGCCAGGGTATGGATTACTGCCTCTCTCCCTCTAGATCCTCACTGCTGGTGACCAGTCCAGGAAAGCAGGAATCTGGACCCAGCTGCTTCCCACCTGGCCGAGGGATGCTCCAACCCACACGGGGCTGAGTCTCCCTGCACAAGTACATGATTATTCACAGCCTCCAACATTTGCATGGTGGAGTCACGAGTCTCACAACACCTGATCTCCCGGGAGAGCTGCCTCCTGCACTTCGGAGGGAACGGCCCACATTCCAAAAGTGGGACTTGGTGTCTCACAGCATCCCACATGGCCCAGCTGTCACCTCCTCCCCTCTCTGCACGGGGACCAGGAGAGCCCACCCCATCCCTGCCACCTCAGCGAGGGAGAGCAGCAGGGCAGGGGCCCACAGGAGCTCTGAAAACTCGGGAGCTGAGCCTGGAAGTGCTGAGCCAGCCTGCAGTGTCTCTGCATGCACAGCGAGCCTGCTCTTTGGAAAGACCAAAACAAGCCCCCTCAAAGGACGAGCAGGCAGATGGGCTCGGCTCACACCCAGCTTGGGTTAGGCTCATTCCCTCCTCGTCCCCTCTCCCCTCGCCGGTGGCTCATCACACACGCGTGACTCTAGATGGCAAACAAGGAATATCCTGCCATGTCTATCCTGGCTGCACATCCAAGTCGTGGAATGATCCACCTGTGGTATTTCAGAAAAGACACGCTAAACTTGTGTGAAGAGGGGTCAGTTGAGTCACGGTAACAACTTTCTCCTCCCGTTAGTAGGTCTCCAACAGAGCTAATTACTCATCAGCCCACTAATAGACTCGCACAGCACTCCGTGGATCAAGCAGCAGCGATTGTCTGTCTTGTCTCGTTAACCTCAAAGAAAGATCTGACTGTGGTAACGCGATACCCCATCCTTATCTCATCACCTGCTTCTTCAGCCTAAATATGTCTTTCCACGGCATGGAGCATCCCTGTCCCAACACCAGCCAGGGGAAGCCTTGTTGTGCTGCTCCATGGGACAGAGGCAGCCTGGAGGTCAATGGGAGTCCCCAGACCCAGGGCAGCCACTGTGACCTGGTGTTTGCTCCCTCAAGCAAGGGGCAGCAGGGCATTGCTGATCTCCCGGGGACCCATCTCGCCCTTCACACAAAGCAGTGATGTTGTAGCCCCACATCCTACTGCTCCGTGGGGGGACACACCCCTCTCGGCGCTGATGGGGGTCGGCCCTCCATCCTAAAAGGACGGAGTGTACCTTGCAGCCCCCTCCAGCCCGGCAGCACCACCCAGCACTGCCGCCCACCCCATTACTCACTGGGGCTCTCTGGCACCGGGAACACACCTCCCTGCGCGGGAGCACAGGCACAGCACGTGCTCCTGGGGGCTGCGGCGCTTGTCATCGGCACTGTCATCGCCATGAGTAACCACACGCTGCCTCGGCTTCCCCGAGAACATCCCCGAAAAGCCAGGAGCGTGCCGCTCTCCTTGCTGCGGGGGGGTGGGGGGGGGAGGCACAGAGCCATGGCAGCTGCTCAGCTCCCTGCACCGGGGGAAACTGAGGCGCGGGGATCCGGCTGAGCTCCTGGAGGGAATGGGACAAGGCTGGGTCAGCCCAGAGGTGCCCTGGCAGGCTGGGGAGGAGAGGTGACTCAGTGAAGGTCGGGCTGCCGGGCTGGCTCAGCACTGTGGGGCACATGCCGTGTCCCCGGTGCTCCAACCTCTCTCCCTGGCATCCTTTCCAGCCCCTGCACATGCAGCGTGTCATCAGCTGTGACACACTCTGCTGACGTCCCTGGATCATGTGGCATCACCCTCGTCCGTAATTACCGGCGCAGGAGCTCTTCTCCTTCCCCCGTTCTCTGCTGCTGCCGTGCCGGGGTCCCCGATGTCCGCGGCCAGAGCCCACCCCAGCCCAGTCCCACCCGAACTGGGGGGGCTGCTCGTCACCCCTAGCCCTGCTCCCCCAGGAGCCTTGTTGGAGCCAGGCAGGGAGCACCGGGATGCGCGACCCTCTGCAATCCAAACATTGCCCCCCCAAAATAAACCAAGACGTGCTGGCCCTGTTGCAGGAGGAGACGAGCCTGTCGGGGTCCCCTCCATAGCCAGACCCCACAGCACCCCAAAAAACGAACAGGCAGGTGCCAGGCTGGGCTGGCCGAGGGCAGGGAAGAGCACTGCAGCTCTCCCGAGGAGGGCGGGCGGGCTTGGAAAAGGCTTTTGCTGCCGGAGAGAAGGGATCTCTTGTGCAGTGCCAAGAGGCAGGGGAGCCTCAGAGCCGCCTTTGTTCATGAGGAGAAGATGATGGCTGCAGGGTCTGTAGCCTCGCACCTCACTGCCCAGGCTGAATCAGTTTTTCTGCTCCCCCAAAGTGATCATCTTGGATGAGGGGCTCAGAGTGGCCCCTGAGGACACAACAGCTAGAGGCCATCCCTTACTGGATCACTTTTCCAATGGCCATACCAGGTATACCCCAAAACCAGGGTACATGATGGATGGGGAAAGCAGAGTCCAACCTCCCAGGGAACCCCCTGTGTCCCTCCAGCCCCAGTCCCGTTCCTGCTGCTCCCTGCCCTCAGCAGGTGGGCAAATCCTCAACTCCTGCCAACAACAGCCTGACAACCTGTAACAGGATTGCCCGAGGCCACAGCCCTCCAAGCTGTCTGCTCCAGCTCAGGAGGCCAGGCACAAGAAGAGACTCTGGCCCTTCCATGTGCCCCCTCCAGGCACAGCCCAGATGCCTCAATGAAGGGCTGAAGGAGACTATGTGCTCAGGACAGGTTGCTTTGGAGGCTCCCAGCTCATCACCCTGTGTCCCCAAGCTCAGGGCATCACCAAAACATCCCCAAACCCTCCTGGATCAGGAGTGACTTGGGGATGAAGGTGCAATGAGCAGGTGACACTGCAGCCAGCCATGGGGAGGAAATCCTCACCCAGAAGTCGCACAGTGGCACCAGCCTGCTCCTCCAGGAGCCCCCAGGTCACCCCTTACTGCCACGGCACTCCCAGGGGACACAGGCAGAGGTGACAGCCCGCCAGGGCTCTCTTGGGGATGTGAGGGTCCTGCACCACCAGGACACATCTCCCCAAGCATTCCTTCAATGGAGACGGGCACAAACCAGTGGGACGAGCTGGCCAGTGCTCAGCTGCACTGAAACCAGCCCGGCGAGCCAGCCCGGCCCGGGAGCAGAGGCTGTCGGCATCGCTTCCCGCAGCTGGGCCTGGCTCCCAGTCAGCTTCCCCCTCCCCAGGCTCCCTCCCTGCCAGGCAGCAATCAGCCCGGCATTCACAGGGCTGCGGGAAGATGACTCGGCAGCGAGTCAGACCACTTTGGGACAAATGTGCAATCAGTCCCCGGGAACATGCCTCTCTCCCCTAGAAGGCCGGGAGAGCTCCAGGGAATGCCCCGAAGAAGCTGTGGGCACGGGTAGCACACACAGCACCTTGCTTTGCTGATGCTCCCCCATACAAAAAAAAACCCCTGCTCCAGGGTGTTCGCCCATTCTCCAGCATCCTCCTGACACACAAGCTCCCAGCTCTGGGCAGGAGGACCATGGGAAGCTCTCCCCCATCTATCTGCCTTCACTGAAAATGGTCCTGGGAGCAGAGCAGCTGGAAAGCCTCAGCCCCAGCCTGTTTTCCCTGTCAGACAGCAGCAGGACAACTTTCCAAGTGCTGAGAGTCTGGAAGGCTTGTGAGTGATGTGTGCCCCAATCCCATCTGGCTGCATCAGCACTCCCAGTAACAACCTGGGCAGCGCAACAGCCCCATTTTGACCCACCAGATTCAGGGAAAGCCCCCTCCTCTGTCATCCCAGCCCTGATTTCCATGGATTTGATCCTCCAGACAACATTTCCCTCCCCATCTCGGGCACTTGTGTGCTGCTGCTGCCACACACTGACATTTCTTTCCCCGGATGCCACTTATTTATAGCACGCCTGACCTTTTCCCCAAGTTTACATCCTCCTCTCCCTTCCCTTCCACCCACCCAACTCTGGGAACCACCCCTGGGGTGCTCCCAAGCCCAGCTGTGTGCAGACATCCCCCAGGGCCCAGCTGGGATGTGGTCCTCCAGCATCTCCACGGACAGCATGGCAGGACAGAGCTGGGGGTGTCTGTCAGGCACAAACCCCCTCCTTTCCCACTGCAAGGAACAGCTTCCAATTAAAGCAGCTGCCTTGGAAATCCAGATGGTCCATAATTCTTGCTGGGGAAGAGGAGAAATTCTGTTTCACCGCAGCCCCCTGCGAGGGCAGGGCTGTGGAAAGCAGCAGGCTCCAGCCGTGTGGGTGGGATGTGCCAGCGAATCGCAGGCTGGAAGGCCAAGGTACAGCCGGAAAATTTGCATTGCAGCCCGGCTCAGGGCTCTGCTGCCGCTGCCTTGGGCTGCAGGGAAATTTCTCCCATTTTTGCCCAGCTGTAGCAAGACCCAGCCCCTGCCAGGATCCCCCATCACTCCCTCCTTGGGCAGTGCAATATGTTCCCTTCCTTGCAGGCACCTCCCAGCACCCAACCTCTGCCCAATTTGGGGGAAAAAAAAAATAAAATTGCTCTCTGGAGCTGGAGGGGCTGCTCCAGTGGAGCGGGAAAGCACGTTTGGAAAACACCCAACTTCAGCATCCATCGCTTTGTACTGCAAACCCCACTGTTCCCGCCAGTCTGGGATGGGGGTCTGGGTGCCAGGAAGGGCATCCTGGCTGCTGGAAGAGCGGGAGCCCCTCGCCCTCCCTGCAGCCTGTCCGTCCCTCTGTCCCTCCCCAGGCGATGGGCTCTGGAGGCCGTGCCAACCTCCCGGCCCGAGCCGCCTCTGCTGCTCTAATTACTCCTCTCGCACCCGGAGCCGGGGCCCTCCGACCAAATTACGATCGATCCTTTGCTCCAGCCCAATCGATGCCATTGACTGAGGCATTAGAAAGACAAATCCGAGCTCCCCGCCCCGGGAAGGCGGCGGCAGCCTCGGGGGTGGGGGATGCCACCACACATGGCGAGATGTGGGAGGCACAGGGATGACCTCGCTTGGTGCTCTCCATCCATCAGGAGAGGGTAAACATCTCTGAGGACCTGAAAGCACCAACTCGGTTGTTCTCCGGCTGCTGGACATGAGACAACTGACAGCAGGGATCAAACTCCTGGAGCACACAGCCCTGATCAGCCAGAAATCCTTGGCAGGAAAGGATTTCCCTCCCAAAACCTCCCCTTCTTCTGCCCAGCTCCCACTCTTTTTCAATTTTTCAAAAGAAAGGATTTTCCCTCAACCTGCTGAATCAGCAAATCCAGCCTGCATCCCAGTCACCTGAATTAAGCAGCAGTGATATTTAACAACATGGGCAGCTGATGAAGCAGCTAACCTGGGAAGGGGGGAGCTCAGTGAGGCAGCCCTGCATGGGACAGGGATGTCATGGACCAGCCCTGTGTGCGTTGGGGATGCTCTGGTCCAGGCCTGAATGGGACAAGGATGCTCTGGTCCAGCTCTGAATGGAACAGGGAGGTCATGGTCCAGCCCTGAGTGAGTTGGGGATGCTCTGGTCCAGCCCTGAATGAGATGGGGATGCTCTAGTCCAGCCCTGAATGGGATGGGGATGCTGTGGACCAGCCCTGAATGGGACAAGGATGCTCTAGTCCAGCTCTGAATGGGATGGGGATGCTCTGGTCCAGCCCTGCAGGGAACAGGGAGTACATAATCCAGCCCTGCCTGGCATAGGGATGGGCCATCCTCCATCACACCACAGGAGGAGCCAATTCCAGTGCTGCCCAGTAGCCACCAGCAAGGCTGCAGTGGGGAATAATCAAATCACAGCCCGGACAAGGGATCACTGGCTAAAATCCCCCCTGGGCCAGCGTTACACAGATGGGAAACACAGGGGGGCCAGCCCTGAGCCTCCTCCTCCCGTGCCTCCCAGGAGCAGATAATAGACCCCGTGTGAGCAAATTACAAGGAATTTGCAGCCATCCCATCTAATCCACAGGGGAGACATCTGAATCCTACAAGGAGCATTTGGCTTCTGGGTATAGAGGAGCTTAGAGACATGCAGAGGCATTAAAAACACGCATGGGGATTAAGCTGGGAACTGGGAAGGGAGAGCACAGCTGGAGACCATGGGTGGCTGTGGGAGAACATCTTTGGGGCTACCCAAGAGCCGTGGGCAAACTGGTTTTAGGCAATATGCAAGTGTCCCAGTGGTTAGGGGCTGGAGTCTGAGACATCAGTGGTGGAGGTGGGAACCCACAAGATGCTGCCAGACAGGTGGGATGTGACCATGGTGTGCTAAAGTGAGGTGTCCCAGTGTTTTGGGCTCCAACACCCAAGCAGCCACCAAGAGCTGCAGTCTGTGCCCAAAGCCACATCCAGGTCAGATCACCCAGCCCTGGGGTCAAGCAAAGTCAGCCCCAAGCATCCCCCAGGATCAGGTCCATGCCAGAGGGGTCTTCCAAGGATAGACTTTGGCAATGTCCCTCATCATTTGGGATTTATTCTGATCATCTCTAATCCTCTGCCTTGATTGCAGAGGCTCCCAATCTCATTAGCTGGGCTGCACTGGGTCATTATTGATGTTGGGGGGTGTTTAAAATTGATATTAATCCCATCTCGATAATCTGGTATTTGTTGATTTTTATTTTTAGGCTCTCATGTTATTAAGAGGAGCTGAGCCGGCTCCTTATTTCTGGGGGCTGCCCCACCCCAGCAAACCCTCAGAGATACATCTTACAACACCAAAGGCTCCCAAAAACCTGGTTTGTCCCAGGCCACGGAGAAGATGCTACCTCTGGCCTTTGTAGGCTGTGAGCATCACCGAGCTGCCAACAGCCCAGCAGCACTGACCCCCAGCTGCTCTCTTTTCAACCTGTTATTATAATTTTTCTTAATTATCACAGAAACAAGTGGCTTCCACTCTGCACGTTCGGGGACATGGCGAGTGCCTGATGAGGAAGGAGCCACTAGCACCCCGTCAAAACAGCATCTCAAAAAGGATCTTTGACAAAATTGTCACCGCAGAGGCAGGGGGAGCGAGGCAGCCCAGCACAGTTGTACATCATTTTGACAGCTCGCATTAAGGCAACTTCAGGCACCTCTGGGAAATTACCTCCCCGTTAAACAGAGCCAGGAGCAGGCACAGTGCCTGGGGGTGGAGCTCAGCAGCTGGGGCAAAGCAGGGCAGGGAGGTGCCCCTGCAGGAGCCCAGGGCTTACAAACCAAGGGCCTGTGCCTCAGTTTCCCCGAGCACAGGCACAAAGCCACAGCTGCTGATGCTGCCTCAGCCTGGATGATTGGAAGGGGTTTCCTTCCCAGCCCCTCTCCCAATCCTGAGCTGCAGCTCAGAGCTGATGGCTGCTTATCCGCCTCCTCTCCAGACCCTTGGCAGAAAGCAAAATGCCAAAAACTTGGGGAACAGCTCGTGTTTAGCTTGGCAGGCCAGCTATTGTTCCTATACTGCAAATGCAGGGATGGCACAGACATGTTTGGAGTGGATGCAAGCTGTTCCCCCCAGCCCTGCCACAGCAAGCGTCAGCTCCCAGCTGGAGGCACATCAAGCAGAGCTTTTTGGGATGAAACAATCTCCAAAGGCTCCCCAAATTAATGGGGTGGGAGAAAACCTGCTGCAAATGCCTTCCCATCCCCATAGTAACCCATCCCTCCATCCTAATCGGGCTGCTCTGGGCATATTTCTGCCCAAAGGCAGCAAGTTTTCAGCACAAGGTAGGAGAAATGATGGAGCAAAGCCAAAGTCAAGTACCACCAGCTCCAGCAAGTGCCTCAAAAAGCTCTCAGGGTGCAAAGCAATGCAGAGGCAGCAGTCCAAGGTAAAAATGTGGGGGTAGGGAGGGCAGCTTGGTGGTCTTGCTGTATTTTTAGTTCCCGGGTTTAAGAGCCAACAGTTTATTAGGGGAGGTTGTTTTAATTGGAACTACAGTCACTAAGAAAAACACAAGAGGAGTAAATATAGCAAAATAGTCATGTTTCTGGAGGTTCTTTGGTATTTGTCTAATTAAATAGAGTGCTTTAATTACACATCAAACAGTGCCATTTCTAAAAAAATAACCCACAGGCATTTGCCTCGATTTGAAGACCAGCTGACACCAACTTGGAAAAACAAGTCTGGACCCCCTCATTTGCAAAGGAGATTTGGAGGCATCCCAAGATGTTCCACAATCATCAGCCCAAGGATGTGGAGCTGATGGACCCCAAGTGGTTTGGGATCCAAACCCACCTGCAGCTCTCAAGGATCCCTAACACATTGTTCCTACCAGGGAAACCCTCTGCTGGAGGTCCTGACCCTTATCTGGATGCCAGTCAAGAGGTTGCTATCCCCTGGTCGAGGCAGGGAGGAAGCTGCTGGTACTGATGAGATGCTCCTCAGAGCCAGGCACTCCAAACCCAGGATCTGGGAAGAGCCAAGCAGCCAGAGCACCGCCAGAGAACTACAGAGCACATGCACATCAAGATGCCAACCATCTGAGCACGTGTGAACAGCAAAAGCCACTTCCCTGTGTTGTTCCAGACATCCTGGCATGAGGCATCACCAGGTATGGAACCTTTTCAAAGCTACAGACACGCAAGAGCTTTTTTTGATCCTTACTCCCTCCAATACCTGAGCGATGCGCAGCCATCACTTGCAGCTGTACAACCCACATCTCCCTGCCTGCCACTCTGAAACGGCTCCCCAGCAATTACCTCCACAAAAAGTTATTAAGAAATGTCTTTGTCTGGAAGGGATTAGAATGGCAGTCATTAAAAAAAAAAAAAAATTTGGCATGAAGAGCTATGTATATTGCAAAACAAAATGTGTTGCTTTTTAATATGTTTTTATAACCCAAACAAATTTGTTTCTCACACTCTCAGGCTGGAAAAAGGAGCCGTCCGACAGTTTAGGATTGCAGTTTGCAGTCAGCTCCGCCAAGGAATCTGTTGCAAAGCTGTCGCAGCAAATAAATGCTGCTTCCCTGCTGTGCTGCGGCTCCGCCGGCACCGCTCCGGTCACCGCTCGGCGGCTGCACGGCCGCGGCTCCCGACACCGCGCCGGGAAAGGTGACACGGAGCTCGGAGCCACGGGGACAGCAGCCACACGTACCTGCGTCACCCTCGCTGACAAGGACATGGTGGCCTCGCGCGAGGCTTTGTGAGGCAGCACAGCCTCTGCAGGGCATCCCTCCGTGCCCTGAGATCTCATCTGGAGATGCCCAGACGGCAGGAACCCACCGCTGATCACCTCATCCCCGTGTGCTCCTTCCCCCACCACCATCTGCTTTTCCCTCTCCCACCCGGGCCTGACCCCTCACCAGCAAAACGGGAATGAGAAAATCCCAGCAGATAATTTTATTTCTTTTCCTGGGAACAAGTGCAGAGCCCCAGCTCCTCGGAGCAGTTGAATATATGAGCATCTTTAGACGTACTGACAAGGAGATGCAGCTCCAGGCACAGCCAGAGCATCCCTGCAACCTAAAACCCAGGATGCAGGAAAACACCTGCAGGGACTCACCAGCACCTTTCTAATGATCCTTGGGGTCAGTCCCACTGGAGAGCAAGCCTTGGCAGGGAAAGGACCAGCACATCCTTGGTCGGCTGGGAAAGCCTGACAGAGCCTGAGTATCCTTTGGGAACAGGGAAGGCAGAGCAATCCTCTCCCTGCAGCAGCACTGCCCTACATGTTTTCCTCCCCCAAAACATCCCCGACTGTCACTCGCCTCTTATCACCAGAGCAGCGAGACAGGGCAGGAGACGCTGCTCCCAAATTCCCCACACTGTCATCGAAACTGGGAAATCTGGAGATTCCCAGCTGGTTGCCTGAGGGGGTCCAAGGAAATTATGCATTCCCTGCATGAAAGCTGCCTGCAGCAGGCAAGGAGCCATTCCAGGCAGCCCCCGGGGGGAGATGCTGGTGCTCACTCTGCTTTATGCTCAGAGAATGGCTGATTCACACTTATTCCAAGCTTCCCCTGCAAAACCTTGGATGAGGACAGCACTCCAAGCTGGGCGGGTGTCTTCCACAGCCCCACGCTGGGCTTCCCTTCGGGAGGGATGCTGTGAGCCAAAACCACGGTGTTTGGTGTAAAAGCATGAGAGAAGGCCTTCCGAATTAATTAAGGAGAACCAAGCATCCCTGGGATGAACCAGCCCAGCCCCAGACACCTGCAGCTCCCCCCAGCTGAGCTCCGACCCTCGGAACCTGCTTAGTTTTAAGCAGCACTAAAAAAGTCAACTCTATTTTAACAGCATATTTTTTGCCTTTAAAATTAAGCCCTTAAATGATGCAAAGCAACAGATCAAGGATGGTGCAGACTCAGAAAAGGAGCAGGAATCCCCCAGCATGAGCCAGGTTAGATGTTGGGGAACAGGGAAAGCAGGATAAAGGCAGGGAAAAAATGGGCAGAGGAAAGATCTGGGACACTTTTCGCACCAGTTTTCTGCCCTACAAGGGCACACTGGGCAAGGAGCAGGAAGAGCAGCTGGGCACCCATGAGCTGTTCTCCTGGCTCCACAACCCACAGTCCCACTCTATCCATCATCCCACAACTTCCCATCCCTCAGCCTCCCTGCAACATTCCTGGGCTGTACCTGAGGCCACGCACACACAGGCAGAGCCAAACAATGGCCTCGACCCTTTACTCATTTGCAAGGATAGAGGCAATTAACAACACCACGCTTCGGAAACTCCTAATTAGTTTTCTACCGAGTCTCTTACAGACACAGGTCTGTGCTTGGGTAGCTCTTCCTGTGAACAGCACCGAGAGGGGATTAGAGCAGGGGGACACGCAGGATCCAGGGGATATTTATGACCAGTGGCAGATAAGGAGCGAGGTGAGGCGGGTGACGCTTATCCCACGGCCCCTCTCCATCACCACTGCACCCAAGGCGCGATAACGGCTCGGAAATGTTGGGTGTGATGGATGCTGCCTGAGACTGACAGTTGCTGGGGCAACCACATGCAGAGGTACCCAGTCCCCCCTGCCACTGGAGGGGCTCCAATAGGGATGGGGTCCCCCCCATCAGGGTCAGGTGGGGACAAGCTCATTGGCCAGAGAGCTGCATTACACGGCACAATTAATTTTTGTGGGTAGCTGCAGTTTTAATTGTTTTGTGGAAGCTTCAGGGTGCATTTACAGGAGCAACATGAAGGATGCAGAGAATAAGGAGACCCCCAGGGGTGCAGCAGCAGGGTGGTGGGACTTGAATCCCCTAAATTCACCACTGATTTTTGAACAAAATAATCTCCCCAGGCACCTCAGTAACCCAGGCATCCAGACCTAGAGCCTGGCTCTGCCACGAGGTATCTGGGAACACACCACGGCATCCATCTCCCTGGATAACGAGGTTTTCCTCCCTGGGAGCGAGGAGCACAGCACAGGGGATGTTCATTAGTGCCTGCAAAGCCACGTGGAGACACACACAGCTGCCAGGCTCTGCACAGACCCTGAGGACAGACATAGGAGCTGCAATGCTGAACAAGCCAGAAATGGTCTGGTCCAGCCCAAAACTACCTTTTGTGTCTGGGAACTGAGCAAGAAACGATTTCTCTGCGTACTGAGCAACACCAGCATGTTTTCCTGCCCATAACAAAGCCGTGGAGGAGCAGGACTCCCTTAACAGACAGCAGCAGCCACTCCTTGCCCAGAGCCCTCCAAGCTGCATTCTCTGCAGCTCAAAGCAGAATCCCCACCAGAAATCCAGGTCCTGCTGGGGGTAGGGCTCTGCCAACCCTATCCTGATGCACACACCAAGGTTGGTTTCCCAGGGGAGGGGACATTCTCGTGCAACCCCCACCACACAGCCCAGCCATGTTGCCAGTACCTGGCCAGGAGAGCCAGAGGGTCACCAAAAAGGGCAGGAACCAGGACAGAAAAGTTGGAATGATGGCAGGGCTTCCCCTCCTCTATTTAAAGCTTCCTGCTCTGCAGCTGGGGTTACCCCTGGGT
>VZSR01001113.1:111220-208005 GCA_013398615.1 Brachypodius melanocephalos | reverse complement strand
CAGCAGTGGGGCAACATGTGCACCTGGCCCAGCAGAAAATTCCAAACCAGAAAATTCCACACCAGCATGATGTCAATGCCTTTGTGGAGCTGTGCCTGGATCCACCTGACTCCAGCAAAACCCCCAGCCCCAGCTGTGCTCCACAACTGGGGGCTTTGGGACATTCTTTGTTAGCCACTTGGAGATACCTGGAGAAGAGGAGTGCAGGAGGTCATGACCCACAGCCTCATGAGCCTCCTCCAGCTTCTCCTCGTATCAATCATCTCCAATTAGCCCTGAGGAAGCGGCACATGGAGAACCGGAGGCACCAGCACTGGCACAGCCCCCGCCTGAGCATCCCCCCCCTCCGGCTGACGTCCCTCCAGTGACACCGGGGGAAGGAGGGGGCTGCAGAGGAGTGGGCGGTCATTGCTCCGTAGGAAAAACGAGTCCCCCATCCCCTGCCCTCCTCCTCCTCTCCGGTCCCCCAGGTTGATGCACAAAGAATAGACCCAGTTGCTGGCGGGGCTGAGTAATGCTCTGAGCCGCTCCTCCCCGGCAGTGAGTAATGCCGCTTTTGTCTCCTGCGCCGGCACCACATTAGCCGGGAACACGGTGTTAGCTGGGAATAGGCATTAGCCGGCAACACGGTGTTAGCTGAGAATTGGCATTAATGGGGAACACGGTGTTAGCTGGGAATAGGTTAGCCAGGAACACGGCGTTAGCCGGGAATACTGTGTTAGCCGGGAATAGGCATTAATGGGAAACACAGCGTTAGCTGGGAATGGGTGTTAGCTGGGAATGGGTGTTAGCTGGGAATAGGGTGTTAGCTGGGAATAGGCATTAATGGGGAACACAGCGTTAGCTGGGAATAGGTGTTAGCTGGGAACGTCGTGTTAGCCAGGAACACTGTGTTAGCTGGGAACAGGCACTAGCTAGGAATCGGCATTAACCAGGAACACAGTATTAGCTGGGAACATGGCATTAGTTGGGAATACAGCATTACCCAGGAACACAGTGTTAGCTGGGAACATGGTGTTAGCCAGGAAGACAGTGTTAGCCAAGAGCATGGTGTTAGCCGGGAACAGAGCATTAACCAGGAACACGGCATTAACCAGGAACATGGCATTAACCAGGACACATGGTGTTGGCTGGGAACACGGCATTAACCAGGAGCATGGCATTAACCAGGAACACGGCGTTGGCTGGGAACACAACATTAACTGGGAACACGGCATTAACTGGGAACACGGCATTAACCAGGAACACAGCATTAATCACGAACACAGCATTAGCCGGGAACACGGTGTTAGCTGGGAACACGGTGTTAGCTGGGAACATGGTGTTAGCTGGGAACACAGCATTAACTGGGAACACGGTGCTCCTGCCACAGCCATGGCTGCAACTGTGTCCTGGGGGCAACATCTTAGAGGTGGCACTCACTGCTTTACGTGTCACATGATGCCGGCTCTGCCCAGGATGTTGTGGCATCTGTGCCCGTCTGGGGACACCTGGGCAGCACCCTCTGCCCAGGCACTGCTGGTTGGTTGCCCTGGTTTTCTATGGCGGAGGGGCACTCTGGGCTCCCCTTGTGGTGCTGCTGGACTCCACGAGGCATTAAGTCCGTGGAGAAACACATTCCCACTGGGTGCCATAGAAATGTGGCTCTTGTGGAACAAAGGAGTCTCCACTCCTAGCTGGATTTTCCTCCTTCTTGAGGTTTGACCCCAGCAGCCATGGGTGGCCCAAAACTCCTAGCAGCATCTGCCCCTGGGGTGAGAGATTTCACCCCCAGAGCACATTTTGGGGTGCAGGGATTGAGCCCCGAGGGTCCCCAGAGCATCTTTTCCCCTGCTGCTGAGTCACTCAGCACCAACAGCACCCCGGCTGTGACAGTGGCACAGGGCTGGGGGATGGCTCCTGCTCCAGCACCCACATGGCAGATGGAGAGCCTCTCTTGTGATTGGATTTTATTTTGTCATTTTTGGCTGTTATTTCTGGTCCTCAGCACCCTCTCCCCTCCCTTCTCCCTGCCGTGTCCCCTGGCCACCTCCTCCCTGGGAGGAGCAGAGAGGGTGGCCGTGGCGAGTGTTTTGGTTTTGCTCAAAGGAGTGAAGCTCGGCTTCCAGCGACTCTACAGCCCTCGGTGTCTTCCCTGTGGGACATGGCAGGCTGGCAGTGTCCCACATGGAGCAGCACTGGCTGGTGTACTTGTCCCAGCCATTCCCCAAGCTTCGCACAGCACTGACACCGCTGCCAGACAGGGTGGGTGATGCTGGTGCCCCCTGGCTGAGGGCTCCTCTGCCCATCCCTGGGCACAGGGACATCCTGCCATGCCCTGAGGAGGGGACAGTGCTGGCAAAGAGAAAAACACCAGCCCCATCTCTGCCCAGCAGCTCCCTAAAGGGCCATGGGCAGCACGAGTTTGCTGGGTCTCAGCCCAGTTCCCAGCAGGCAGGAGACTGGTGTCACCAAGCTGATGTGACAAGCAGCACAGACAGCTGGAGGGATGTTGCTCCTCAGGGCTTGCTCTGTCCTTTGCAGGAGCCCTGAGAGCTTGGTGCCACAGCAAGGATGATGCCACTCATGCCCACAACACCCAGCAAAGCCCCAAATGTGGGTGACAGCCACCAGCAGTGACCTCGTGCACAAACTCCTCAGCCACCCACAGGGGTGACCAGCACTGATGAAGAGCATGGTGATGAGGCTCTGGGATGCTTCTGCAGAGATCCAATTTCTCTCCCAGTCCCTTTTCCATGGCCATGCAGCCGAGCCAAGGGAGAAGCCTCTCCACAGCACTACGAGTTCAGCAGCTCAGCTGCGCCAGGGAGAGGGAAAGAAAGAAAGAAAAAATCCCCAGTGCGAGCAAGACAGACTATAAATAAAAGCTGGAGAAGTGGGAGGCAGCAGCCACAAGGGCTCTCTGAAGCAGCAAGAAAAGCAGGTGCATGTTGGCTTCAGCTCTTGATGCCTTTGTGTTTCCCAAAGAAGCCTGGGTATCCCTAATAGCCGGGCTCCGGGTGGGAGCGGGGCCGGGCTTCCCTCCCTCGAGCTGGGAAGGCACAGACATCTGAAGAGCAAATCCTGCACAGGATGGATGGGAGCAACATTTGAGCCTGGAGAGGGAAGAGAGCTGAGGAAGAGGGAGGAAGGGAGGGAATGGAAAGCTGAGAGGGGGCTGCCGGCACCGAGACAGCCCCAGTGGCTTCGGGTTTAATGGATAAAGGGGATCCTCCAGACGGAATTCCTAACAGATTTAATGGTGGATGGAGGGAACTGCCAGAGCTCAGCCTTGCGTGCATCCAAATCGGGATCCTCCCAAAAACTGCCCCGTGGGAATACAGGAGCAGTGGAGTGAAAGGGGATGCCTGTCACTCCCCACAGTCACTCGGAACTGCTGGGAATGGGGATCCCGCGCTCTGCCAGCGCCTGCCAGCACGGAAGGAGTGGAAAGAAGAGAGGAAGAGAAGGAGACAGATGGGCAGCAATGGAAACATAAGTTAACTCGAAGGAAGCGGATAAACAGCAGGCAGGGAGCAGATCCCAGCACATATGCTGCACTGCAGCCAGCCAGGCACAGGGAGCTTCCTCACCATTCCTGCTCCCCTGGTCTATGGATGGGGCTGGGCTGTGCAGGAGGTCAGCAGCAGGATGGGGTGAAGTCTTGAAGCTTGGGGTGAAAACCTCGGGCAGGTCTAAGGCCAAGGCTTGCAGCTTAGGTGCAGCTCATGGCCGTGGGACATCGTGAAAAGTCAAGGCAAAATCCGGCCAAAGCCACAGAGGAAGCAGCCATGAGATGGAGGTGACTCCTAGCTGGGGAATCACAGACCTATTCCCTATGACAGCTGGGCAGGATTGGACCAAGGAGAGATGGTTCCTCCCTTGCTGGCAGTGACAGGCAGGGTGGGAAACTGGATTTGGGCCAGGTGATCTCTCTAGCCTCAGTTTCCCCAGCCAGGAGAGGGGAGAGGAGCAGCAGCAGCTCCTACAAAGGGCTGGCAGGTGCCAATGCAGCAGCAGCAGCTGCAGGTCACTTCTGAGGACTCCAGCAGCTCATGGACAGGGAATGAACTCAATCCAAAGCCGAAGCAGGGACGCTGAGACCCGCAAAAGTCCTTGAGCCCTGCAGCACGGTGCTCCCTGCTGATTATCAGGGTCCCCAGCTCCAGCACAGTATCACTGGCTGTTCCAGCCACACCATCACAGCAGGAGGAGACTCCGGCCACCCCGCAGTGCCCCCCCTGCCCACAGCAGTGCGGTGGGGTCTCTGCTGAGGGGACTCGGAGCTGCCGCAGCCCACGACTCGCCCAGAATAACAAGCAGGCGGAGCCGCGGAGCTGCCGAGAGCATCTCTCCAGCGACGTTCGGCCGGGTGCTAATGAGCCCCGGGCTCTCCGATCTGCTCAGTGAATGTCATGACCCAGATTAATTGCTCAAAAAGACACCCAAAGGCTGCTAATAAAGTAAAAAAGCGAAAAGGAGAAAAAAAAATCAACCCCACAACAAGCCCCTTATAGCAGCCGGCACCCCTCCCTGCGCATCCCAGCGCCAGCAGCCCGGAAAGCGCTGCCCGTGTCGGGAATGCGTGTCAGGGCAGCGGGCCAGGCAGTGCCATGGGCGCACACAGCCGCCCTTGTTCTCCGCTCCCCTGGGGCGGTCAGAGTCGCCCGCCGGCCCCGCCGCACAAGGGCCGCCTGTTCGGAGGCACCCGCGCTCCCGGCGGGATGCCGGCGCCGTCCCAGGGATGGCCGGCGTGACCGGATGCTGCCGTGGGACCCCCACAACCTTTGGGAGCTGCAGCTCTGTCCCCTCGGAGGGAAACTGAGGCATTGGGAGCCGAGTGCTTCAAGGTTCAGAGCTGTCTCAATGTCACCCAGGTCCTCGCTGGCACAGCGCATTACGAGCAGGTGGCCTTTGCATCATCCCCAGCTGAGCCCTTCCTCCCGAGAGCAGGCTTTCTCCTCGGAGTCTGCAGACATCAGCTTCCCCAAGCCTTTGATTTCCCGACCCTCTGGCAGCCTGTGGCTGGCCCCGGGGGCTCTTGTAGCTGTCACTCAACTGCTTGTTACCTTCTGCACCGACTCAGTGACTCCCACGCAGCTCCAGAACTTCCCCACTTGCCACTGTCACCCCACAGGTGCCCCACCAGATCTCCCAGTGCCAAAGCGGTGCTGGGGGGTGGGGAACCCTCTTCAGGGATGTCTGGACCCAAGGGATGCTCTCACCAGGACAGGCTCTTCACAGCCGCTAGCTCAATTGACTACAGCCCGGCTGTGGGGCCATAATCCAGCTACTGCCTGAAAATACCTTCCTGCTCAGAAGAAAGGTCTTCATCAGCCCGTGGACATAGCAGGTCTCACCCTTCTGCAGCCTCAAGAAAGAGGAGGGGGCTGGAGGGTCTTCCTGCCAAGAAGGCAGGAGGAAAAGGAAGAAAGGGAGTGGGAGCAGATGAGAGATGACCACCCATCCACCCAGCTGCTGCTCCCGGGCCTCCAGGATTCCTGACCTAGTTATTAGCCATTGAGGCAAAGCACAAAGCAGAGAGGGATGGGGGAAAGAGCCCAGGCTCAGATCTGCAGAAATCTGTGAGTGATGGACAGGTTAACCCAGGGCACTTCCAGAGAGGTCTGTGAGACAGAGCCTGGCTGTGAGCCACCACAGCTCAGCCCTCGGTCATGTCGAGCCACGGAGACATTCCCAGATCTGGGAGAAGACACCTTCTGACAAGAGACCTAAACTGCTGCACCCACGCAGCCAAGAGGAGACATGGGGGCTGCCATCCCCCCGGAGCACTTCCACCGTGGGCACTTGGGGCTGCCAGGGAGAGGCAGCACGAGGAGCGAAGCGGCAGCTGCGAGAGAAAACCAGGAGAGCTCAGATGAGAATTAATAAGCCACAAATTGGTAGCAGCAAGAGGAATTAATGCTGCGAAGAGGCTGCCAAGTGCCACGAGGAGAGAGAGGAGCTTCCTCGGATTTCCGCTCGGCTCGGAGCTGTGCCTCTCATCCCAGCAGCAAAATGGAGCCAGCCCTGGCCTTGCTTCATCCCAGCACCTTCGGAGGCAAAATCTCCGAGCATCCCTCGGGCTCTCTGGGGAGCACAGCCGTGTTCTGGATCCACCACAGCCTGCTCATGCCAAGCCCAGGATCGGCAACATGCCAGCGTGGGTTCAGTGATGCCAGCAGCTGGATCGGGACCTTTTTGGGCAGCAGCGAGCAGACCAGCTCTATTCCTGGCTCCTGGTACGTGCAGGACTTGGGAAGCAGCTCGCAGCCTTGCCTGGCACACCGGAGCCTGACTGCCAGCCCAAAAGCATCACTGCAAGACAAGCACCATGCCCAGGCATTTCTGCGTGCCGGGCAGGAGCAGCCACACTTCCCTGTGTCCATCTGAGCGTCCGGCAAGACGTCCAGGGGAGGTGCTCCCCGTCCCAAATCACCGGGACACCTTTGTAGATCGGGTGGTCGCACTCAGGAGCCGGCAGCTTCCCTCTCCTCTCCGGCAGCCCCAGCCCCGCGCGGTGCCGGCTGCGGGCGGCGGTGGCTGCAGCGGAGGTGGGAGCGATGATGACTCAGGAGATAATGAGGCAGATCAGAAGGAGGAGAGGAGCAGTGAGAGGACGCGGAGAGGAGGCAGCTGTGTCCTTCGGGCCTACACCCGCTCCCCCTGACGTGGCACCTCAGCTGCGGTGCAGGAACACGCACCCCCGGCCCTCTGACTCACCCGGGGGGCACGGCAGCACCGGGGTGGGGCTGGAATTTTAACCCCATCCCTCCTTCTGCCGGGAACGGGGGTCTCCAGGCAAGTAGGTGAGAGGGAAGTGGGGTTACACATGGGGAACCAACAGGGGGATGGTTCTGGGGTCCCTCCAGCCCCCCACGCATCACCCACAGCTGGGGCTGTCTGCTGTGCTGCCTCGCAGGGAGCCCATGGCCCAGCCCCCCTGGCTTTGAGCTTCCAGCCTTTCATTCCTCCTGCTCCCGAACCTGCCGGTTCCCCAGCTCCCGATGGATAAACAGCCTCTCCTGCTCGGGGAAACTGAGGCAGAGAGGCACCAGACTCGCCCGAGGCTGCTGTTTCCAACTAAGCCGGCAAGGGAAGCCAGGAGTCCCGGCTCTTGTGCTCATTTTCATCCCAAGCTCATTTATAAAGTCATTTTCCCTTTGTGCCAGTGGCAGAGCAGGGCCAGTCTCCCACGGGGTGGCCAACGTCGCTGGATCACTCTTTACTCACCAGTCTGCATGGCTTCATCCCCACCCAGCAACAGAGAAGGAGCTTCTAGACCTGAGAGGTGCCCCTGCCTTGCTATGCATCCCCAGGGCACAGCACATCACCTTTCCCAGCCTCAGTTTCCCTTCTTAATCAAAACTTGCTGCAGAGGCAGACCTGGTACTGCTGGATGCCTCAGTGTCCCCCCTGTCAGGGTTCAGCCTTGGGGACTTTCCCAGCAGAGCCAGACTGGGCTCCTCCATCTCTCAGCATCTTCCTTTCCCTGGGAGCTGAGCCTTGGCAAGAGGAAGGAGCTGCTTATGCAGAACAAATGGAATCAATCAAAACAAAAGACAGCAGGCCTGATTCTATTTATTACCCATCCAAGGGTGTCAAACGCATCTCCAGACATCCACAGCCAGAGGGAGAGGGGGAACCCAGCAGGGCCACCCCGGGGGGCTGGGGCAGGCAGGGCCAGCCATGCCTGGGCAAGGACATGCAGCCACTGACTAGCCATTCACCCTGCTCTGTCCTTTGGCTACTCCTGGGGCACGTCCCAGCCTTTTATCCGACTGCTTGGCACCCTCAGCCAGCTCTTTGGGACTTCCAGCCCCCCACTGCTTAGGAATGGTGCCACAGAGCAGCCACGGCATGTGGAATGGGGTGGGATGAGGAGCAGGGCACTGACACCTGCCCAAAATAGCTGCCACTGGATGCAGCACCACCTGCACAGGCACTTCAGGCACTCAAGATCCATGGTGGAGGATCCAGCAGCAGGATCCAGCCCACACTGCCAAGTGAATTAAATCTGTGCTTGCTTTTCCAGGAATGCCACTCATGTTAACACACTTCCTGAGCTCCAGGTACCTTATCACCACTCCCTTGGCCTTCCCAGCTGCTGGAAGACGTGAAGCTGGAGGTACCTGTGTGCTCCTCTCCCAGCTGGGGCAGGGCCAGCCCTCTGGCATTGGAACAGAAGCTGGCAGAGACAGGAAGACTAGAGAGATGGTTTATTGAGCCTCTGGGAGGCTGCAGCAGGGCGGTGTCACAGACCGTGTGCCAGAGGGACACACTGGCTCCTGGCACGTGTGGCCACGAGGATCTGCAGGGGAAGGGGCCTTTGTGCCTGGGAGCTGCTACAAAGCACCAGACCCTCCTGTCCTGCCTGGCTGGCACGGGGCTGAGCTCAGCTCAGGGCTAACAGCACAGCTGGGCACAGCTCCTGGGGCTGGCACCTCCAGGTGAGCCACGCTGGCGCTGCCACCCCTCCTTCTCCTGTCCCCAGCACGAGTACTGGGCTGTGCCTCGGTTTCCCCTTGCTGTCAGGCATTGCCCACGCTCTTCCTGGAGCCTGTCCCACCTGCCAATCCTGGGAATTGCTGATCACAGAGGGAGCAGAGGGCAGGCTCCTGCGGGTCTGGGCTCCAGCTCTGGAGCGTTCAGCCTGTCCCGGTGCTGGCAGCGTCTGGGGCACAGCCATGTGCTGTGAGCCCTTCCCCGGGCAGTGAGGAGATGCCAGCTGGGCTTCGTGCTTCTCGGAGAACACACCGGGCCACGCAGCTCCCCTTGCCATCCGACTTGGCTGAAGCTGTCCGCTGCATCCCTCGGGGCCCCGTTGTTAATGCCATGGGGACCCGGGCACTCGGAGGTCTGGGGCACGGTGGGACTCGCACCGTGCTGAGGGCGACGAGGCTCGGCCGCCGCTCTGGGAGGAGCATCCCGCGGGAGCCCGGCAGCGCGTCCCAGCCCCGAGGCGGCGGGGAGGATGGAGCTGATGATGACGGTGATGATGATGATGATGATGATGATGATGCTCAGCGGGGGATGAAGCTCCCGGCGCGGCTGCAGGCTCCCCCTGGCGGCCTCGCCCCGCCCGGAGACGAGCAGGGATGGCATCTCCCATCAGCGGCATTGCCATCAGCAGCATTGCCATCAGCAGCATCCCCACCGACAGCATCCCACACTGGCTGCATCCCCCATCAGCAGCGTCCCCGCCCCGGCTGCATCCCACACCAGCAGCACCCCAAATCGGCAGCTTTTTTCCCCCAGCAGCATCCCACACCAGCAGCATTCCCTCTTGGCAGCGTCCCGCACCAGCCACATCCCACACCGGCAGCATTCCCGGCCCTCCCAGGCCAGCAGCTGCCCTCTGTGCCGTCCCGAGCTGAGAACGCCCCCCGGCAGCATCTCCCCTCCCCCGAGCCCATCTCCAGGCAGCAGAGACTCAGCTTAAGCCCACTCAAATAATATTTCAAAGAGAGGGTTAATGACGGGGTTCGCACCTGAGCCCTTCCCAGCACCCTGAGGGATCTGGCACAACAATCAGGAGGGGCTGGGGCCCGCTTTTTGGGTTGGAAGGGACCATTAAAGGTCCAAAGATCATTTAGTCCCTGCAGCCCGTGTCAGCGTGAGCCCCTGCACCCCGAGCACCAGGACAGCCCCCTCCATTGTAACCCCACAGATTTTATAGCCCTCAAATTCACCCCCATTGCCTGCAGAGACCCCCTGAACATCCAGCTCCCAGTCCAGGCCCCCGCCAGTTCACAAGGGGGGTTTGCCTCCACCAGGCTAAATCCAACAGCAATCAGGGAAGGGGGGCAGGAGGGGAGGGGGAAGAGGCACTATTTTCTTTTTCCAATTTGATCTTATTAAAACTTCATTCAAAGAAATAGACTTTTCATCTCAAACCTCATGCAAGTTTCATGGCGCTGCAGATGGCAGAGTGGGAAAACGCCCGTCACAGAGTTTAATAACAGCACCCAGCCCTTAAACTGGTTCTTTTCTGTGCCAAAACGTCTTCACTGTGCTCCCAGAGCATACCCCACGCTGCCCAGCATTTTAAGGACCACCCCCCCCTTATGCTCTAATGGCTTTGCTCGAGTTGTCTCCAGTTAAATCTGCAGCTCTCTCACACGGATAAATCCCCCTGGATGTGCCAGATGCAGGCACGATCCCACTGCCCATCAGCAGATCAGCACGGCCGGGCTGTGTCCTGCTGTCACCCCTCGCTGCCCGCCGTGCCTCAGTTTCCCCAGGTCCGGAGCAGAGCTCCCGCTGTGGCTCTGCGGGGAGGGCAGGCAGCGAGCCGTGCGCCAGCCGGAGTGGCAGCAGTGACAGCGGCGGTGACACCGCGGAGCCCTCTCGTGGGACTCTGCTGGGTGCCGCGGGTGCCTGGGTGTCTCGCATGTCCCCTGAGGACAGAGGAGCCACTTCCCCCCCTGAGGCTGCCTCTCGGGCTCCGTGGGAGCGGTGACTAAACAGCATTCCCAATACAGTCATTAATAAACATCGATGCCGCCCGGGCGCTGTCGCCTCCGCGCCGTGAGGAGCCCGGCTCAGCATCCAGAGAGGTGCTGATTCATCACGAGAAGCGGCTCCCCTCGGCTCCCCGGGCGGGCACGGGCTCACAGAGGCTGCTCAGAGCCTGATCTGGAGCAGGGGAGCCTGTGGAGGCCTCCTCTTCCAGCCTGGCTGCTGCTGCTGCAGCCACTAACGTCAGCAGGCAGCTGCAAAGCATCTCGCTCCCCATTCCCTGTGTGAGAGGGAAGCCCGGGCTCTGACCAGCTCGGAGATGGATACGGAGGGGCCAGGGCTCGCGTCCTGGCTTTGTCACACAGCTCTGCTGCAGCCCCCAGGGCAGCTGTGAGTTCAGGGTTACCCACCAGGAACGGGATTTCCTTCCCTCATAGCCCGCGGCATCCCTGTGCCGGCACAGCGTTCACACCGAGCCTGCCCGCATGGACGGGGAGCAGAGGGACACAGTGCTGGGCATCCTGGAGCAACACCCCCTGTGAGGTGAGGGGCAAATTGGGGGAGACGCAGAGCATGGAGCCCGTCCAGGCACCCCTGTGGCCACAGAAAGGCGAACCTAGCGCCGGTTCTCTGCAGCCTGGCAGGTGACAACCGCACACCCACGGACATCGTCCTCTGGAAGGTACCGGCACACCCAGAGCCTTCTCCGGCAGATCCCCGCACCAGCCCGAGCCTCCTGCCACAAGGGGGAACTCCTGGGCTGGAGAAATTCATCCCAGAGGTGCTGCACGGCTTTGCACCCTCAGCCCTCCCAGGGAGGGTTCTTCTCCAGGGAAGGATGCTCTGCCTCCACTCAGCACAAGCGGCCTCGGACTCCTTCGCTTGCCCTAAACCACCTGAAAGCACCTCCCGTCACCCTGCCCCAGGGGAGGGGTTGGGTTCACGGGATTCCTGTCTCTGACCTCCTTTCTCCAGCTGATCTAATCCAAGGATGAAGGCCAGGCAGGGCACACGACTCACAAAGTGGGATGGAGTTGAACTGAATGAAGGAGTGTAGCAGGGCAACGTTTCTGAGACATTGCTGATAGTGCCACAAAAAAAGCCACATATTCTGCATGGGTGGCTCAGTCAAGCAAGGACAGGCTGGACACTTGTATCATCACGGGGAAGGAAAGCCAACAGGACTTCCAGGAAAAATGTCACTGCTCTGGCTGCCACTGATGTGTGTAGCACTCACACAGGTACAGAGGGAGCAGGATTTGCATCCCAGCTGGACTTGCCACACTCTGGAGCGAGCCCAGAGTCCTTCAGTGGGGCAGAGATAAAACTGAGCACTTGTTCCATGTCTGGCTGGTGCTATCCAGCTCTATATTCCCATAGCCAGGCTTTGTGGCCACTGCTCTCCCACATGGACTTCCACCTTCACCTCCTCGAAGGCTCCAACCCCCCGCCCCCCCAGCAGCAGTGGATGGTGTTTGGCTTGGCCACATGGCGCTCCAAACAGAAGCGTGGTTCCAAGACAAAATTTTCTGTGGTGCTGCTCACACAGAGCCCAGGGGAGTGTCTGTTTGGGGAAAAGTATGGGATAAACTCCAGGCTGGGTGGGACCCAGCCAGCACTGAGCAGAACCCATGGGGTGGTCTGAGCCCATTGTCTGAGCCCTAACCCCACATGTGGGTGATGCAGGAGCATCGATGACACTGGAGACCAGCACACCTAGAAAAAACTTAGGCAATGCTGCATCACCTGAAGAAGTGGCACCAAGGGGGGCAGAGAGGCAAATGAAGGTTGTGAGAGGTGCAGTGGGGTTGGGAAGGTTTTGAGGTCCAAAATCTTGGGGTGACAAGATCTCTCCATAGCTTCAATCTGCACAGGAGAAAGGAAAACATTCCTTGGCAATCAAATGTATTGGGAAGAGGGTGGGGGATGCTGAGGAATTTTTCTGCCTCCAAGAGGGAATACCAGGAGTGAGGGAGAAGGAGACAAAACACAGAAAGGGGAAGAAAGATGCCAGGAGGATGGAGCAGAGAGGCATGGACCAGCAGGATTAGCAATGATAAACTTGCAGCTAAACTGGGCTTATGTCAGCATGTATTACCCGGGAGTGACAGCAATGATGGGCTTGCTCATCTGCCATTTATAAGTGGCAAATTCTCCCTCCATCCTGTTTACTATGAATTAGCTGGCATATGTCTAATCGTCTTTGCAAGCACCACTCGACTGGCAGAGATTAAGGCCCTGCTCCTCCTCCAAACCAAGCACTGCACTCCACTGCATGGCAGCAGGACACTGCTTCCCCCAGGATGCCCAGGGAGGGGACCAAGGGTGGCACTCAGTGACACAAAGCAATTCCCTCCAGCCTCACAGCCCTCCATAAACCGAAAGTCCTAAAGCAGCCAGGCCCTGGAGCAAGAAATCCCTGTTCCTGCAAGGGAGCCTGAGCAGCTCTCTTCATAAGACAAGCCCTGCTCTTTGACTGCTTCAGATTCAAAGATGTGGGATGCCATCACCTGGATTAGCCATCAGATAGATGAGACAGGGAGGAAATAAGCACCAACTGGGACTTAAGAGACTAACAAGAATTAAATCCCTGATTCCTTTCCAAGCAACTGCTGCACTTGAGCACATTGCCAATGCAAAACCTGACTGGTTTCTATCAAGAGCCACAAAAACCAGCTTTAGCCAGGGATTCACATGGAGAAGAGCTGGGATGGCGAAACCCAAGGCACTTATTAAACAATTAAACAGTGCAAAAGGTGCGTGGGTGCATGGGGGGTGTTTGCATGGCCAACAGCCTGCCCCGGGGTGTGTGTTGTTTGGCAAGCAAGGTGCTGCTTGGGTGGTGGGAGACCCTTGGCTGACACTGGACTGTTAGTCAGGCGTGTCAAAACAACCTTGGAGGGCTTGGAAAACTCAGCTTGCAGACCAGGCTGCTCCACCGCAGCAGCAGGAGCCCTCAGAGCCAGAGTAAACAGTGACTCAGGAAGGGAAGGAGCACAGGGGATCACAGGGAGATAGGCCCACAGTGAGAGGCTCTGCCAAAGGAGGCTGCTCGCACCTGCACAGGCTGGATTTGAAGACCAGGCTGCCCTCCTGCCGTGATGCTGAGGAAGCAGAGGAGCTCCTTCTGCCCCGAGGCGTGAGCAGCCCGAGATCAGGAGCCCTGAGCCCCGAGCTTTGCAGAACATCTTCAGCCTCCCAAAGCAAATGTTTCCCCTCTGTGTTCTTCATTGTCTTTCAAGAAGAGATAAACTCGACAGAGCCTTATCTCTAACAGCAATTAGCATGCTGGTGCACCAAAGTCTGCATGGAATCATGGGATCAGGAGAGAGAGGAAGCTTCCCCTTCCCACTGGCAGGCCACCCTTGCTCCCACACCCCAGCAGAGGAAAGGGAGTTGTATCCACCTTCTCCACACAGCCCCAGCCTCGGAAGCAGCGCTAGCTGTTCCAAGTGATGTGTCCAGCGGTGCTGAGACCTGAGCTGGGTCACCTGCCCCAGCACCCACCCTGCCATCCCCAAGCTGGTGCCACCCCTAGCTTGCCTTGGCAAGGGCACAGTCAGTGTGATGTGTAATGACCAGCTGGCCTGGGTTTGCTGGGGGCTGTGGCAGACCAGTGAGGACTTGGCTGTGAACAGGAGACGTGCAGCACACCACAGGCTGCCTGGGGGCTGCCCTGGGTGAGCCAGATGCTGTTTGCTTGGCAGGGAGAGGAGAGCCCTGCTCACACCAGCCATGCAGCACAGCTGCCTCGTGCCTCTGCACTGGGGAACCACAGCTTCCAGCAGGCTGGGGCTCTGGAGGGTGCTGGAGCCAGGCAGGCAGCACTGGTCGGTGCTGGAAGGACAAAGAGACAAGGTTCTGGTTGAGGACACATGATTCAAGGCCACCTTTAATTAGTATGGCTGTCTTCTCCATGCCTGGACCAGTACAGGGTAAGGGAGCTCAGCTAAGGGGTGTCCCCAGGGATGTGGCTGCTCCAGGTCAGGAGAAATGCGTGTGCAGCTTGGAGGCAGCTGCAGGGAGCTCAGAGCAGGCACTGCACTGTGCTGCAGGATGAGGAGGCAGCTGTGGCCCTGTCTCTGGGGGTTAGCTGGCTCCTCTGTGTAGCTGTCACCCCAGCACGCTGCTGCAGGCAGCCCTCGAGGAATGCAGGCGGTCCCCACATCCTCGGTTCTGCTGCTGGACCGTGTTTATTCAGCAGGAAGGTTTCCAGGCATGGCCAGCCCCCAGTGCTCACTGCCTGCCCTGCTGACCACAGACGTGAGAGCCCTTATGCACAAAATATGCCGAGAATACTGCCTCTAATTAGAGGGTAGAGTTAAAAATACCCAGGGTCCATAAAGAGAGGGAGGCAGACAGGGAAAAGGCACATGCCAGTGTGACTGACGCCCTGGGAGGGAGACGAGATTAGGAACCACTCAGCCTCACACATGCAAATGATTTAAAATAGATGAGCATATGCCTGAGCAATGAACTAGGGGGAAATGATGGGGCTGGTGTAGGAGTGGGGTCATGGTCTGTGACACCAGAGAATCAACAGCTTGTCTAGACTCCAGCAGGCTAAAAAAGAGATGCTGTCTTCAGCTCGGAGTGAGAGGCACTGTAGCACGAGGCCATCCGTAAAAAACTGCCCAAGCAGCAGCAGTGGTGTGAAAGAGGGATGGACACAGGCCAGACACCTGCATCTCTTCCCAGAGCTGCTGAGAATGATCTGAGAATGATCTTCTGAGATCAGGAGTGATGTGCATAACCACACACCTGCAGAGCCTAAACTGACCCTAGTAATCCTTCAGGACAAGGCAGGACTTTGCTTCCAAACATCCTACCCAGTCACACTGAGGGGTCCTGTCCCACCAAGGGGAGCCAGGCCTGTTCAGCCAAGGGTGGGACACAGCTCCTGCTCACCCGAGTGCAGCTCTGGGGAGTTTTCCTCTCTGGTGGCCATTCTGTCACCAGTCACACATATCACCTGTGACCTTCCATCTGTCACATGCAAAGGTGGCTCTAGAGACACTTCAAATCATCCAACAAAATCACATCTGCTGGTATTTTCCCCCTGAGAAAACACAGTGGCCCAGAACCCTCCCCTTTTGTGTAAAGTTTTTTCTTTACCAGAACAGATTCCCCCTGAGTGCTGCTGCTCCCACCTGGACAGCACCTCCAGCTCCCACCTCTGAGAGCAGCCAAACCCCCTCTTTGGACCTATCTGCCAGGACCTCCCTCTCCCCAGGCCAGCAATGGCCTGCCACAATCACAGCATCAAAGTTAAAGAGGTCTGGAGCAAAGCTGCTGGCTGGGAAGAGTCCAGATGGACAGCCCTGAGGGCTCAGACAGGTTGCTCGTTCTGCACACAAGGTATGGCACAGCTCTCTGGCAGAGCCCTGGGAGCCCCGGTGCCTGGGATAATCACATTCCTGCCTGCCATGTGGACTGCTCTTGAAAAGCCATGGTGACAGGCACAGCCTGTTATTACAGGTTTGAGCAGCTTCTTCCCAGCAGGGCTGGAAACTCAGTTTGGGCCTCCGGGCAGTGCAAGCATCAAAAGAATCCATTTTCTCTGAGTCGCCTTCAGATCCCAAACACCTGACGTACAACACGCTCCATACAACCTTCAGAAATCCCTAAATGGTTGGGGGGTTTTTTTTGTTTGTTTTTTGTTTTGTTGTTGTTGTTGTTGTTGTTGTTGTTGTTGTTGTTTTATTTCCCAGTTTAGGCCTTGGTCACCCTCCCTCTCTTCTTACAAGTGCCAGGAGTGAGGCTTCACTGCCTCATCTCACATTTTGTTCTCCACCACTCCCCACACAGGCTGTCCTGGAGCTTGGGAAGGCTCCTGTGCTCCTGTGCTCCTGTGCTCCCTTCCTATCATCCTGCAGATTCCTCTTCTTGTTTGGAGCATGGATTGGAAAACCCTTCAGAGAACAAGGCAATCATAGGAAGAGGTCCCTCCTCATTCCTGAACACATCCCTGTGCCACACAGGGCTGCCCTCAGCACGAATTTTACTCTAGTTACTTGTTTGAACATTAAACAAGGGAAAGGGAGGTTCATCTGTGTGTGAAAATCAATGTCTCACACAGCAGTGCTTTGCCATCCCAGGTTCATGGGCGCTACAATTCCTGTATAATATTTATTGTGACTCCTTGAGCTCACTGAGTTTCACGTTTCAAAGGGTTCCTCAGAGGCAATGGCAGCTGAAAAGGCAGGACCTGGCTGCAATGAAACCACGGAGGCAGCACAAAGAGAAGAGTTGGCACAGGTTGTATCAGCCTGAGACAAGCAATTGGCACATCCCTCTGGTGCAGGATGGATATCTGAGATGCTGCCCGAGGTGTTCTCCATGAAAGTGATATCTGCTCTGCCAGTTGACTCCAATGCCTCTGCCTGCATTGATTATTCACAAACACACTCTCAGGGCATGCCTAGGCTGAGCTCCAGCAGCCTGGAGAGGGAAATCAAGGCTTAGGAGAGCTCCTCAAAGCAGATCCAGCTCCCCCTCGAGTGGCCCAGCTGGCCTGGGGGAGCCGATACACCTCGGCACAGTCCTCCTGTGGCTGTCCCAGCATGGCTCATCCCCAGTCACAGCAGTTCAGAAGGTTTTGGGTTGGAAGGGACCTCAAAAAGTCCTCCAGTTCCACCCCCTTCCACAGGCAGGGACACCTTCCACCAGACCAGGTTGCTCCAAGCACCATCCAAACTGAAATAATTTTCTTTTTTTTTTTTTTCTGCAGTCCAGCTAGAGACCTCCCATCCTTCTTTGTCTCTTCTGTTTCATCTCCTCTCTGCCCTGATCAAGCTGCTGCTGGAAGCTAAAGAGGATCCTGACACTTCAGTGATTGCACTTTATCGCTGATTATATTCACTGTCATCACATTTTACTTCTCCTGTCAGAGCAGCCCAAATGCACTGCATTAAAATGATTCCTTACTCGACAGGGACCCAGCCCAAAGACTGTCAGAGTCAGGTTTTAAGCCATAGAGCCTTATTAGGCGATTCCTTCCCCTTCATCCTCAGGGAAATGTCCCATCTGGCCATTAGAATTGATGAGACTCCCTGTATTAATTTCACCGGGCTCAGATCAGCCCTTTAAATCTGCTCATTAGCATCTCCAGTCAGATCTGCTACATTATCAGGTTAAATACATTTTTACATCCCTTAACTTCTGCCAGCTCTGCCGAGCTGGTTTACAGAGCAGAGGAGAGCTCTGGCTTTCATTCCAGCTGCTTGATCTTCAACAGCTTCTTAATTACATCCTCATCAGACTCTGCTGGCAGTGACGCAAGAGCCAGCATTAACACAGAATTCTCTCTCTTCGGGGCCACTGTCCCACGCTGATAACTTTTTGTTGCTTTCTGTTAATCAAAGAAAAAGGTCCTGGGGCACTTTTGAGGACCACACAGCAGTCGGGGATGCTCTCTGTGCAAAGCCATTTTTCAGGGCAAAATCACTAAATTAAACATTTGGCTATGTCAGAAAGGATTTGGTCCAACAGGAGGGCTGGGGGAAGGTGTCCCTGCCCCTGGGGGTTGGAACTAAATGATCTTTAAGGTCCCTCCTAACCCAAACCAGTCAGTGATTCTATGACTCAGGAAGTTCCTCAAGAGCAGCATTCTCTGTCCAGCTGCTTGTTTCTTGCTTTTCTTGCTTGATTCTACTTTAAGTTGTTGAAAGTTTATAGTGAAATTCACAGACCAATGAGAGTTTGCTCTTTAGGGCAAATTCTCAAGAGAAATCTCTTTTTAGGAGTTGTAAAATACAAGGCGGAAACACCTACTTTGGAGCAAAACTTGGATGGGTTTCATAATCAAAAACATCGCTAATATGCTGACTCAAAAACATTAAAGTCCTCCTAGCGGGATGAGTTTCCTTCTTTCCACAGAGCTTAACCAGTGGTTGGGACCAGCCCCTTTCTGCACCACGAGTGGGATCATCCTTCTCCCCACCCGCGGGGGTCCCACTGCAGGGACCATCAGCTCTCCCCAGCCGCGGGGGTCCCACTGCCACGATCACTCCCTCTTCCCACCCCACGGGGCTCCCAAGAGCTGGATCACTCTTTCTCCCCGCCGGTGGAGGTTCCACTAACGGGACCGACCCTCTCCCCACTTGCAAGGGGTCTCACTACCGGGATCTCCATCTCTCCCGATTCGGCGAAGGTCCCACGGGCAGGAACGGCCTCTCTTCTCACTATCCAGACATCCCAGTCGGGACCATCCCCTCTCCCCATTCACGGGGGTCCCATTGCCGCGACCATGCCCTCTCGCAGGCGGCGGGCCCAGGTCTCGCTCTGCCCGGGGGTGCGGTGCATGCCCCCTCCCCTCCCGTGCCGTGCCGGGCCCGCCCCCCGGCCGGTGCCCCCGCGGAGCCGGGACCGGGCTCGGCGGCACCCCCGCCCCCGGGCCGGCGCCGCCCGGGCAGTGCGCAGGCTCGGCTCGGCTCCGCACACCCCATCATGGCGCTGCGGCGGCCGGAGCTGCTCCGGCTCCTGCTCCTGCCCCTGCTCGGTGAGTACCTGCCGGCAGCGCCCGCACCGCCCCGCACCGCCCGCCCAGGGCTCCGGCACCAGAGGACCGGGGTGTGCTGCTCCCGTCCCGATCCCGGGATCACGGAGGGAGGAGGGATGCGGTGTCCCTGTCCCGATCCCGGACTGAGGGAGGGAGGAGGGATGCGCTCCTCCCGTCCCCATCCCGGACTGAGGGAGGGAAGGAGGAGGGATGCGTTGCTCTTGTCCCGATACCGGGACGAGAGGGAGGAAGGATGCGGTGTCCCTGTCCTGATCCCGGGACGGGAGAGAGAAGGGATGGGCCGCTCCGGTTGCCATCCCAGGGAAAGGGAGCGATGCGCTGGCCGGTCAGGATCCTGAGGCAGGGAGGGCGGAGGGATGCGCTGCCCCTGTTGCGATCCCAGGAAGAGGGGGAGATACGCTGTCGCGATCCCGGGGAAGGGCAGGGATGTGCTGCCCCTGCCCCTGCCCCTGCCCCTGCCCCTGCCCCTGGCCGGCAGGGATGCGCTGCCGCGACCCTCGCCCCGAGAAAGGGAGGGATGCGCTGGCCCGAGCACGGGCGGATGCTGGAACAGCGTGGGAGCCGCCGGGATGGGGACGGGAGAGCACAAGGGGTCCAGAGCCGGCCGGCAGCAGGACCCGCCGGATGCTGCGGGGAGTGTGGGACACACAAGCCCTCACAGGACAGGGGGAAACATCCCAAAACCCAGCTCAGCAAGGAGGGGGTCCAGGGCTGAGGGTGCCAGGAATGTGCAGGCTCGGCAGGCAGGCAGGGCGGACACTAGTGCCTATTCAAGACCAGGCACAGGCGCCTATTGTTCGGGGGGCCCCGCATGAATGTTTGCAGTTTTAATTGCAAAAACATTTGCGAATTCCGCTCAGGAATGAATTTGGGCTCATTTGTTGTCTGGCTATTAATAGCTGGGGGGATGAGGAGGGGGACAGCAGCCGGTGGGCTCACGTTGTCGTCCCCCCCTCTTGCCCAGATGGCAGGAGGAGAAGATGGGGTTGGAGTGGGGTTAGGCTGACAACAAGCCTACAGCTGAGTACCAAAATACACGAGGCTGAGAGTGTACACACTCACCAGTCAGTGTTTTGGGTCAACTCAAGGCTGAAGTGAAGGGAAATATTTAAAACCTTTTATCTAAGGACAAAAAACAATCCTGCAGTGACTCCAGAGAACCCGCAGTCACTTTGGGTCTCAAATAAAGTGAGATTTGGGCACTATTTACCCAATCAGTCAGCGGAGGGGTGCGAAGATGACTCTGACACTCATCCCCAACAAGCAGAGTGTTGTCACGCGCTCCACGCTCTGCTGTTCACTTGCTTTGCTGTGGCTTGGAGCAGAAACAACTTCAGCGAGGGAAATCAGGAGTGCCTGATCCCAGAGCATCACGCAGTCTGCCTAGTGCTAGCTCCGGATTCAGCTGCTCTCTCTGAATGGGAAAAAACACAGAATTGACATGACTTTCCCTGGCCGTGGGGCTGCAGGGTAGAAAGGTGCCCCGTTTCCTTCCTGCGTTGTGTGAGCCGAGCCCAAGTGTCCTGTTGAATCTGGCCTAAGAGATAGGAAGAATGGAAACAAACTCCAGATACTTCTGCGTTTCTTCAGATAGACAATAGTTGCTAAAAGCAGCCAAACCCCACTGGTTTCACACCTCTGCCTGAAAACATTTACCTGGTGAGTGAACCCAGCTGTACCAGGCTTTGCTTTCCATTAAAAAGCAAAGTCAAAGTGCCTCATCCTGTGTTGATTTACAGTAATGTTTAAATTTTGGGGTCATAAGCCCAAAAGATTGGGCAGAGTGAGGTTGAGAATGAAAAGGTTTCTTCCACCACGCCTGACTTGAGGTACTGGGGGCACCCCACTAAAACAGGGTTATGCTGTCAGCAGTACATAAAATTAGACATGTACTGAAGCCTGCAGGGCTGGTGCTGGATAGTGGGATGGGAGTGTGACTGGAAGGATGTGTTTGTGCCAACTGATTACTGGGGAAGGAAAAAAAAAAGGCATGGAAAGAAAGAGACAAAGTTCACAAGATGCTGAGATCCCAAATGTGACCTGCTCTAGAGTCTGAGATGCTGCTTTGACTCCCAAGTGCTGCGAGCTGGGGTTGCCTCCTCCTGTGTGTTACTGCCAGAGCAGCCCCTGTTCTTGATCGTGGCCTTAAAACATTGCCATGGAACGGGAGCCAGTGAAGCATGGAGTGTTCAGTGCATTCCCAGCTGTAGGCACTGAAAGCCTCTAAAGATTCTGCACATCAGGGAAATGCCATGGTCATAATTAAAGCAGAGGAAGCTCTCGGCAGCGCTGATGGAGAGTGGGGCTCAGGACTGACATCAGCTCTGCCTCCAGGTCGCCTTGCCAGCTTCCCCGTGGAAACAAATATTTGGATTTTAGAGGATTTCGCGTGCTGGGCTGAGGGCAGAGCTGTGGAGACCCTCCCAAAACTCTCAAGTATTTCCTGTTGAAAATAGAACGTGCTGATCCCATATAGTCCTTAATGGAGAGATACAGGCAAGTCCCAGGCACATTTCAGTTTTAAAGCTCATTATATTCAAATCTCCTTTTGGTTTAATTCTGAGGACTTGGTAATAGGTTGGATTTCGCAAAAGGCTTTTTAAAATCTATGAGAGTAGAAGTTCTCTTTTCCTTTTTTTTTTCCTTTTTTTTTAATATATGAAGTCCATCTGTCCCAGCCACCAACAACTGTTCTGAGTCAGCTGTCAATGCCAAAAACCACTCGGTGGAAATGTTGTTAGCTCTCTTGCAGTGATGATAAGTTGCTTGTTGGTATTTTCTGATGGGAAGTATTTGCAGTATCACTTTCTTTTCAACAGGCAGTAAAAAACTGGGACAAGCAGCTTTGAGAGCCCTGCCAAAATCACTTAATAACATCTTCCAAAAAATTCCTAGGAAGGGCTTGGTGTTCCTTTTTGGGTAAGCAGGGTCTGGCATCACCACCAAGGAGTGGCTGGATGCACATCTCTTTTACAGCTGTTGACAAAGAATGTGACACCAGCACATTCCCTCTTCCCCAAATACTTCCGAGAATTTCTTGGTTGCTGAAACACGAGGAGATTCAAAGAGTAAAATGTGTTTGCTTTAGGCTGTGGACTCAGATGTTGCTCTGCTTTGTGAGCTTGGGTTCTTTCAGTGTTTATTTTCCCTGTAGAAGTTGAATTCTGGGTCTCTTGGCCTGCTGCAGTTGTTTTTCAATTATCTGTCCGCACACGGAGGATTTGCACCAGGGACGTGCTTGGAGTTGCCAAAAAATCACCTAAACAAGTAAATAAAGCGGAATGAGCTGCTGCATTTAGCTCCACCAACAAGGACAAAAGCTGTGGGTGGCCTCCTGCCAGTTTGCCCCTAACTTCAGCCATCTCCAAAGGGCAAAGCAATGATCGCTCCTGCTTTCCTTGCAGCTTGCTCGGATTATTAGTTAAGTTTCTCTTGCAAATTGGGCTGGCTGCTTGCTCATCCTCCGCCGTGAGTGTTTGTGTGTTGAAGCAGAACTGGCCTCCCAGTTGTATATTTAGAGCTAATGCTTCACAGTTGATTGCATCAAGCCCTGATGATCCAGAGAAGGTTCGTGAACTCCTTACGGAGCCAGGCTGGAGTGGTGGGAGGGAGTTAGCAAAGGCAAAGATTTCCACAGGCCAGCAGGATCCTGAGTCCTCAAGAGTCCTTGTCTGCACAACAAGAGCTTCTGTTGCCCCTCAACAAGATAAAACCATTGCTCTGTGCAAAAAAAAAAGCTGGTGGCCTGCTTGGAAACTGCTGTTTGTCTAAAAAGAGATGAGTTCCAGATATGAAATTAATTAGGATAATTACATTCTCAATCTGGCTTCTCTATCAACGGGAGTTGGAGCTGCAGCGTCTTCTCCCGATTGATAAGGGCTGGTTGCCTCCCCTCAGAAGCCCCAGGGAGTATCATGTTTTCATGAGACAGGATCAAAACCCAGCTGAACACTAAACATCACTTCTGTGTGGTGGAGGAGTTCAGGGCGTGTGCAGCAAACCCCAGTGCCTCGCTGAGTCAGGACATGGCCTCAGAACCAGCTAATAGCTTTAATTGCACTAATGAACGTTCTGGACACGGCCTGAAATTTCCCCCAAGGGCCTGGATTGCTGTTTGGGTGCAGTTCTGGCAACAGCTGTGCTTGGGGCAGAGGAAATACCTGCTGGCTCACAGTGCTCCAACTCCCTGCTGGAAATCAGAGGTTTCACTTTCAGAAGAATAAATAATAACATAAAAACTGGACTTTTTTTTGGCTGGAAAGCTCAGGTCTTTGTTTGCTTGTGACCCTTCAGAGCACCAACAGGAATAACCTGAGGGGAGAGGTGCTGTTTGGAGAGTTTCAGTTCTTTTTTTGTGGGGAGTTACCAAAATAAATCTGCGGGGAATGGGACAGCGAGGAGTTCATGGAGTCCATTCCTTGGGCTTCACCAGGACGCTGCCCTCAGGGATAATCAACTCCTGACAAACTCCTGCTTCTCATTTCACAGGTCAGGCAGCTTTCTCAGGAGATAAACATTGAGGGAGGTGTATTTTAAAGATGTTCCTGCTCAGGGACAGCCAGCTGAGGTCCTTCTGTTACTTTGATGGTCTTGCTGTCACTCTGCGGAAGCTTTGTGTGACTCCTGGACAGGACTTCAGCTGTCCAGCACAGGGAGGGCAGCACCAAGACAGCTGCAAACGGCGCTGGAGTCCTGTTCTTCAGAGCAACATCCTCAGCCAGGCTTTCAAATGTCTTAGAAAAAAAACCCAATATGCAAAAAGTGAGATTTGGAGAGGGAGTTCCTCAGTGTCTTGTCAAAGGTGCTTCTCTGCTGTATTGGGGATTGGAGGAAAGTGCTTTAGGTGCATGTTCCAAACCAGAAGACAGGCAGAGAAAAGAGCAGCAGAGGCAGGAGCAAAATTTATAAATGGGAGTTGACAAAAACAACCCAAATAAACAACAAACAAAAAAAACCCAAACAAAAACCAACCAGCCAAACAAAAAAAACCCCCCCAAAACAAAACAAAAAACACCCCACCAAAACAACAAAAACATGAAAAGAAACAAACCAAGAAAACCCCAAAACAACAAATATTTCAGGAATTTCTCCAGCTCCTGAGAGCGTGGTTGGATCAGATTCCCATGAACTCACATGAAAAATAGTGAGACCTGTCAGATGAGAGTCCAGTCAGCTCTGGGCTGGCATTGGCTAAGCAAAGAGAAACTAAGCCACATACGTGTCGTAACCTGACAGCCCACAGGTACTTGAGATAAGCTCGAAAAATTAATGGGAGTTGTTCTGTCATGCAAGAATTGCTTGTCAGGATAAGTAATCCCAGGTATTGGGCTCTGTGGTGCCTCTCATGGGCTGGAGCACAGAGCTTAAGGCTCAGTTACAAGGGGAAATGAAGGTTTTTCAGAGCACCAATAGATGAAGTAGATGAAATTAAATTGTGTTCAGATAATGCTTAAGGGTTTTCTTTTATTTTTTTAAGTCGTAAATCCGAGGGATTTCAGAGTTAAAGCCAGAACACGCTTGAACGTACTCCCTTCAATGTACCTGATTATTACAACACAAATGTGAGATCAGTGGGTTCTTTAAGTGCCCTCTTAATTCATTTGGGCACAGCTGGCTCATTTGAAGATACTGAGCTTTAAAACTGCACCATGTCAGGGACTTACTCTGTCTTTGGCATGTGGCTAAAAGGCAGCAGTGGACAACATTCAGCAGTATTTCAAGAGTTTTAATCATGCTATTAAAAATATATTTTGGTGGCCTAGGTAAGATTTTCTGCTGAGCTGGAGAAATCCACTGAAATCTAAGGGGATTTGTTCCTATTACTGGGCTGGGTTTCTAATGCCCATGACCTCCTCTGAAAATCCCTGCCTTAATAAACTTTTGGGCAATTTCTTATGTAAGTGGCCATTATTTGACAGAGAGGATGTAAATCAGCACACTTTAAGGCTCTCTTTCGAAGGGTGGGAGTAAAATACTTAGAAAATTTTGAGTCTGTTGAAAGCAGGGAAGTCACCCTGCTCTCTCCTCTTGAGTCATCTAATTAAATTGCCGTTTTTGACGCTCTTGCCCGGTATATCTCAAGATGTACAAGCATGAGGTCCTTCAGTGGTTGCTGAAGGAGCCCATGAAAATCCCACATATCCAAAGGAAGGCAGGTGTTGTGTTTCATTAGCAACACAGAATAACGCTGGCAAGCAAGGTCATGGAGGAGAGTTCTTTTGAGAGCCAGGCTTGCCTTTTAACAGAGAAACAGAGCTCTGCACAGCAGTCATGCTTTTTATTCCCAGTAGAAAAGTTCCTGCCACTTTTCATCCCTCTGGGGTGGCTGTGTGTTCTCTCAGACCCCGAGTGGAGGTGGCTGCACAGCAGAGAACTTAATGATTTTTCTGTGTGTAAATGGACGAGATCTTTCAGCCCCAAAATCACCCATGGAGACAGCGTTTTTTGTTTTGCCAGGATGTTATCCTTGGAAAACAGAGGTTTGATGGATGTTGCTGCTGTTACCTGCCTTACAGAACAGCTTTTGTTCACAGCTGTTTGCTGGGGGCTGACAGAAAAAAAAAAGAAAAAAAAAGAAGAAGAAAAAGCAAAAAACTCACTGTCCCAATTCGTGTCCTCGGTCACTGGAAGCTCCCCAAAAGATTAAGTCATGGTGCTATCAAGCTGCCATAAAGATGAGGAGCGTTCCTGAGAGCGTGGGATGATAACTGTCTGTGTGAATCGTGGCGCTGCAAAGCGCCCCAGTGTCCGCAGCAGCTTTTCCCGTGTACCCCGGGGTCCATTAAGGAGACTGCTGCTGCTAATGGACTTCCTCCTGAGGCTCTGGCTGCTGACACTCTCCTCAATGATTTCCGGCAGCTCACACGGCAGGGAAGGTGTTGCAAAGTCCTGCAGCTCTTGCTGCTTCTGTCAAATAGCTTTTATCCCCTCAAAGGGAACTGATCAACAGCTATTTTTAATACACACAAGTCTTTGCTTTAATCTCTTTCTTCACTATTGATCTTCAGCAAAAGCTTGAGGATAAATATTTCTTTTATGCCTGCCAGGTTGTTTTGGAGCTGGTTATTTTTAGAGCCTGGGCAAAACATCCGCTCTGTGCTAGGAAGGTCCTGGGCATCTTGGAAAGAGAAGTTCCTGCTCTGTGCTCTGGACCTCTGGTCTATCCCTGGCTTCTCTAGCCTGTAGAAACCCTTGGGAGAAGGGGTTGTTGAGGTGTTTAGGTACCAGTGAAGTGGAAGGAGCAATGCAGCCCCTGTTAGTGTGATTGGTCCATGCTTTGCTGTTGGGGTTGGAGACATGAGCCATAGAACAGGCTGGCTTTGCCCACCGCAGATCTCCTTGTTGGTCTAGAGGCTCCTACAGCACAGGAGGTACTGGTTTCCCTCCCTCCTTGCTTTTAGGTGCTCTGCTGAGGTTGCATGTAGTGCATGTGGATGGGGCTGCTCTGATTTCCCAGGAAGGAGATGCCTTATCTCCTTCAGACTGATGGAGTTGCCTTTGAACTGGCAGAGTGCCTTGTAATCGCCTACTGAGCCTTGTGGGCTCTCCCTCAAGCAGAACTGGCTGTTTGAGTTGGTAAACATCCTTCTGGAGCTGCTGTTTTCCCTTCATTTTGGCCAGTTTTCAGCATCCCATAAATCTCAGGGCAGCGCCGAGCTCTGCCTGCTGGAGCTGGCTCACATGGGCTGGAGGGGAGCTTACACCAGGTACCAACCCCTCTCTGCTGCCATCAGGAATGCTCTGGTGGGCCTGGCCAACACACAGCTGTCCTCTCCCACACAGCAGGGCGAGATGAGCCCTTTGAAGTCCGTGCTGGAGCTGGCAGCAGCTCCTGAGGCACCCTGGTACCCCCCTCTCCCACTGCCAACTGCTCCTTGGGTCCTGCAAGCCAACAGCTGAGCTGCCATCAGGGCTGATCATCCTGCAGGGCTGGGCCTTTTCCAGGGGGCAGAGGGGACTCCAGATTCCAGTTTATTTCTGAGCATGGGAGGATTTGGAGGCTCTTTCCCCACATCCCAAGGCGTGATCATCGCCCACCAGCATCCCGCTGCTGGTCCACAATAGGGATTGTTCTCCCTGCCTGGGCAGGCTCCTGGTGTTCTGCTGCAGCCTCCTTGATCCTCCTCTTTCTGCAAACATTTGGAACAGATCCTGTTTGGCTGTTTTGACAGTTTGACTCAGCTATTAAATGACAAAAGCAAGCTGGAGCCAGGTTCACTGTGGTTACAAGCAGCTCTACCAAGAGGGGAGCTGCAGGTCAAATTCAGACACGGGGCTGTGTGGGAGAGGTCCTGGCCTGGAGGCTTAGTCCTGGAGCAGGGATGGATGCAGCAGCTCTGCCTGCAGCATGCAAGGGGATCCCTAACCTTTGCTGGCCATGACGCTGCTCAGTTCCGAGGAGAGCGTGGTTTTAGAGTGACAAATATGGCATAATTCTGGCTCCTTCCATATTTCCCCAGAGCTCTTCAATTCCTGGCTCATCCTCATGCCGTAGGTCTCACATCTGTCACTCAGCTCCACATCCTGGACATGAGGCAAAGACCCTCTTGGCTATAAAGGCTTCTCTCTTTCCTCCCTCCTGAGTTTCTTTTTGGTATCTGTGCCCCTCATTGAGAAGTAGTAGCTCCTTCAAAGAAATGCAAGGAAGTCCATTTGCAGAATTTACAGCTGCTTCCCCAGGCTTGAGTGTCCTGTTCTTTAAGAGAAAGCTTTTAAGCATGTTCCTAAGTGGGAAGATAAGTGGTGTTAGGATCCTTTCATCTCGTGGCTCTGAGCAGGCTGGAGATAACTGATAAGGGGATGACAGTGAGGAAGATGCATAGGCACCTTTGGAGTTAATTCCTACTTTGCAAGGCAGTCTTTAAAGCACATCTTGGGTGGGAACAGAGGCTGGTAAAATAAAGCTGGGCCTTCCCTTCTCAGCATATGTCTTTTCCTCATGTCTCTGAGGCAGATCCTGTGTGTGTGCCAGCAGAGCCGGCACAGACGGAGCCTGGTTCTCCATTTCTGAGCCCTCCTTCTGCTGCTGACATTCGAGGGACTTGGCTGGCGTTGTCTCTAGACACTGTTTCGGCTGGTGATTTCATTTCCACATTTCTTTTTTTTTTCTTTTCTTTTTCAGCAGTCCTTTGCACATTTGAGCTGTGCTTTACACAGCGGCGCAGCCTCGCACGTGATGGGCTGAGATGCATTCCTGTGCCAGGGGCTGCCACGCAGCACCCTCAGCCTCACGTGGGTGGGAGTCCCCAGACCTCTCCTGAACAGACTCTGCATTCAGCTCCAGAATTCCTGCCTTAGCCCCTCGTCTGCTGGCCGAAACAGGTGGCAAGCACATGCCTCTGAGGGGCTGTGCTGGGGGTGGTCTTCAAGGTCAGCTGTATCCAGCCCACATTCCTGCTACGTCCTCCCTGCCTCACCTTCTGGCCCAGCTGGCCCTGGGCCACCCAGCCCAGAGGTTTCTGGCCGTGTCCACGCACTGCTTGTGGAAAACAAACCACTTGAAAGTGGGGTGTCTGTGGGCCGAGCCTGCCCCAGCCTGCTGCCTCCTCCTCTGAGGGAATGGGGGGAAAGCAGCTGGGGCAGAACATGTCAGATGCTCCCCAGCACCTCAGGGCACACACTGTGCATCCCCTGTCCTGTACCTGAGGAGCTCCAGAGGCTGCTCCAAGCAGGACATTCCACAGGCTCTGCTGGGAACAGTGGAGCTGGTGAGCTCCTGGCCATGCCAGATGTAGGAACAGAGGTAAAAGTGGAGCTGTTTGAGCCAGGGAGTTCCTTGGCAGGGTTTTGGCACAGTTTGCAGGTGAGCACAATCCAGAGGAGGCAATGTCTCCTGCCCTGAGAAGCCCAGATTCAGGTGCTGCTGTTGATTTTCCAAATGCCTCCTCCTGCTGTGTTATCAGCGACTTCTGCTCCCAGATCTCTGTGTGGTGCCAAGTCTCTCACAGACGAGGCTGCAAACCTTCCCACAGCAAGCCCCACGTCTCTGCCCCTCAGGCTCCCTCTGGGGAGCTGCTGCAGCTGGGCAGGGCTGGCTCTGCCACCCTGGGCTTGCATCCCAGCCCCAAGTGTGAGCAGAGGCTGCAGCTCCCTGTCGGATCAGCCCCCAGTGCCTCTGCACCTCGCTGTTACTCAGCACTTTTCCCTGACAGGGAATTAAGTAGGATTTCTAGGTCATTGTGGGGCTGTCAGGAGGAATCGTCTCCTGTAGACCTCATTATCAAGGCTCTTTCTTTCTGCAATGCCAGACTTCAGAACAATTGCAGCCTGGTTCCCTAAACACTGACTAATGAGACAGAGCTGTTAGCAGCAGTTTGCTAAATAAAGGCTGTTTCTGCCTGACACAGAATAAAGCCAGACGGGATTTTCTTAGCTGTCTCTCACACAGAAGGTATTTCAAAGGACCCTGATTAAAATAATGAGATAGATGTTGCTCTTGTGGTGGCTGCATGGGGTCAGTGCTCGATGCCAGTGCCAGGTGCTTCCCCATAGCAGGGACTTCAACTGACTTGTGCTCAGGAAACCTGAAATTCTCTCCTTGGTTTCAGGGTATCCTGAGCATCTACCTGAGCTTCCCTGTGCTGTGACAGTGACTTGGTGGACAAGCTGGATGCTGACCTCCCTTTCCTTGGGTGTCACAGGAAGATACTCTGTGATCCCCAATTTGTAGCAAAGCTTGTCCAGCAATCACACACGTGGCTCTGGGACGGCAAGGGCTCCAGCAGCTGAGCGGAAGGGACAAGTGTGACAAGTGTGTGGCAGCTTTTGAGAGGAGCTGGGGGGTTGCAGCCTGCCCAGAGGAGACAGGTGAGATCTCAGCTTGTATCTGGGCTCTGAGCAGAAGGGAAGCAGCCCCCACCCTGGTAGTGGGAAGCCAGGTGACTTCTGTTGATGTGCCTGTAATGAGATTTTTCATCCTCCCTCTCTTCCTGTTGTCAGAAGGGCCTGGATTAAAGATAAACGCCGGAGCATGATGGGATGAGTCCTTGCCTCTGGCTGGACCAGGCACAGGAGGGCTGGGGAGTATTACATGGCCAGTTTGCAGTTTTGTTTGAAGAGGTGCTTTGATGTGGCAGTGGGAGTCCATGGAAGGTAAACGGTGTCTAGACAGGTTTTTCTCACTCTCTGTTGTTATCTCTGAAGCAGCAGGAATGGTGCCAAACAGGCTGAATGGCTCCAGAAGCAGAGCTATTTCTAGAAAGATGGAAAATGCTTCTTCAGGAGAATCCAGGACAACCAGACCCTGGTTGAACCTCTTTCAGGTGGAACCCAGATCACTTAATTACAGGTAGATGCTCCTAAGAGTGAGCAGGAAGAGGTCCAGGAGGTGGCCAGTGTGTTTCCAGTGAGTTGGCAGGGCAGAGAGGTCCAGGAGAGGTCCATTGACTGCTGCTGTGGCCGGTGGGTCAGGAATCCAGGATGATCAGTCGATTTTGGCAGCAGCAGAGTACTGAGAGGAGACTCCCTTGGTCTGGCTGACTGGAAGGTGGCAGGACCTGCCCAGCAGAGCGGGCCTGGGTGCCCAGTGACCTCTGCAGTGGTGGGGCAGTGGCTGTGGGAGGGAAGGGGAAGGCAGGCTGGGGTCTGGGGAGAGTTGTCACTGGCTGGCAAGTGCTGCTCTCAGCACTGTCTCTGATATGCCATCTCCCCGGGCTGTTTGGGAGGGGAAATGGAGACTAGATTCAAATGCCTATTGTCTGTCCTTCAGCTGGGAGCAGAGCCAGGAGAGAGAGAGGCGCTGGCAGCATCTGATACAGGGGGCAGATGTGAGGGGAAGCACAATCATCCATGAAACGCTGGCGCTGGGATTTTCAGAGGAGCCTCAAAGGTTAAGTGCCATGTGCTGGAATGAGTACACGAAGGTCAGGAGAGAAATCCAGGGCTCTTGGGATCTCTGCAGGACCGGGGGAAGCTTTTTGCAGGCAGCTCTTGACACAGGGACGAGGCCTTGTGCAGCATCTGTGTGCTGTCTGAGCTCCTGCTGCCTTGGGCCCCAGTTGTCTCAGCATGGCCATGTGGAGGGCAAAGCCTCGCTGTGCCAGGTTTGGTATCACCTGGGGAGCCTCAGAGGAGCACAAGTGAGCTCAGCCTGCCCCCCATGTCCTTCAGGCAGCTGCCAGGTTCTGTGAGCTGAGCATTTCCCTGCCTGTCCTCTCCCCCTGCCAGAGCAGGGCTTGGTCACAGGTTTCGAGCAGAGCTGGAAACTTGGCACCAAGGCAGGGAGCAGCCAAGAGCCCAGCTTGCTCCTCTGTGTCAGGGCTGGCTTCTGTGCTGCTGTGAGGAGTGCAAATATGTTCCCAATCTGTTTGCCTTGCTGACATGACCCCAAGACACACAGAGAGCAGCCACACTGACCAAGAAGGGGCCATTGTTACAGGGCCCTTCCTGACTGTGGTTCTGCTGTGCTTCATCCCCAGCATCCACAGAGCTCAATCCTCCCGAGTCCCCCAGCCTGAGCTGCACATGAGCACAGACAAGCCAGGGGTTTGCTCCTGCTTTGCTCAATTTGTCCATCCGTGTGCCCTGATCTGGCCTCTTGGTTTCCATGCTGATCTCTGGCAGGCAGGTATTAAATCAAGTTGCAGATAAAAGGAGTTACAAACGTTGCCTCCCTGAGAAGCAGCCCAGGCATCCAGTGACACATTGCTAATTGCAGCCAGGCAGACAGATAGCAGTGCTGGCGGCTGAGCAGCCGGGAGCCAGGCACTGATGGGCTGATGGACAGGTTGGGGTTTTGGCCAAGGAAGAATGAAGGCCCCAAGAAAAGCAGAGAAGAGGAAGGGAGTTACCTCATTTGTTTCCAGCAGGGTTGTCCTCTGAGAGGTATTTCCTTAAGCTTTATAAAGTCTGAATTTAGTTGCAACTTTTATGAACAATAAAGGCTTCCATGGTTTCCCTCAGAGGAACTGGAACGAATTCAAATAGATTTTAGTCCTGAGAAGCAGATCCTGTTATTAATGTCAGCCTAATCATTTCTTTCAATCTCCTTCCCACTTTTTTTTGCCATTCATACTGCTAAAGTCTCCAGGCAAGTTACCAAGTCCACTCTATCCCTTTTAGCTGTTTCTGACTTTGTAGCCTCCCCCGGCTTTTTGAGGGTGTTTAATATGTTAAATAGGGTGGGGACTGTCCCCATGGCTGAGGAGAGAGCTGGCAGTGTGACACACGAAGCCCAGAGATGGCAGGACAGTGGCACAGAGCTGAGCTGCAGCAGGGACCTGCACGTGCTGCTGGGCCCGTGCCTCCCTGGGAAAAGGGCCTCTGACCAGCACTCAACTGGGAGCATTCGGCTGAGAAAATTCTCTGCTAAAAATAGCAGCAGATGATGTTTAAGGAGAAAAACAAGGCAGGGTCTGGGAGAAGTTGGTTCCCAGATATGTGGATAATTCAACTCCCCCAGGACAAGTAATCTTTTAACCCCTCGGTGCCAAGGCTTGTTTCTGCTTTATTAAACAGACTTGCCCTGGTCAGGAATCCAGGCTGGGATGAGCCAGGATGGGTTTTGTCCTCTTTGCTCTGACACAGCATTACTCCCTTCCCTCTCCCCCTGCTCATTTATGCTGGCATCTTCCTAATAGCCCTGTGTGTCACGCTTTTCATCTTTATCTGTCTGTGACTTCACTTGGGCTCCTTTTAATTCCCCGGTGCACTTCCAAAGAAAATAATCTCCCCTGAACCCTGCAGCGCTTCTCCTTGCACAGGTTGGCAGCCTGTGCTCCCTCGGGCTGATGTTAATGAGGGGAGTCTTTTCAGATCTGCTCCTGTGATGCAGGGCTACCCCTAAAATCACATCTCTGGGCCTGCACATGGCTCGCTGAGCTCCTTTCCCCCCTCGTGGGGCTGCATCCTTTGTTCTGCAAAGCTTCAAAGCTGCCTGGTGGAGGCCGGCCCCAGCTCTCCCGCCCGGAATGACGGCAGTGGGATGGCTGTGAGCTCTTGCTCTGCTCACAGGCAGCCAGGGATGTTCCCTGGGTGCCTGCAGCCAGGCTCCTGCAGCCTTCATTTGGACGTGTTTGGCGCGGCACATTAGCGAAACAATCGCGGTTTGTACCCGGGGCTGGAATTACACGCATGCGGGGGGAAAAAAAAGGCAAAAATTACCCTGTAAAATTGGAGGAAATGTTCTTAAAACGAGAGCTGCTTTCAGTCTTGTCATAAATGATTTCTCTGTGTGCTTGCTCACGCCCTCTCCTGTTCCCTTCTCCAGCCTACTCCCGGCTCTTGGCTCGGATGACTGCTGCTCTCTTCCCAACTCCCATTTTCCACAGGAAGATGACATGGTTGGTCTTCAATAAGCAGAACCTCGGATCCGTGTTCTGCTGGTCAAGCTCTAGGCTGGAGGAGAAGGGAGGATCAGGAGATTAGAGTCACAGACAGAGGAATAGAGGATTATAGGCTAAACCGCTGCAAGTCTCTGTATTGATGGTTGGGACACTGCCAGACACTAAGGAGCACTGCAAAGCCTGGTGCTGATAGCATATCCGCTTATTTCCTGTCTTTGCATTGCAGGCAGCTTCTGAGATGTGTGTCCTCATCAGAAGCCAGGGTCAGGCAGGTACCAAGCATCCCAGCTCCCAGGGAAGTCAAATACCTGCTGAGATCAAGTCTGTGCCTCAGCTGGCGCTCAGCCTGGAAAATGTCACCATGGCTTCTGAGATTCTCAGCAATCCTTGAGTCAAATTCCCACTTGAGCCAAAAAAAAAAAAAGCAACTTGCCCCTTTTCCCGCTGCAGTTCACTCCCTCTCCCTGACGCTGGCCACAGATCCCTGTCACATCTTGCTGACCCCACTCTGTCATAGATTTCATCCCTCAGCATCTGCCTGCTGCCAGGAGGGTCCTGCTGGGAGGAAGGGAGAGGACAGCAGGAACACCATTGCCCCTGGCTCTTGCGATAGTTATCTGCTGGTTGCCTCCCACTTTGCACTAATTTGGTACCAGCATCTGCCACTTTGGGGAGGAAGGGGACTTGCTGAAGTGAGAAATAACGTAGGATGTGCCTGCATGGCAGTTCCTAGGGCTGGCTGAGGAAACAATGGAAGGCAAGTGGGAATAGGCAGGAAGGGTTGGTTTCAAATCTGCCCCGTGTGAAAGTTCCCACTGCTCTCCAGTGCTCACTGTCTTTGTTCCTGGGATTTGCTGCTGCAAGGCATTCTCATCTGGTAAACAGGTCACAGAGTGCCATATCCACTGCTGCCTGAGATAGCTGTGCCTCTGCTCTTCCTTTGATTTCCATTCCTCATTTTTTTCCTCCAGTGAGCTGGAACTGTACATCCTTACTAAGTTCCAGGAGAGACTGAGGCTCAGCTGAGGAGTGTACAGCACTTGGGCAGATGGAAATGATGAGGGGGAAACACTGCACAGGAGAGCCTTGGCTTCCTCAGGGTTGCAGGGGCCCTGCCAGCTGCATCCCTGGGGTTTCCATGCCCTAAAGCAGAGGTGGGAATGAACTGCCCTCCTGGGATCCCCTCGTGTCCCATTTTTTGCACTGATTTACCTGGTGTTAGCTGCGAGCCAGCCCAGTGTGAAGGTGTAATTAGGCTGCCCATTTGTTAATGAAAATGGCAAGACTAGCACTGAGCACATCCTGGCTGGTTTGATGCATTCCTGGCCAAGTGATCCAGATATCTCCTCTGGTTTTTTTGGTTTTTTTTTTTTTGCCAAGACCTTGGTGCAGCTGTGAGGAGAGGCTCTCCTGCCTCAGAACCACACAGCAAGGCCACCTGCCCCTGTTTTTCCCTCTTGGACACTCAGCCTAACACTGGAAGCCCCAAGCATCTGTGTGTGGGGCGTGACCCCAGAGGCCAGCAGCAAGGCAAGGAAGTGGTCTGGGCAGGACTTAATCCCCTGGCAGAAGCTCCAAGCCCTATTCCCTGTTGGTCACACAAGGGAGATAAGACTGTCAGTTCAGCCTCAGGTTTGTTGAGAAGGAAGAAGTAATTCAGGAATGCAGGGAATGGTAAATAATAGCTTTCCTGTTCATGCTTCCTTTCTGTTCCCCCTCCACTACCCTTCATCCCTGATTTTGAGGGGCACATTCCAGCTCTTTCCATCTTCTCTCTGAGCTGAAGTTGGCCTGGAGTATATTCCAGAGAGAGATGCAATCTGACATGCTCGAAACTCTGGAGCCCTTGCTGCTTCCATCCTAATCTCTTTTAAGTATTGGGTATTAGTCATCCACACAAATATTGCTTCCTTCCTGACTCGCTCATACGGTCAGTTCTTTCCAGGAGAAGAGCCAGAGCCCAGGGGATGAGCTTGGGAAAACAGGAGAGCCAGGCCCAGATCAGGCCCAGATTAAGATGTTGGGCAAGGCTTGTACAGCTCATCTGCAGGGTATTAAATGTAGAATAAATGTCCATCTCCTCCTTGATAGCGGCAGCGTGAGGGTCCCTTTGTGGGGCTGGTACCTCCAGCCACCTCAGCTGGGACAGAGGAAACCCCATTTTAATAAAATGGGGTCATTTCTTTGAAGGTGCTAATCTGCAGGATCTTAACATCTCATCTCTACCCATGCCACAGCAGGCAAAGGTTGTGAAACTGAGCTGCAGATGCCCTGGTCAGATGGTGATTTAAGACAGTCTGTCTGCAGCTGCACCCCAAAGTGATGAAACCAGGCTGGGGGAAACCATCAGAAAGCTCCATGCGGTCTTCCCAGGCAACACTTACACTTTCCTGCCTGCCTGGGAGACAGGAGGAATGTTTGGCTGCAGAAGGAGCTGCTTTGAAGAGAGGCTTTTGACCTAAGAGGGTTCCATATCTCCTTGAGAGCAAGCAACCTGTTCCACTCCTCAGGGTGGGTGTGCTTTGCTGTCTGGTTAGGAGATATAGAACAGTAAATCCTCCTGTCCAAAATGTAAAAAAAAAACAAAAGAAAACTCCAAGGAAAACAAAGAAGAAAAGGAGGAGGAGGAAAGAAAAAACTAAAAAAGAAAAAAAAAAAAAAGGAAGAAAAAAGCCTGTGTGCATGGCCTGGGTGCTAATGAGCCCTCTCTGCAGCAAATGCAGTCAGGTCTTTCAGGTCCCAGTTTGAGTCAGGAGATTTAAATCAGGAGGTTTAAACAGGTTAAGATTTCGTTCCAGAACTGCATGTACCCAGTTTGAAGTCAAGCATCTCCTCACCTTCTGTCCTGGTGAGCAGGAAGAGAGTGAATTAAGGGCAAAATCCCAAGTCCTGACACCTTCAGATGAATGCAAATACCCAGTGGCATTCCACACAGCTTCATCCTCTGGGGTCCTGCTCCTGCTGAGACCACCAGAGACCCCCTCATGATCAGCATTTCACAAGAGTGCCACGAGTGAGCTCCCTGAGAGAGGAGGAAAGCAAAGCCCAGAGCCTTGAGGATGCCAAACACTGCTCTGTAAGGCTGCATTTGCCTTCTCTGGGTGAATTCTGCCTCGTGTTCCTTGCCCAGGCGGGCACATCTCTGTTGGGAGGTGTCTCTCAGAGAGCTGGCACCCTTTTAGCTGAGCAGCACAAGCCCCGCATCTTAAAATAAGTCACGCTGGTTTATGATAGCTGGTAAAAATAAAGCCTTACTCTCACAGGCAGCTATAACAGCAGAGAGGATTTATGACCGAGTGGGTTTTTTCCAGGGTGGGCTGGCCACAGTCTGGTGATGGCCTTTTTATAACCGTTATCAGCTCCCACACAGACCAGGTCCATCTGTTACTTAATTTGAACGGAGACACTCCTAAGCTTTTGTCCACTAATCTCTGGCTGCACATCTACATTGTTCTCCAGCAGGGCAGCCCCCCCCGGAGTCAAGGCTGAGCTCAGGGAGGTGCCATGGAAAAATGGAATAAAAAAAGGCACGTGGCTCGCTGGGGTCACTGGGCAAACACGGCCCATCCACCTGCCTGCTCCCTCCTGTCAGCTCCAAGGGGCTCTCAGCCTGACATTTAGGGACCAGAGCAAGCACAGCACCAGCTCCTTGGGCTGGAGGAAAGAAGTTAAGGCCAAGTGCTACAAAACATTTATTCACCCTTTATAAATCCAGTCTTTATCTGTCACAAGTACATTTGCTGTTCCTGAAGTTTCACACAGAGATGCTTGGACAAAGAAAGCCCAAAAAATCTTCACCAAACAGTGCCTGAGACACCCTGGTCCCTCATTCCTGTGTTGTCTGTCCTGCACCACCTGGCAAAAGTCTGATTGTGGAATTGCAACGAGACGCACTGGGAATAGAGAAGAGGAGGGGATAAAGAGCCTGCAGCCCTGGGAGACAAAAGGATGGATATTTCCAGGCAGATGGTCAGATGATCCTGAAAGGGCTTATGGTTATTTCCTCAAAATAAGCTGAGGGCAGGAATGCAGCCTCCCCTCTCCTTGTCTTACCCAGTCCAGCTCTGCGTGGCTTCCTCTGCTCTTCCTCTAGAGATTTCCCACACATTTCACAGTCAGCTTCCTCCCTGCTGCACACCCCTCCCCGGGAGGCAGGGCCAGCCCTGGGGTCAGCCTGGCTGCCCTTCCCAGCTCCCCTGGGCTGCTCTGTGCCTGGACTGTGCTGTCCTTGTCACCACCACTCCCAGCACCAAGGATGGATGGATGGATGGATGGAAGGATGCTCCAGGCGCACCTCCAGACAGGCAGCCCTGAGGGTGCTGACATGCAGAGGGTTCAGCTGACATGTTTTAACACCCCACAACATGTCACTCCCTCCTGCTGCACCGAGCAACCACTCAGCAAGCAGAGATGCTTAACAAGGCATGTGGTTTATCGCAGCGTTCCCACATGGCTTAGGCGCACTTTGAATTGCAAATCGAGCAAGGGCTTGGTGATGATGGACACCTCGAGCAAGGCATATTTTTGTTGCTTTGGTGGGCAGGTGTTTAAATACAGCTGCGTGGTTTTGTACTGCCTGTGCCTGACAGTGCATTAACTAAAATTACTGTATCAGATAACCATGAGTGCTGCATGGAGCGAGGCTGCGGCGCAGGATGCTGCCAGCGACTTCTCCCAAACTCTCTCCTGGTCATCCTCTCACTTTCCCTCTAACACATTACCTCACCTCCTCTTCAAATTTCTGCCTAGGGCTTTCAAACAGACATCGAGATGGAAGGAGATGGAAGGTCAGGCTTGGCTTTGAACAGTAAAAAGGGGATTTAACGCACAGAGTCGCCTATAAAGCTGGGTTTTTTTTTTCTTCAGTATAGCATTTTAAAATGATTCAGATACCATGAGTCACAGTAACAAGCATGGGCTGTATCTTTTTAGCTGGAAAAAAAAAAAAAAAAAAAAAAAAAAAAAAAAAAGAAAAAGTGCTATAAGAATATGCTATAGACTTCAGTGCCTTGTCCTGGATTCTATTTTGGAGAACTGATGACATTTGGGATTCAGCCATATGTCTGGCTGAATCTGCAGCACATACAGAGCTGGTAGGTATTCAGGGGGTTAGAACATACAGATCTGCTAGGATTTGGGATTTTGCAGCCTATGGAGACCTGGTAGGAATTGGGAGATGCAGCACATATGGATCTGGTGGGAATTCAGGGATGTGGAGCATACGGCTGTGGTGGGTGCCTGTGCTGTGGCACACATGCTGCTCTGGAGAGGTAATGCAATTCCAGCTGTTCTCCAAACCCTGGGTGCTGAGGCCTTTGAAATGGGATTTACATAGCACAAACCCTTCGCTGCTTATTTGTGCTGGGCTGGAAGGCGCCTAAAGGAACACCTTTTAGAAGGTGGTTTGAACACTAATGATGATTTAACAGAAAACAAAAACAAAGAGACAACCCTTGCCAGCAGAGCAAGGTTCTAGAAAGGCATTCCTCTCTTGCTGTACAGGCTGTATGGTCAGTTCAGCTTTTTGTTTTGCTTTGCTGTCACCTTCTTTTAATTTAGAACATGCTACTTGCAGTATTCTGCCACACAGAGAGGAATAAATCTGCCTTAGCAGTGATTTAAACAGCCACATTGATCTCTGCCCATGGTCAATACACGTAATAATGTCAGAACCTCTCACACAGTCTCCAAGGACTCAAATTTGTCTAAAATTTGTTGTCATCCTGCTTTGTGCCTGAGAGATAGACCTGAATCTCTTGTGTTTAGTGGGTGAGAAAAAGCCTGCCGGGAGCAGTTTCTGAGAAATGAGATGGGGCTGGAGGCTGACGGAGTCCCACTGTCCTGGAGTGAGTATTTCCAGAGCCATAACTCCCATAGAGCCACAACTCTGTGGGTTTTGCTGTCTTCACCTTCAGCTGAACAGATACTCTAACTACAGCAGATGTAGGACTGTTGCCATGTCTATTTGATGGGACAGCATTTTTCCAGAAAAAAAGATATTGTGCAAGCAAGAATCCCCAACAAAACTAAAACTGGTCCAGAGCAGGAGTCCAGCCAGCATCCCCTCAGATCAGCTGAGTGCTCAGGCCTGGGCTCTCAATTAAATTCTTGGTTCCAGAAGCAGCAGTTTCACAGCAGAGGCACTCAAATGCCGTGTTTCACTGTTGCTGGAAACATATCTGAAGATTTCAAAAGGATTTTCCCCAAAATTGTGCCTTATCTTTTGGGGATTAGCAGCTTCCCATGAATGTGTTCATGCTCCCGAGGATCAGAGCCCCAGACAGAACACCTGGAGGATCAAGGGACTTTTTACAAGAGCACAAAAGGACAGAGCAAGGGGGGATGGATTCCAGGTGACAGAGAGCAGGAATAGATTGGATATTAAGACAAATTCCTCCCTGTGAGGGTGGGGAGGCCCTGGCACAGGGTGCACAGAGAAGTTGTGGCTGCCCCTGGATCTCTGGAAGTGTCCAAGGCCAAGCTGGAGCAGCCTGGGACAGTGGAAGGTGTCCCTGCCCATGGCAGGGATGGGACTGGAAGATCTTCAAGGTCCCTTCCAACCCAAAGCATACCCCTGATGAACAGAGGGAAGGGAAATCATTGGCATCATCTGGCACAATTCCCTGCTTTCAGGGGGTACGTCTGGAAGCAGCAACTCTTAGGAAAATGGACTCTGCTTCAAAACAGACGTGCAGAAATTACTGCTTAGACCAGCTCCTGGCTGGAGAGAACCAAGGTCCAGAGCTCTGCCAGCTCAGTTCAGTTGGGACTTCTCCCAAATGCTGCATGACCGTCTCCAGTGCAGAAGGGGGAATGGTGGAAAAGTCCTGCTAGGAGCAGTTTTGGCTGGGCCAGCTATTAGTTAGCATCAGCTGGTGGCTTTTGTGTGAGAAATCTGCCTGGTGGTCTTTGGGGTACCAGCACTGGGCATCCCAGGAAAGTGCCAGCATTTAACAAACAACGAGGGACAGGAACCACCAGGGAACATTTCAGCATTGCTGGAAGGATTTTAGGTGTTGAAGGCCCTCGAGCTTTCAGTGAGAGTGACTTTGCATCTCTCGGGTGTTTCTCAGGCTGCTGCCTTGCCACTCCACCAGAGGGATGTTGTCTCAGCACTGTCAATCTCTCCTCAAAAGCCTTCCCCCCTGAAAAGCCAGCACAGGAATTCCAGCTGTGTCACGATGCTGGAGATCATTTCTTCCTCCACATCTCCCTTCAGCCTCCTTTTCTGCTTTCTATCCATGTTTGTTATGGCTTTTTACTGTTAACCTTTAGCTGCATCTCATGTCCCTGAGGCAGCATTTTCTATCATTTTTAACCTGCTTTTTGATCAGTGCCCAGTGAGCTTAGTGGGCACCCTTGGATTTCCACAAACTTCTGATGGAATTTGTCACAGCAGAGCTGCTCGTGTGGCCATGGCAGGCCCCTGCAGCTGATTATTTTGGCACTGATTGTAGCATGGAACCTCCTCCTGGAAGGGCTTTGGAGCAGCCTGGTTTGGCAGCACCATGAGAGAAGGAGAACCAGAACACCCAGTTCCAGACTCTGTCTGCTTCACTTTCCTCTTCCAGGGAACTCCCTGCTTGTTTCCCTCTCCCTCTGGAGAGTTGCTGGTGAATTGGGCACCCAGCAGAGTGTGAGTTCTGTTGATACCTGCTCTGGTGGAGTGCGCGGCAGAAGGGACATGGAAGGCAGATTTTTCAAACCAAAGTCTTATGCAGAAGAGGGAAGATGAGTGTATTAATTGGGAACAATTTCATGGTCAAAGCAGGAAGGGAACAAGCAAGTTTGTGTTGTAAGGAGCCTCACAGCATGGCATGGCTGAGCTTTCTCCCCAGTGTGGGTATGGCTGGGGCTCTACCCAAAGAGCTGAACTCCTGTTTTCTCCTGAATCACAGTCCTCTTGTGATTTACTGCCTCACGTTTTACATGACCACACTTGCAGTGCTTGCCAGCATAATCAGCATTTGTTAGAGGCCCATTCCACCTCCCAGGAACTGACTGGATCTGTGGAGCTTGGTCTGCTTCCTGTCTTTTCCTGACCATTGAGTTAATTTTCAAAATAAAACTTTCACTCCTGCATCAGCACAGTTCCTGTACCATCTGAACAAGCACAAGGCACAAGGAAACGGCTCGTGCTGGCACTGCCTTTGTGCCATTATGTTAATCCTCCTCTTTAATTGCTACTTCTAACAATTATATTTTCCTGTATTTACACCACAACTCCTAAATAAACTCAGTCCTGCTGGAGCTGTGCTGGTAGCCAGGAAGAGGTTTTGTCTAGGGAAGTCAGTCCTTGGAGCTGGCCAGGATGATTTCTCAGCAGGCAGCCTGTTCCTAGCTGGGTGACTTATGAGCTGTGCTATTTCTTATTACCTTCTGTTTGTTTTTCCAGGCTGCAGACTCTTGGCTGTGGAGCTGACATCCAGCAACACCAAGCCCGTGGTGCAGGAATTCCAAAGTGAGTGCTGCCTTGTGCTGCATCAGGCCAAACAATGGAGGGAAATTTGGCTTGTGGCTCACTAGTTCCTTGAGACGACAGGAGCCTTCGATTCAGAGAAGTGCCTAAGAATACGTCTGTATCTCCGTTTTAAATGGTTTATGGAGGTCCTCTGCGAGCCACTGCCATTGCAAAGTCTCTGCCTAAGTGCTTTTTTGAACTGGGTCCCAAAAGAAGGAAAAGCAGTTGCCTTGCAATTAATACACAGAGAGAGAAATTTTTATTTTCTCGTGGCCCTCCTACAGACGTGCCCTGGGACACTGGGAAGGCTCCTCTCAGCCCTGCTGGGGTGCCTGGTTCTGCAGGGGAGGTGGGATGCCAGTGCCAGCTGCAGAGGGGACAGGGTTTATCCCCAGAGTCACTGTCCCAGCCCATCCCCAGGCAGTGCCCAGAGAGGTGCTGCATCCCTGACTCACAGTGTGGGCTCTGCTCAGCAGCAGGACAGGGCTGGGGGCTCACCCTGACTAAAGGTTTTGTTTGCCATAAGCCCCAGCCTGCAGAGAACAGGGTGTTCATTTCTCTCCATAGCTGGTATCTGTTGGACTATTATTTTTGCTGGCCAAAATCCATCTTCCAATAGCTCCTGGAACCCAGCAGCGTTTCTGTTTGTGAGGCAGATGAAAGAGAAGGCTCTGCTTTGTGGGCAGCATCTCCTAATAAAACACTGAGTGAGAGTGCTCAAAGCAGAGCAAAAACACAGCTGCTTCCTATTAATCTGGATTGCCTCCCTTTCTCCTGCTAGGTGTTGAGCTGTCCTGCATCATTAAATCCACGGTGACGCCAGATCCCAGAATCGAGTGGAAGAAAATCCGAGATGGAGAAACATCTTATGTGTTCTTTGATAACAAAATGCAGGGTATGAAGATTGCTTGTTCTCCGATTTCCAAAGCAGCTTTCCAAACAGATTTCAGGAACAGTACAATGGGGAACAAACAAGGCTGTGAAAGGCAGGAGCTCTGGTTGTTTGGCTGCTTTCTTCTGGAACAGAGCTCAGCAGTTGAAGTGCAGGATGGAGAGGGAGCAAGATGTTTTTTCCTCCCTGCCTCATTATTGACAGGTCACAGTAGGAGCTGGAGTGAGATCCTGCCTAGGAGATATTTTTAGGGTAAGAAAGGGATGATGCAGCTTCCCTTCTGTGGGTCCCAGCCTGGTCACTGGGTGTCTGAGCTCTCAGGCACTGACCCCTCCTGTCTTTCTATAAAATATCTGAGGGCTCCACCTGCACCTCAGCAGGGATCTGTGTGTCCAGCTGCCAGTGCCCACTGCTGAGACAGCAGAGGGGTTTGCAGCATCCTGGGAGATGGATTAGAAGCAGCCTCTGGCTTGATAGGAGAACTCCAGTGCCAGTAGGGTTGGACTCCATCTGGAATTACTCCAGCACTTCAGATGGGAACTGGAGCCACATCCAAATGAATCTTCCAAAGGAGACAAGGCCTGAGGCTGTCTTGGAAGTTCAATTTTGCCACAGTTTTTGAGGTTTGGAGTGATGCTTTCCAGTTCATCCTCTTACATGGTTAGCAGCTTTGGTTTCCTTTGGGGCTTTCAAGCATGAAGTTCCTTTGACTCTGGAAAAGAATCTGAGATCAGCCACTTAATTTATGCACCCAAAGCAAGTCTGGTTTTTAGTCTTGAGTCATTAGCCTTGATTCCCTGCTTTTTTCCTTTCTCTTTCTTGCATGTCAGGGGACTTTGTGACCCGGGCAGAGATTCTGAGCAGGACATCCCTGGTGATTAAGAACACCACGAGGATGGACACGGCCACGTACCGCTGCGAGGTGGCCGCGCCCTCCGACACCAAAACCATCGACGAGATAAACATCCAGCTCACAGTCCAAGGTACCAACCCCTCTGCAACAGGAACAGAAGGGTTGTGGGCATCTCCAGAGTCTAAACAGCACCCCTCTGGGAGGTTTAAAACCAGCTGGGAATGATGGAAAGTTGGGATGGTTTTGCCTAAGAAAGCACAGGATTCAGAAGCGATTCAGTGCCTCTCGCCTGGTTTGTGTCTCCCTGCAGTGAAGCCCATGACTCCCAGATGCTCTGTGCCTAAAGCTGTCCCTGTTGGCAAGTCAGCCTCTCTTCACTGCCACGAGAATGAAGGTTTCCCCAAGTCCACCTACAGCTGGTACCGCAACAGTGAACCTCTGTCACCAGACAGCAAATCCAGCATCAAACTCCACAACTCCTCCTACAGCCTGAACCCTGCCACAGGCACTCTGGTAATGCCCTGACAGATCTGATCAGGCCTTGTTTGGGTGGACAGGTTATCTTTAAGGTCACTTGTAAATTCAGAAAAACATTGCCTGGCTTTCACAAGGAAGGAATGATTTGAAGAAGATGAGGTATGCCAGGGTCTGGGCAAGTTGGGAGGGAAGATTGATGGAAGAAGATCTTAGCAGAGATGCATTTTTATACACATTTTTACACCCTCACACTGCCTTGTTTCTCATGTCACATCCCTTCCCTCTGTCCCTTTTCCTTCCCCAGGTTTTCCATGCAGTGCACAAAGGTGACACAGGTCGTTACTCCTGCATAGCAACAAACGATGCTGGCTTTGCAAAGTGTGAGGAGCAGGAGATGGAAGTCTGTGAGTGGCTCTCTGTACAGTTTTCATCAATGTAGATTGATAATCACCATAAATAAATTGCCATCACCATCAGGCATGGGGGGAGACATCCTGTAGCATTAAGTCTTCCCTGCTTTCTCATAGCCCCAAACATAAGGAGATAAAAATAATCTGAAAACGCAGGGAAGCGTCAGATTGTGAACAGATTTAATCTTGACGTTAGGGGCTCACTAGTTCCCTATCAACTATTGCTTAAACTATTTGAGAGATGGCATTTGGGTGTGTGTGAATGTTGCTGGAATGTTGGTGCTGCCGTAAAGAAACTCTGGATGCTGGTGTCTCTCTTTGCCAGATGACCTCAATATTGGTGGGATAATCGGGGGAGTCCTCGTGGTCCTGGCAGTGCTGGTGCTCATCACTTTTGGGATCTGCTGTGCCTACAGAAGGGGATACTTTGCCAATGGCAAAGAGAGTGGGGAAAGGTAAGCTGGGCTGCTTGGATAAATCCCTTCACCCTCAGGTAGCATGGAGAAGTCTGAAAGGCACCAAAAATTAGTGGCTAAAAGGAATTTCAATGCCTAATTTCTCACCAAAGTCCACAGGCCAAGCCAGTCCTTGAGGCATCCAATGCCATGTGTAAAACCCTGCAGCATCCAGGTTTATTTCATGGAATCATCACAGAATCCCAGAGCGAATTTTGACCTTAAAGATGCCATGGACATAGACATTTTTCACTAGACCAGGCTGCTCAGAGCTCCATCCAGCCTGGCCTTGGGCACTTCCAGGAAAGGATGACATTTTCCTAAGGGAGAATTGTGGTGTGGATGAGAGCTGTGGTCTGATATCCTCATTCTTTGCATGGGAAAGGGGGCCCAGCACAATTAAATGCCTGCAGGTGTTTGTGCAATAGCTCCTGTGCTGTTGGCATAACGAGGGCCATGGTTTAATGATCACAACTCGCCGCACAATTAGTCTGAAGCATCAGGACTTGCATAGGGAATGGATGCAGCAGAGCAGGCTCTCTACAGGAAGCCTCACTAGTTGTGAGGACCTAAATTTGGGATGAAAAACAGCCGCTCTAGAGCGCCCATGAAAATGTTAAAAACAACAGCATTAGCATCAGAGACAAGCCTCGATGTCCTTACAGAGTCTGGAGAGGAGATAATATATGCAAAGCCAAGATTTTCACCAGATAGATTTGTTCTGTGCTAAATGTTGATTTTCAGTACAAGCCCTGTCGTGTTTTTCTCTTTGGTTTAGTTTGTTTTTCAGAAAAAGCTCTAAATATCCCATTTAAATGCAGCTGAGGGTTGGCATACACTGGACTTGACAGTCATGTATAAATCCTGAGTTCCTGTGGGATTGCAAACAAGTGGTGCTTCCTTATAACTAAGAAAAATGCTGAAGGCTTCTGGCAGTGAAGGATTAAAATGAACTTTATAATTGCCACAAGAAACATAACAGGAGGCACAGAAAGGCAGTGACAAGCAGCAGAGCAGGAGAGCGCAGGAAAGAATCAGTTTATCTCTTTGCAGGGTCTAAGGGAAACACACAGCAATCTTTTCACCCTGAAAAGGGTGAATTTAGGGGATGCTGAAGGGGAATTTAGACAAAATCCCAGTTGTGGTAAACGATGGAATAAACATAGACCTCTCATTTGAGAAACAAACTGGGTTTGCTTCTCACTGAGCTCCTCCTCCTCATTTCCATCTTTCCCAGCACCTCTCCTCCAAAATCCTGCAGCCTTACTGTCCCAGAAATGAGATTTTCCCCTTTCTTTCAGCTACAAGACTCCAGCAAAGCCTGATGGCGTTAACTATATCCGGACAGATGATGAGGTAACAACCCATGATTTGCATTTACCATCTCTGTCGGGAGAGGAAGAGGGTGGGCAGGGGACAAGGCGCTTTCAGTGCCTACAGACTTTGTGAGAGTGGGCTCCACTCTGAGGCAGGGCTGGGGAACAGAGGGAAAACAGAAGGGTGAAGGCTGAGTCATTTCCTTAGAAATGATGAACAGTTTAAGTTGCCTGAAGTGACTGATGCCAGGAGCTATCAGAGGCAGCTCTGCTCCGAGTTATCTCCACAGCCTGACCCCCTTAGGATGAGTTTCATTGGATTAAGTGGGCAGGACGTGGATGCTTTTACGGGAGAATTTGTATTTTGGGATTTGAGTAGATCACTGAGCTTAAGACCAGAAAAAGCCTCTCCCATTAGCAGAGATACTGGTGAGGGAATGAGAAAGTCCCTGCCTGTCTTCGTGTGTGAGGGGGACGGGAGGAGGAGCACCTGCCCAGTGGAACTGGTGCCTCCCTCTCCTTCCCAGTGGGAAATGGGAGCTGCCTGGGCAGAATCCTCATGGTTACACAGCTTGGGTCTACCATTTGGGGGCAGCAGGAACAGAGAGCTGCCTGGAAAGCTCCTGGATCCTTCCCACATCCCAAACTGTTCCGTTGCAGGGTGACTTCCGACACAAGTCTTCATTCGTCATCTAAGACGCCAGAAAGGAAATTGCAAACCAGCAAAAAGCAAGTGTGAAAATACCTCCTCCAGGAACTCAAAGCAAGAGCAAAAGATTAATTAAGTGCGCTTGGAAGAGTTTGGAACACACAAGAACTTGATAGCTAGCTATCTGTATATCTTTTTTTTCTTTGCCAAAGTTTAAAGTAACTCCTCACTGCCCAACTCGTGTCTCCCCTGCCTCCGGAGATACCAACAGGATCACCCAAACCTGTCCTTGGACTAAGGAAAGGTTTTAAATCCTTCCCAAGAGACTGGGCTGTGGAAGTTTGTGGAATTGCCTTCTCTTTGTGCTGCAGGGACACAGCCACAATGTGCAAACCAAGCAGGGGCACAGCATTAGGTAAATGTGTAGCAGACATTACCTGTAATGTGTTACTAGTGAACAAAAAAAAGGTGCTGATACAGCAGTAGATGGACTTCAAAGAGTGAGATTTAGGGGAATTTCCTCCCAGCAGTTCATTGCCCAGGCCTGGCTAGTGACTTTTCCACATCTGTGATTGTCTTGTGCTGGGCTCTGACTTGTGCACAGGGCGGGTCTGTGCCCAGCAACCAGTGACAGTGAAAACACCACTAATGCCCTCAGCTCTTCCGTAACCATCCCCAGATGCTGTGATTTAACACCACCCCCCAGGGCAGGGGCACTGCGCCGCTGCTCCCTGCTGGGCAGGGCTCATTGCACGCAGGTAACCCCTCCTTCTAATCTGCACAAAGCAGGCTTGGCTCCTGCGTCTTTCCGTGGGGAAAGAGGCTTAGAGGGGAGGCAGAGAACCAGTGTTAAGACGTCCCTTTCAGGAAAATTAAAGCCAAATAATTTCCTGGGCTAAGATTGCCATAAAAAGGTACTGAGAGATCCTCCAGCTTTTTTTACCTTCTCTGTTTATTTTGTAAAACCCCACCTTCTAAATTTTTTGCAAAGATCTATTTTGATTACTTCAGAAAAGGTAACATTTCTATTTAAAAAATGTAAATATGTGATGCCAGTGGTGTTTGAGTAACGGAGCTATTTTTTTACTGTTGAAGCTACAAGAGAGGAGCTTGCACGTTGCTATAGTGTGGCACTGTCAGAGCATATCAGTATTAGTGCAAAGTGTAACAAAAAGCTGCAGGTGGAACAGCATCTCTTTCCTCTTCAGCCAGCTTCAGCCATTTCCTTGTCACAAGAGGTCTTACCAGACACAGAACAGAGTCACTCAGGGATAGTTTTTGTAAATTTATGGCAGGAGCTATCAACTTTTTTTATATGAAAAAAACAAACTTTTCTTGCCGGTGACCAACACTTTGTTTTTGTCGTTGCAAGAAAATCTCCAGGGATGGCTTTTAGACCCAGTTCCAAAGAGGTGACAGAGTGACTTCAGTGTTTGCTGCCCCTCTGCAAGTTCCCTAAAGCACTAACACAGTGTGACAGCTACAGCAGCTTGGCAGGTTTAAACCACATGGCCAAGGCCACTGTTTCTGGGGTTGGGAAAGCAAAAGCTCAACACAAAAGCACTTTTATAGTGTCAGCTGAAATTTTTCTCTAGGTGGTAAAGAAAACAAGAAAAGCAAAACTAACCAAATTTGGTTCTCTTGGCTTTAGAGAGAATGATGGGGAACATGTGTTTCCCAAAATATCTGTGTTGATAGTGTTGAACAGCATTGGGTGAGACCAGGCTGCAAGATGTGGATGCAACACTAGGACTGTGCTGTGGTTTAGGAAGTTTTTTAACGTAGCAGAATTTAGTGTTCTTGTATTTCCAATATAAATTGAGTTGTCTTAACTTTTCCTGTATACTGTATTTTTGGATACTTGACGATTTGGACTTGTCGGTGTTATTTTTTCGTGTTCTGCTTTACTCTGCTTTGTTTCCAAGAGCCCTCGCTGGACATGCCATTGCTGCATTTGTTCTGCCCAAACAAAAGCATTGCCACTTGTCCCTGTGCCAGGGGAGGTAAAGACAAGGACGGGCAGCCCCAACCAGATGTTCTCTCACACATCACCACTGCTGTTCTGCAGCTTCTCTCTGGTTACTTTCTTCATCCAAGCCCCCCAGTGCTGATCGCCACCTCTTAATTGTTCTGACATTCCTTTGCACTCTCTGGGCATCCACTGCTCCTCCTCTGTGCTGCTTTCAGGGTCCCTGCAATAAAGGAGAGAGAGGAAAGGGTTGAACCAGGGTAGCTCTGAGAGCACAATCTGCAGTTCCACCAAAGGCAGCCTTCATGTGACAAACCAGCAGAGCTAAGAATCCAAACTTCATTTTTATTTAGTTCTGAAATGCACAGTGGCATCTCTAACGAGAGAAAGGGGAGATTATTTCCCCCCCTACCCGCCCAGCTCCTGAGAGCTGATGGATGGAATTCATTGTATTATTGTGAATAATTATTCAGGTTTGTACTAATGTATGACGTTTAACTTTGCCAAGAATGTTTTACATAAATACCAAGCTATAAAGCATTCTTGTAGGGGTTTTTGTTTGGGCTCGGTGGTGGTTTTCAAACAGCCAAATTATGGGAAGTTCCTGTTTTTAATTCAGTGAAATAAGGGAAGGTCTCTCCTGTCAGAGCACTCACTTACAGTGGATGGAGGTGACAGAAAGTCCAGGGCTGCTTTTCAGTTTTTTCTTGGACATTTGTTCCTGGTTCTTCTCTGGAGAAGACAGGTTAAAACTCACAGGGCTCATCTCAGATACTGCTCGAGGATAAAACAAAAAGTATGAAATAAACTATTCCAATTTACCATTTTGAGTGGCTAAATAATAGCTTAAGGCAGGAGAGAAGGTACAAAAATAAATGGTTTGGCCATAGCTGACCAGGGCTTGAGCCAGAGCCATTCCATACATCCTCTGTTCTCTGACTTTGATTTTGGGAATAAAGTTTAATGTCACTTGAAGGGCCCTCTGATCTTCAAAGGAGAATAGGGAAAGTGGAGGCAAATGCTGGGATTCCAGTGCAGGAGGAAAGTGCCTTTGTTTGCACTCCTACAGCAAATCCTGCTCCATGCCTGGGGCTTGTGTCTGAGCTAGACAAACCTGCAGGAATAAAACAAATGCCAGCTCCAAGTTTCAATGAAATCTAGGCCATGAGCTCTGTGATAAAAGTTAACAATCTTCAGTGAGGTGCACGTGGCCATCAGGGAGACTCGGGAAGGGTCAGATTTACCCAGGATATTTCTGATAAACAAGGAACTTGCCCAGAGCACTTACCCACCTTGTCTGAGTCACTCATACCCTGCTTGCAGTCAAGTCAAAGTCTCTATTTAAAAGCTGCTGGGCCCAACATTAATTGAACCAAGGGCCCAAGATACCAATGATGTGGTAGAAGAGACTGAGAGGCTGTAGAAATCTACAGGGAAAATAAAAAATAATTTTCTCTGTCAGCTCAAGAAAAGGGGAGACACCGTGGGTGGAATTAATTCAGCAACCATTTATTTTCATCAAATGCTAATAGTTGGAAATAACATAGTTCAAGAATGGAAATATTCCATATAAAAAGAACATTAAGGCTGTTCATACACACAGGAGTTTGCACAACAAATAAGAGGTGATGTAGCGTGCAATTACCAGATTTAGGGGTGTGGCAGTGACAAGCTGTTTTACCTTTGTTCAAATTAAAGCAACTCTATTATATAACCAAGAGGGACAATGAGGGATTGGGTGAGCAAACCCAGGCACTCACTGCCCTGCAGGCTGTGATAAATGCATTTATTGCCAGGCATGTGGCAACATTCTGCCCTTACTTTTCCAAATGGACAAATTACACATCCTGAGAGTAAAAAGCCACCTTCCTTTTGTACTGCAGCCCTAAGCCCTCCAGTGAGCTGTGAAGAGCAGCACTTACAACCCATCCATGTGCTAACACAGGCTCTGCCCATCTCCAGGACAACTCTGGGGGAAAGCCAGCTCAGAAGAGGTGAGGAAGGATGTGCCTTCACAGCCCTGTGTAATTCCAGAGGCAGGGGCAGTGCAGGCAGCGTGGTGGGTGTGTGCAGCAGGCCAGGGCAGGCTCAGCTGGTTGCTTTCAGCGGGGTTTTGCGCTGTGACCGTCGCAGGGGCACTGCCTGGCTGCTCCTCCTGGCTGGGGATTGCACCTTCCACTCCCGGGGCCGGGATGGGCTGCAGGAAGGAAGCAGAACAAACCCTGCATTTCCAAACCCTTGGCCAGCCCTTTCTCTCTGCAGTAGCTGTCCCAGACCCGTGCTGAACTTACGGTTTCTCTGGTGATGTCAAACAGATGATATCCCTTGGTCCATCCTCAGCATCTTTCTTCACTGCAAACCATATTTTCATATTTTACAAAATGCCACAAATTTGGTCATTTAGGGTTGGTTTTTTCTCCCCTCCCCTCAAATAAGAATCACAGAGATTACTTGCCTGGAGCTGAACCGGGTGTGTGCGCCAAGCTGATGTAACTGACCCCAGCACCAAAAGTCAAGTCATTAATGGTCTCTGGAAATAAAGAAAAAAAATTCACATATTAGCAGCCTGTGGCACAGCCAGAAGGCAAGGCATGATGCTGTGCAAAACTCAAGTGTCACAGAGTAAGTAAATCCAGTTAATTGCAAACACACATATCTATCTCTTTTTCCCAGACCTCAGTGTCTCCCATCCAGCCCCAAATCCCTGTGCTGAGTGTGGGCCACATCACCTCCCAATTCCAGCCTCATAGCCTGCCTGGCTGGAGGAAATCAGTGTGGGACCTTGGTCCTGTGCCCTCTGCCCTGCCTGGCAGGGACAGTCATCTCTTCCCCTGCAGCTCTGCCATCTCTCCCAGCAACACGTTCCACCCAGACCAGCTGCTCTGCTTGCTCAAGGCAGAATTTGGGGCCTCTGAAAACTGCCAAAGGCCCTGAAGAGCTGCTCTGTGAGGAGCTGCCTGCAGCCAGACAAGAGGAATCACTTGACAGGGGAGCTAGGTAGAATTTAGCTTGCTTGAATAGGCCCTGGTTGTCAGCTGTCTCTTTCCTGTCATTTATCTCAGGAGAGATGTCACAATATTCAGATTTTACTTAACTCAACGCTCTGTTTTATGCTCATGTTTCCCAGAACCTTTCACCAGGAATTAAGGTAGGAAGTGCTTTATAGGGCAGGAGTTGGAAACTCAGCTAAAAGGACTTCTCTTCACAGCTGAACTGGGTATGCTCCTTAACTCCTGCCCTGTCCTGGAAGGGAATCACTGAAGCTTAGAGCAGAAACCAAACTTGATTCATCTGCCTTAGCTCTGCCCTGCATCTCTCAGGAGTGACCTGTGCCAGTAACTCTGTGCAGTGTGTGCCTAAAGAAGTAACCTTGGTAAAGAGACATTGATGAGGAAAGAAAGGAAAGAAATGTTAAAGAAATGGAAAAAAAAAAAACAAAAACGGGGAAAAATGGGGGAAAAAATGAGGAAGTAAGGCTTCCCATGCAGGATGGGAAGGTGGTATCTCCACAACATGTGTTTATGTACAATCCTCACTCACCCAGATCCACTGAAGCTGTTCCCAAAGCACCAAGCAGGAGCTGAGGAGCCCCAAAGACAGAAGGGAAGAGAGAACACAGCCAGAACAGCTGAACAAGGCAGAAAGAGGGGACAGCTGCTCCCAACTTCTCAAGTACAAACCTGTTTACAAAGAACTGTGTCTCCAGTAGGCTCAGAATGATATACCAGAGGAATAAAATGTTTTATTCTGATTGTCTATCAGCCTGTGCCACCATACAGATGGCTCAACACACGCTGACTGAAGTGATGATCCTGCTCTGTACAGTTTGTCTCTCTGCTGAAGGACACATGCTGCCTCGAAGCAAAGCAGGAATTCAGCTCTAGTACCACTGCAGATTAACATTTTCCCTCCTTTTTCACCATATGGTGCTTTAAGAGCAACAGCCGTGCAAGCTTCCAGGAGAGCTCAAAGAATCCTGCTCTCTAAAAACACTTTTTGCACAAAACCCCACTTTTTTTTTTTTTTTTGGCTTGTTGCTCAGGCAAAGAGAAACATTGAGGCAGACAAGTGCAGCCCAGCACGTGGGGAAGGGCAGGATCAGATTTTCCAGTGGCTGCACAGCAGTGCCTGCTCAGGGCTGTCAGGGATTTCAGAGCATGGCTCTCCTGTGTGTGAGGGGCACTGCCACAGCTCCCTGGGGGTCCCAGCCCCTTCCCAAAGCAGCCCCCAAACCTAAGGAGAGCTGAGCTGCCACACACTCACAGCTGCAGCTCTCTCACAGTTCTCTTCACCTCACAGGACAAGAGAGATGACCTAAAGGAGTTCAGCAGCAAATGGATGGAAAGGAAGGAGATCTCCTGCTGGAACCCAGCTCCATTTGGGTTTCACCATAACTGCCCCTGGTGCTTGCAGGGCTGTCAGAGAGCATTCCAACAGAACTGCCCCTGGAAGGTTCAGCTGCAGTGGGCACAAGCAAAGACTCACAGTTTGTGTGTTGGACATTCCTCTCTGTGCATTTCTACTTTCATTTCCACAGCAGTAACCAAACCCCATCATTCCTTCTCCAGTTCTGAGTGTGGAACACACACACTCAGTGACTGTGCAGGTTGATAATCCCTCTGAGCAGATCCCTGTGCTGTCCTGCAGCTGGCACAGCCCTGTGCCTTCTCTAGGAGCAGCTTTAGCTCACCCTAGACCCTGTCTAGACAGCTTAGAGCAGGAAGGACCTGACCTTGAGGATTTCCCTGTGCAGCAGGGTGCTGCAGGTCAGCCTAACATTGCTCAGCTGTGCTTCCAGAGCCAAGGAAGTCCTCAGCCTTGCACCTTTGGGCAGGGCAGGCTGATCAGGAGCCACAACAACCTTCCTCTTCAGCACCTCAGAGTCCAGAAAGAAAGGGCACTGTTACCTCAGCTTCCCAAAATAAATTCCCTCCTGCACTGGCCCTGTGAGAAGCTGTGCTTTTCCATGCACACCCTTGCTTTCAGGAGGGTTCTTCTGCTATCCAAGCACTTAGATAAATAATGATAATAATAAATAATGTGTGGCTATCAGTTCCTACTCACGCTCTGGGGTGCTGATTGCTCTTCCCACCACAGCCACATTTTCTCCACTGGACTGTTGGTTCAGGCTTTGGAAGGACACTGGAAACAAGAAGGCAGTAATTAAGATTTGCAGTGTACTCCAGGCTCTTGCTGGATCCGTGCAGAGCAGAGCCAAAGCAGCAGTTCCCACCTTGCTGGCTGCCAGTTGTGCTGGGTGCCTCAGAGGCAGCTGATAAACTCCTGCCCACACTCTTGCTGCGTTGCTTGTTCCTGTCTTCCAGTGCCTTCCTGGCTGAGTTCAGGATGGCCAGAGTGCTCAGGGATGCTGCCCTAGGGCCAGAAACAGGACAGGAGGTGGTATTTAATTCTACAAACCCCAATGAGATGCATGAGGGAAGATGTCTCCCCTCCCAATCCCTCCTCATCTTCAACACCAAGTGCTTAAGTGCCCTCCTCATCTTAAACGCCAAATAATTATGCTGCAACACCCACAGCTTTCAAACCACTCCCAAAAGAATGGATCAGCAAAAATATATAGATTTATAAATTTTTAAATAAATACATCCTAAAAATAAATACAAACATAAAATACCAGGTAACAAAGAGGAGCCCATACCTGCGACCCACGGGTGGCTGCTTCAGAGCATCAGCACGAGGTGTGGCAAAGCCAGAAGGGCCAGAGGGAGGGATAGACCCAGGTGTGGAGGGCCTCCCACTCACACAGGACTGAGCATTGTGATTATTCTGGCCACCAGGAGACGCAGCTCTCTCCAGAGATGGAGATTGCTGTGGGAAACAGGAGAAAAGGTCATGTCTGACAATGGGTACAAGAGTTGAAAACCCTGCAAGGTGCTTGGACCTGAGTGCTTCAGAACTGCCCTTTGTTTGATTGATGTGAAGGGTGCTGGGGAGGAACAATTTATTGGCCAAAATTTTGCCAAGAAGGGAACAGGGACACAAATGTCCTAGTTTAGAGGTCTATATATAAGTGCTCTTCTAAAGTATGCAGAGAAATGAACTTCCAGGCTGGAAGTCATCTCATCTTAAGGTAGGGATCTAAAATAGTTCAGGACCATTGACTCAGGAATGTATTTATTACTTTACACTGAATTTAGGAGGATCTGCATGACTAGGACAGGTTTGAATTTCTACTTTGTAGATACCTAAAGTCAGATAAAGTGAACTCTTTTCTTTGTTACCACTTTATCATTCTGGGAACAGAGAGAATACAACATTTAAGCCCAGCCAGTGCCAAATTAGACTAGGTTTTTCCTTTAAATTGAATTCTTTCTCCACTAATCATTTGCTGCTCCTCTTGGAGCTTTCTTTGTTGATGTTCTAAGCCTATTAAGTGACTCTGAAACCACAGCTGCTGTCAGGAAGTACAAAGAGATATGAAAACCCTTTTCCATCCTGCTCCAAGTGCTGGGACAGGGTCCCCAGTCAGGGTCTGGGTGTTGTGAGCACACGAATTTGAGTAGAGGAGACATGTACAGAGTTAATGGCACCAACCACCTCCTCGTGGGCTGCTGAGAGCTGCTCCTGCTCTGACTGCTCCTTTTCCCTGGCCAGCTGCTCTTCATATTTCTTCATGTCATACTCCAGCTCGGCTGCCAGCTGCTTGTCCACAGCAAAGAAGTCTTTGATTTCATTTCGGTAATCTTGCATCATTTCCTGTAGCAACAAGGAATGTTTGGACCCTCTCAGAAATCTCCCCCGGCTACTGATTCACATCCCCATTCAGATCACAGCTGCTTGGGAGCAAAAGGAAACACCAGTTGGTAGAGCAGAGGTGTTTTTTAACAGACTGAAGAGTTTCAGCTCCGATTTATTCTCCAGAACACGGAAAAGCTTTCCAGCTTTCTTCCTGCCCACGTTCCACACCCAGCCTTATCTCCAATGCCTCCACCTCCCACGTTATTTAACACAGTGGCAGTGTCACAACATTGTTTCTTCTGAATTCTTCCCTCCTAAGAAGTCTCTGGGTTCTGGCAGTGGCTGGTGTGCACACCCAGCACATCAACTCCAGAGAGGATCAAAACACCACGAGCAACAAGAAAACACCTCCCCTTACCCGCAGGCAGTTCATCAGGTCCTTAAGAGCTGGGATCCTCTTCTGCTCCATCAAGGACTTGAGTGATGTGATTATTGGGATGATGTTTTCAATGAAATTCTTCTTTTGAACCTTTTTGTGAACAAGGCATGAACAATTACACGAGGCAGTGAAGGAGAAGCCACTCTGCGGCTCCAGGATGGCCCAAGTGAGAGGAGTTATCCCCCCACAGCCAGGGAATCACTGTAATTAAGGCTGCTTTTATACCACACACATGCACAGAGGCTTTTAACCTAAGTGGAGCCTTTTCAGATGCATCACTGAGTCACTCAGTTCTCACAGTGAAGGCAAATTGCCCAGAGGTGCAGGAAAATCATTGTTCCACTCAAATGCTTCACCAAGGAGAGGGGTGGGGAACAAATCCAGCTCAGCACAGCTCCCCTGGCTCCTGGGGAAATGCATTTCTGATCCCTGCAGCTCCACAACAAGCATCCCTCACAAATTCTGCCTTCATATTTTGATTTACAAGGCACAGAGCTGCCCAGCCCTCTCCCCACAGCACACCGAGTGTCCCTCACCTGCGAGATGAGCTTTTTCTGGGCCACCTGAATGACAGCATTGGCCATGGCCATCTCATCTTCATCAGGCTGAATGTCCTCCTCAGGTTTGGACCTCATACTTGAGAGCTTGATTTCTTTGCAGCTGAGGACTGCAAATGTATCTGAGAGCAGCTCGCTGCCTTCCAGGTCCAAAGGAAGGATCTCATCCACAAAGCAAGCTGGAATACACAGGGAAGAAATAATTTGTTTTTCCAGAAGTAGCAGTGATGGGGAATCCAGGAAGATAAAACACCTGGATCAGGAGCTTTTATACAAACCCCAGTTTTTTGTTCGTCAGATTTTTAAAGGCAGATCCTTACCTAGGATGTTGTGGCTAATCTTAGTGGTGATGCTGAACCTCTGCTCATCCGTGAAATGGTCCAGCAGGAAGGTGTAGATCCTCATCCTCTTCTCCTTGTTTTCCTTCCCCTTCAGAGAGAAGAGCTGCTTCTCCCTGTAGCAGAGCACGACATTTTAAACAGGCCCAAATCACATTATGCTAGCTCCCAGGAATAATGAGACCTTAAATCAGCATGAAATTTGCATGTCACTTTTAAAACCCATAAACCTGTTAGGACAGCAGAGAGTCCTACAAATTATACACAGCAGTGTCACAGGGAAGGCAGGACACAACTCAGAAACTGCTTCCCCCTGGCTCTCTTCACTCTGTTGCATGGATAATTATCAAGTGATACAAATGCTGTGCTGCCACTGAGAGCTGCATGGGCAGACAGCCCATAATTTAGCAAAAATCAGGCAGGAATGTGCTCAACTGACCGCAGGCTCTGGGGGAACCTGTTGTACTTCTGATGTTTCTCATAGCTGTTGAAATGGAAGATGCACTCGATGAAGTGCTGGGAGAACATCATGGGGTTCCTCTTCAGCAAGAGATGCACCAGGCAGAACTCTGCAAACCTGGAGAGGAAGAGAAGAAAGGAATTATCACTGGGTGATTTCCAAAAGCCACCCCTGAAGCTGTGTAGGGCTCTCAAGGCAGGAGGATGGTTTTCCTCTGCCAAGTCTCCCTCAATACCACATTTAATTCTTGCCCAGCTCACTGCCTTCCATCCTTTTCTCACAGGGATAGACATTTCCAGCATCCACAGCATTACTTATTCTTATGGCCATTAAAGCAGTCTGAGTCAGAAATAAATCTGAACTTGAATCCAGGCACAGCATTTTAATTATTTAAATCATTTGAGCTGCACTGTGGCTGAGACACAGTGCTCAGCAACAAGTTAATCACCAAAGGTCCTGCAGGAGCTGTAAGGCAACCCCAGGCTTGAAGAAGGTGGTTTTGTCTGGATGCAGTCTCTAAAGGCAGATGCAAAAGAAAAGGCTCCCAAAGAAATGGGAGGAACACAATGCTGCAATGTCTCCATCTACTGGAAAGACATTTTTAGATATTAAAAGCACACTGAAAAGGAAACATGAGTGGTAATTGACATACAGGTTGATGGTTCTGGAAATATCCATCTCAGATTGACTGTTCCAGGCAGAAACAAGGTGTCCAATCCTCCTTTGTATCCCTAATTTCTACATGACCTTCCAACCTGAGAGAAACGTGTCCCACTGATTTCTCACACAACAGAGCAGCTGGTGACCTTGAAACCTCCAAAAACTTCATAAACATGCACTTAAAATCAGAGTGCATAATTCCTCTGACACATCATCTGACAGGTCACTCCCCTGACAATTACAAGATGTGGCAGCAGGTTGCAAAGGCAAGGCATGCAATATAGAAGGAAACTCTAACAAAATACTTACTCCTAGTCCTAAAACAAACCCAGCACTTGAGACAGAGCCTGTCAGAAAACCACCAGGAAGATTTCATAAGGGTCTGTCTCAAAAATTCCCTTTTTTCTGGATAACTGAGTCCTAAAGAGAGCAGAGCTGCATGTTTTGAGGACAGCCAAGGACACACTTTGGGACTTTCAAATGAGCTGGAGAAAGGTTCAATACCTCTTTGCCACCACTGCAGACCCTAAAGGAAGTACAGAGGTTAGTGGGATAATCTGTTTTATCACTGGAATTTCTCTTCTCAATGTGAAGGTGTCAAGACTGAGACAGGTTTTGAGACATCTCTGACCTTCAACTCCTTCATCATTCCACAGCTGAGATTTTTACCTGGCAATATCTGGGTTGGGATCCACCAGGACACTGACAAACCGAAAGAAGAGACAGTCCTTCCATTTCACAAACTCCTCCTGTGAAAATCAGCAGAAATCAACAACCTGAACCAGGAAAACTTAGTGTCAACCTCCAAATTGCAGTCAGGCAAATGAACAAGCTGTAAAACCTCAGCCAGAGGCTCATAAAACAAACCCCAGTATTTTGGGGGATGCTCTAAGCAGCATAAATGCCACAGCAGCGTATCCAGGTTTATCCCAGGCATGAAGAATAAAGTAGAAAAATGAAAAATCTGCTCTCCCACGCCATGGCAGGTGTGCTCTTCAACACTGTTTTCAGAGCCAAATGCACTCCAAACCTGCCCTCATGTGAACTTTGGGGAGGGTAAACATCTCCAGCTTCTCAACATTTCACACCTTCAGAACAATCAGCAGAGACAGCAGGAGAAAAAAAAGGCGTTGTGGTGCTTGTAACAGCCATTGATGGAGGAGTGAAACTGGAGGGAGTTCAAAGGAACCAAGATGAGAAAAGGGGCAACCATTGACTAAAAATAACCTCATTATCCAACAGAGCTGGGTGTTGTTGATGTGACTGCAGAAAAGGCAGTAACTAAACCCAGACACTGCACTTAGGATTAATTAATTACTGAGCCATCAGGCACGGTGCAGAACCGAGGCTCAGCCTTGACTATGAACTGGTTTGGAATGTGCCTCTTCAGTTTGGGGTTTTTTTTTTTGTTTGTTTTCCATTACAATTTCCACATGATCCAATACAGAAATTGATGTTCCTTTAACAATAAAAAACCAATATCAACAAGGTCAATATTGTGGCATTACTGCAATTGGAATAAACTCTTGCTGTCAAAACAGGAGTGTTGCAGGTTGATTACAAAGCCACTCAGTTGTACAAATGCAGAGGTCAGGCTGATGTTTATCTGAAGGCAGAATTTTAACTCTGTTTACCCATAGGCCCAAAGTCCAGCAGAAACATGACTTTTTTCAGGGTTGGCCAAAGCTGCCTCCCTCCTCTAAAGCTGCTTGAAGCTATTTAGGAAATCCAGGTTATTGAAAACCATTAGATTGGTGATCTCTTTCCTATAAGGTAGTTGAAAAACATTCCTGCTAATACCATAGTGTTATAGATACATATTATAAAGTTGGCTTTTTGCAAATGTTGAAATGAATGCCATATGTATAATGTTGGAAGGCTTTGCTGTATTAATATAGTTTCATTTATTTCTGCTATTAATGAAACTTAGAAATAGTAGTGTGAAAAATATATCTATTTCTTAGGCTATAGCATGGTATTAAAATAAAGACTGCTTTTGTTCATATAACCCAGAGAATGGAAAAGATAATCAGAACCCCCCCCACATTCCTGGATTATTTTATCCATTTGAAGATGGTGGCGACCAGAGTTCCACGAGAGGAATTTGTTGAACCTCTATTATCAGGGAGTGTGAGACTCCATGGAGCCACAAAAAATTGATCTGCAAGATAAAATGGTTGGGGAGGAGTTGAAACTAAGCAGAGGGACATCTAAACTCAAGAGGAACGTTTGAATCATGCATGGAGAGCTATGAATATGCAACAGGCTGGTGCTTTTAAGGAATGAGCCTTTGTTAGTAAGTTTTGGGGTCTCTCTGTGACCCTAGGGTGTCCCTGTCCTGTTCTGGAGTCCCTCTCTGAAGCCGGTGTGTCTCTGTGACATTTTGGGGTCTCTGTGTGACATTTTGAAGTCTCTGTTCTGTTTCGGGGTCAGTTTGAGCTGTTGGCATTCCTTCCTAATGCCTAAGTGTCCCATTTTGGGGTCGGTGTGTGACATTTGGGGTCTCTCTCTGGTTTGGGGGTCAGTTTGAGCTGTCGGCATTCCCCTCGAATTTGACTGAATGCCAAGCCACCCATAATTGTTTATCAACTTAACCATTTCCTTTATTTCTGTCTCCTAATTGCCTTTTTATCAAACTTTGTAAATTCTATCAAGAAAGTGAACTCATTTTTTCACAACAGCCGCAAAATAAGTCAGAACAGGCCACTCCCTGATGCTCCTAACACCACAGCAGAAGGGTTTGCAAGGTGACAGCGACAGAGCAGCCTCGATGTCCTCACCTGCAGCAGGCTGGTGAGCAGGATCAGGGTCTGCCTGCGGATAAAGGGGTGGGGGTCCCGCAGGCACAGGGAGATGTTGGGGATGTATCTGTCCCCAAGGGAGGTGTAGCGCACGCAGAGGTCGCACAGCACCATCGCCGCGTTGCTGCGCACGGCCACGGCCGGAGACACCTGCAGCTCCCGCGCCACCGCCGCGATGCAGCGCTTGGCCAGCTCCTCGTGCTGCAGGCACAGCTTCCCTGGGGGAGAAAAACCACAGGATTTTGGCTTTTGTCTTTTTCAGATCCTGTGCATAGCTCAATGTGGAAGGTGCACTTCTTGGCCAGCTCCTCGTGCTGCAGGCACAGCTTCCCTGGGGGGAGAAGCATCTCAGGATTTTGGCTTTTGTGGTTTTCAGATCCTGTGCATAGCCCTATGTGGAAGATGCACTCCTTAGCCAGCTCCTCCTGTGGGAAGCAACACCTCAAGATTTTTGCTTTTGTGTTTTTCAGGCCATGTGCTGCATTAGTGCACAGCTCCAAGCTCTATATAAAATGTAGTTAACTCTTCAAGCTTTCCTCAGACAAAATAATCCCTCTGGGCCTGTGGTCCAAGGACACCCAACAGCCTCAGGCCCCAAAAAGTATAAACAAAAGTCAATTGGGGAGGAGCAAACTGGGGGTAAATGACTTCATTACCTGAAGCTGTAATTGGAGGATTAACCCCTGATATGCAAATAGACCAAACCCATAATTGTGTGAAAAACTCGTGCCCATTGTCCATCGTGGGTGCAGCCTCTGGGAGGCTCTGACTGCCCAAGGTGGAGCTGTTAAAGGTCATTAATAAACACCCACTTTATTCTCTAACTCTGTCTGGCCTCTGTTCTAGGTGGCCACTCCAAGGCATCATCCAAGAGTAGCAGAGCTGGGAGTAAATTCAGTAAATTCTCCTTTCCAACCAGCCCAGCCCAGCTTGCTGCCTCCAAAACGAGCCAGGGAAGGAATCAGGAAGTAAACAAGGGAATAAACAAGAAACTCATGCTAGAACTTGATGAGCAATCTGCACGATCTCTCATGGAGATGGTACTTCAAGTTCTTCCAAACTCCCCTTAGACCTACAGAGTGGGTCTCTGTGCCAAATTCCCTCCTTCACAGCAAACTATTTCTGTGTACAGGGTATTATTCAAAGCAGCTAAAAAGAACAGCCCCAGCTGTCATAGGCATAGCAGGGAGACACCCACCTCTGAGAGCATCACTGAACCAACCTAAAATAAAATAGCCTGCAATAGTTCTAACATCACTTCTCCTTGTTCCCAAGCTCTGCACAAAAGTATTCAACTTTCCAAAGGAATTAAGGGAAGAATAATGCTGCCTATCTGCAAAAAAAAAACTTGTTCCTAACCACTGAAGTATTAAAACCCAGAACTTTCACTTGGTGTTCCTCAGAATCCTGGGAATGCAGCTGGCCAGGCTTCTCTGAAAGCAGCACTTCCATCATGTTGAGGAGAACAAGTATTTGAGTGCAGTCATTCTGCTCTAAGCTACATCAAAAGCATCAAGTTTTCTTCACCCTCTCTGGAGCATCATATTGCAAGTGAGATGATCCTTCAGCACCCAACTCAGGACAGCACAGCTCAGGGGGACAATGCTAATTATTGATCACTATTAATGCATTAACCACCTGGAGCAGCAGAGCTGGCAGGGTTCTGCTGGTTTGCCCAACTTGTTTCCATGGATATTTGCATTGCTAAAAGCTCTGAGCTGGGCTGATGCCAACAGAGCACTGGGGCTCTCTGTCACAACTGCCAGAGCTTTACATGGAATTATTTAGGTTGGAAAAGACCTCTAGGATCATTGAGTCCAACCTGTGACTGATCCCTACTTTGTCACCCAGCCCAGAGCACTGAGTGCCATATCCAGGTGTTCCTTGGAGGCCTCCAGGGATGGGCACTCCAAACTCCCTGAGCAGCTCCTTCCAGTGTTTAACAACCCCTTCCATGGAGAAATTCTTCCTCATGTCCAACCTGGACCTCCCCTGGCACAGCTGGAGGCTGTTTCCTCTTGTCCTGTTCCTTGTGACCTGGTTCCTCCCTCCTGACAAAGTCCCCCCAAGCCTCCTTTTCCCCAGAATTCTGAGCTTCCCCAGAAAGGCTGAGCTACACCAAGGCCCATTTTTAGGGCAGGGTGGCACTTACCCAAAGTGATGAGAGCGTGAGCCCTGATCACGGGAGGCATGGCTGAGCCTCTGAACTGGGACAGCGGCTGGGAGCTGGGGATCTCCTCACTGTCTGTGGGAGCAGACACTGGAAAACAACAGGTCAGGGATGAAAACATGGCCTGGCACACAGTGGTGCCTGTAAAGGCAAAGCTGAAGGCAGAAGGGGAGTGGCTCACTTTGGTCATTGCTGCCAGAAGAGGCCAGGATGGACTGAACCAGAAGGAAGATTTGTTTGTCCACCTTGGCTGGGCACAGCTGGGCAGCCTCGCCCAGGAGGAAGAGGTGTCTCACCTGCAGAGAGAAAGCAGCACTGCAGTCAAAAGGCAGTGGCTGAGCTGCAGATTAAGCCAGCAGGAGTCAGTTCTTCTCCAAAAACAACAAAATTCCCTCAGAACTTTCTAGGGAGTGGCTGGAGAACAGAAGGGGAGGCTTTGGAACAGAAATTCTGGATGGGTGTGTTTAATATCCTCCAACACCCCCCACATCTAACGAGACTGAAATACTCCTCAAAGCATTCCATGCCTTTCACAAACCTCTCCCCCAAACAGCTCATCTGAGAAGTTTGAGTGGAAAAGCAAGGGGAAAAAAACCCACGTCATATATTAAAAATATGGGATGTCACATCCTTAAAGCAACTGCTGGTGTGTAAAACTGCTGTAGGCTCCCAGGCCCTTAAATACAAGAATTCATCACACACACAAGCCATGCACATTCCCATTATCCCAGTTCTTGGCATGGATTTTGAGGAACCCCAGCTCCAAGCACACCTGCACCCTTTAAATAATCCTTGAAGGGGATTATTTAAAATAATAATCCCCAAACTTACCAAGAGGTCTTCCTGCAGCTGCCCTGCTCCATCCTCTTTGAGGACTATATTGGAGATGTAGCTCTCACAGGTGGATACCAAATCTCCACACACCTGGTTGAGCAGCTCCTGTTCCGTAATTAAACAAAATTAATTCAACATCTTATTAATTAAACAAAAGGCAGCTGTAATATCTGTCCACACATGAATCCTTAATATCAAAGTCTCTATATGCTTTTAATAATCTGGATCCCATTAAAATCAATCTGACAGTGCCTTAGAGCTTTAAAATTCTCCCTGCACATCAAAGGATGCGTGCAAGTGTCAAAACACCTTGGAAAATTTGGCTTTTAATGATCTACAGGCCCAAGTTTACTTGATTATAGAAATCACACAGACTTAAGCAAAAAGGATTTAGGTGACTGTTTCATGTGCACCCAACACATTGGAGGTGTCTGTGGGAATTTTTAGATGTTGCTTGAAAAAAAGCAGCTCCATTAACAAAGAAAACATGATGTGAATTCCAAGGAGTGCAGGGGAAACACAGGAAAAGCTGATTATCTACTACACTGTGGGGAATAGAAAGCAACATTTCTGGTTTTCCACCAGCTAAAAGTGGTAATTTTAATAACCAAATACAGATATAAATGATAGCTTAGTTAGATTTGATGAAATGACCAACTACAGGAACATCTGCATTTCATTTTAAGCCAATGCTCAGTGGTGGCTGTACCTCCAGGGAAGGATTTTCTGATTGTCAGATTAAAAACACAGAAACCATCACCCCACCCTGGCTTCTGAGGCACAGGGGGTTCAGGTTTGCCTATTATTTACTAAACTTGATTGGGATGCTTATTATAAAATAGCTGTCATCTACACTGAAAGAGAAATAAAAAACAGACACGAAGAGAAATCATCAGGGACAGAAACCTGCATCAATTTTAGCTTCTTTGCAATTGTGTCCAGGCTGAGATCTTTATTTTACCAACAAAATATGGCCTAACTTCCCACTATGGGAGCAGAACAGCCATGGTATAAAACAAATGGAGACAGAAAAAAGTTGTCAGCAAGTTATTAACTCCCTGTCTGATCTCCAGGAAGAGGTCTAGGAAATATGTGTATTTCCAGCAGCTCTGATGGAGAACAGTCAGATATTACAGCATAAATCTGTGGCTTCAAACTGGACTAAGCACAGCAACAGCTTTCCTTTAGGAAATTTCCTTTAGGAATTCTGTAAACTTGGACAGAAGGCAAAAGCAAGGTATTTCAGAATACATTTGGGGAAATGGGGAATACATTTGAAGGCACAAGATTTCTTACAAGCCCAGGCTCAGCCACAGGATGTTCTCTAGCTGAAGTGCAGCAAAGAGTCAGAGCTGAGCAGAGCAGGCTCGAGCTGCTGGAGTCAGAGCCCCTTTTTTAGAACTCTTCATCCCACAGCCTGGAGACAGCAGCAGACATCCCCTGAGTGTGGAACAGGCTATTTTAAAAGGTGTATTTTAAGTCCCACCTGTGCCTCCTCTGGTGCAGCTGTAGAGGCCTGGCAGAGCTTCTGCAGGGTCTCCACAGCTGGGCTGATCACCTCCAGGGGACACTGAAACTCCTTCAGCCAGCTCTGGATGTTGTCTGGGGATGAGATCACACATAAATCCAGCATTTTCCAAGCTTTTCAAGTGTTTATGGGGGCACAAAACACTTTGAAACACTTGGGACCACTCACCCCTCAGCCCCTCACAGCTGCTCTTGGGGAGGTGCTTTGCCACGTGCCCAATGACACACAGGATGTGTCCCACGGTGCCACTGCTTGTGTTCTGCTGCCTGGAAAACCAACAGCAAACTCTGAGGCACTCCAAACCCCAGCTGAGCAATCCCCTCCTCTGGGACATGCATTATTAAGGCAGAACTGTCAAAGCAAATGGAAACTCAGAGAGCTTGAGGAAAGAGCTGGTTTCTGCACGGATCGAGGCCTCTGCTGGAATTCCAGCTGCAGGACTCACAGCTGGAAGAAAATCTGGGATTTCAGCAGCTAAAAGGCAACCTGTGGAAGGGCACTAAGGCTTCCCTGGTAGAATGGAGTTCCAAGCACACACACTGACCTGCTGACACTGTCCCAGGAGTCAATGATCTTGGAATAATCCAGCTTGGGGGAAGAACCTGCCACCTTGGCAAGCAGCATCCAAGCTGCCCTGGAATGCTCCGTGTCCATGTGAGACAGGACACTATTGATGAAGGTGGAGGTGAACTTGTTCTGCTTGGACCACATGAGGAAGGCTTTGCTCAGGTAACGGCTGCAGGGAGGAAAGGAGAGTTTAGGGAGGAATAAAGAAAACAGTCAGTAAAATCCAGGAAAATTCAACAACAAAGCTGCTACTGCCTGGCATTCCCACAATTCACACACAAAATTTCCACGTTTACGCCTATTTTCACTATACACCTGGCATCCCTACACAGATGTTGTGATCTGGGGCAGTAAGACAGAAGGTCCAACTGGTCCCATGACACACCAGGAAATTATCATTTCAGCAGTTTGTAACCAAGACTTACCGGTAGCTCTTATTTAATACCCAGTCAGAGAATTGCTTAAATTGGAAGGGACCTTGAAGATCATCTCATTCCACCTCCTGCCATGGGTAAGGACACCTTCCACTAGACTGGGGTGCTCAGAGCCCCAAGCCTGGCCTTGAGGACTCCCAGGGATGAAACCAAACCAAGCAGAGTCATGTCAGGCATCACAGCCTGCCCATTTTTCTTTACAACCCTAATTATCTACTCCACTTTGGTAGAGCTGTGGGATTCCTAAAGGTCCTGCAGGGTCAGGAGGAAGAAGGTGCCAGGAAATGTGCAAAACCCTGCTACAAAATGGTCCGAATTAGAACAGTGACAGCTCCCCACCCTGGCACGGCAGCACCACCAGTGCCTCATCTGCTATTTCTGAGCTATTATGCCCTGTTGACTAATAAACATACAGCTGTCTTTAATCAATGTTGTGTCCTTGTCATGCTGTGTGTCATTCCATTTCTCCCTCTCCTTCCCACGGCGTTCTGCGGCAGGCAGGGTAATTTGATTTGTCACAAGACAAGTAACATATTGTACATAAGGATTAATACAAGGTGATGTTCTTGCTTTATATATCCCTCTCTCACTTTTGTCAGAGGAACTCCTCCATTTGACTTAAATATTCATGTGCTATCAGTGCATCCAGCACTGGATGTAACAATGAGCATTTCAGTCCTGGGAGAGAGCACAGGTAACAGGAGCAGCAAGTGAAAACACAAAGCAAAGCTGAACTCTTCTTGTCCATGCTCAACAGCCCTGTCCTGGGAGCTGGCAGGGCAACACAAGCATCTCAATGTGGTAGCTTCCACCTCCAAAATGATACTGAGGGTTTCAAGCAGGGAATTTAAGCAGCTTTAAAGAAATCCCCAAGAAAAATTTGGTTTCTTGTCCTTGCAGAGCAGACAGCACGTGCATTTTAACAGTGTGTGTGTGAGAGAGCTGTGGTACCTCACAGTCCGTGGCCACACAGGGAATGAGAACACAAACTCAGACTCTTATCTTAGTCCTCCAGTCAATAGGTAATTTCCTTCTGTAAAGGAAAAGTCGTGTATTCTATTGGGATTAAAAGCGAAAAAAACCCACCTCTGAGTTGTATCCCTGAATGTTAACATAGGCAGGGAAGGGAAAAACGCACTTACCTCAGCTCCTGGCTTTCTGAAGACAACAGGGAGAGCAGGTCCCATGCCAGCTCCTGCCTCTCATCATCACTCCTGGATTTATTGTAACATTTTATGTGCTGCAGCAAGAGCTGATCAAGGCAATCCAAGGCCTTTTCTTGGACAGAGCTTTCTGCATCCATCACCACGGGCACCACGCCGTTCAACCAGGCCTTCTGCACCAGGACATTTCTGTGCTGAGACTGAGAGAAACATTTTTAAATCATTAGGGGATCCCAAATGAATGGGTAAGACCAGAAAAGGCCTCCAGGTTCAGCTACAAACTTTGAAACTTGAATTTTAATCAAGCCCAGCAGTGTGGCAGCAGGTGGGATAGGGAACTCAGCATCACAAGGTCTTTAATCATCTCTATGATAAATACCTGGTGTTTCTGCTAAAGTACTGCAACACTTTGTTTTGAGACTCTATAAAGAATTATAACAGGTTGGCAATAAGGCTGTACAGCAGATGATTTAGCACTAAAAAAAAAGAGCTTTGCTTAATATAAACCCTGTGCTCCAAGCCTGAGTTACAAACGCTTTGTGAATAAATAGGGAAGAAAGAAAAATATAGCATTGCTATCATCCACACATTACATCTGAAAGTGATTCAGGGTTTTTTTTAACTTGAGAAGGCCAGCAACATAAACATTTTCTTCATGACACATAAATCAACACCGAGCAAAATCAGTGTTTCCAACAGTTGGAAGCACTCAGCATAAATCACAAGTAGGTATCAGAGTGAGTCATGACTTCCGAGCCAAAAGGTAATGAAAAGAATTAGAGCAGAGTCACAAAATGCCACTCCCAGAGTGAATAATTGATTGGTGAGGTCTCTCCTGCTCTCCCCGCTCCCAGGTGTGGCAGAATTCCCCTTCCCCTTGATGCCTTAGGATTCTAGCTTTTATATTTTTCAAACCCTGTACTGCTTTAGTGGATAACTCTAAACTCAATATGGAGTGTCAGCTACTGTTTTCCAGTTTTACTCAGACAAAACAATTCCTCTAGGGCTGAACTCAAGGACACCCAACAGCCTCAGGCCCCAAAAAGTATAAACAAAAGTGAATTGGGGAGGAGCAAACTGGGGGTAAATGATTCCATTACCTGAAGTTGTAATTGGAGGATTAATCCCTGATATGCATATGGACCAAACTTATAATTGTGTGAAAAACTGGTGACCATAATTGTGTGAAAAACTGGTGACCATCATCCATCCTGGGTGCAGCCTCTTGGAGGCTTTGACTGCCCAAGGTGTATCTTAACAAATACCCATTAATAAATACCCATTTTTATTCTCTTAATCCTGTCCATCCCCTGTCCTAGGTGGCCTCTCCAAGGCCTGACCCTCACCAGGAGCAGCTCGGTGATGGAGTGCAGCGCCTGCTTCCGCACCGACACTGCGGGGTCCCGGCAGCGCTCCTGCAGCACACCCAGGTCCTCAGCTGTGCAGGGCACCACCCCGTGCTTCAGGATGCTCACAAACACCTGCCAGGCAAACAGCAGCACAGCTCTGTCAGGAATCCATGCCAGGGGCACCGGCTGGCAAAGCAAAAATAGAATTTACCCCCCGCCAACGTCAGCCAGAGATTTATCGCACCCAGAGTGAGGCGGCACATTAACGATTCATGAGTGCTGGGCACAACCAGAGATGTGAAATGAAACCGAAAACGTCATTCCAGTCATTCCTGCTCTGGAGCAGCAGCTGGAGAGGGAGGATGTCACAGCTTCCCTTTGAAAGTAACGTGCCTCTCATATGAGCCACAGCTTTTACTTAGGAGTAAGGAAGAGGGATTTATTTTTATTCTTAATCAGAAAGCATTAAAACATGAATTGCAAAGCCCTAACTGGGAAGCTCAAATCAGTGTGTGAATTGAGGGGGAAGAGCAAGGGTGAAGAGGACTAACAGAGGAAGACAGTCAGCAGCAGACTCGTCTTTTTTAAAACAAGGAAATTTCCATTGAAGCATCTCTCTTTAAAAACTAATGACTTCATTAAAGAACTGAGCAGCAAGGAAAGCAACACAGAGCTCAAAAAGAGGCTGGATATAACCTAATCCCTTTGCTAACAAGGTCAAAACAAACTAAGCAGCTAATATGCTTCGGTTTATGAGGAAGTCTCTTAATTGAAATGCCTATTGACATTTGACAAGAGCCTCTCCTTGCAAATGACGGAATAACAGAATACCAGCAAGGGTACTAGAGAAATTTCCATCATTATGCCTGCATTATTGACTTATCAGGAGCTAGTAAACAAGATCTTTAATGCCTTTAAGGCACTCTGCAGGGAGAGCAGGAAGCTACAAGTGGGTAAAGTGACAGAGTTTGCAGCAAAGCTGTGGCCTAATTAATTATTTAACAATTTTGGGTAATCACTGAGAGCAGGGAAGGATGCAAACCCCACTCTACCTGCAGAGCAGATTTCCTCACGTTGGTTTTCTCATCTCCAGCTCTCACTCTCAGCATGGCCATGACTTCTTTTCCTATCCAAAATGAGGACAAAAAGGAATTACCCCAATGAAGAAGGAATTATCCCCAGCACCTGTTGGGGACCACCCAGGATGGTTTGGGTGGAAGGGACCTTAAAACCCACCCAGTGCCACCCTTGGGACACCCTCCACTGTCCCAGGGTGCTCAGAGCCCTGTCCAAGCTGGCCTTGGACACTTCCAGTGATCCAGGGGCAGCCACAGCTGCTCTGGGCACCCTATGCCAGGGCCTCACAACCCTAAAGCAGCACAAACTCACTGCAAAAAACAAACTCAAATGGTTCCCCATAACTTTCAAAAGGCCTGAACAAACCACAATTAAAACCACCCAGAACAATCCAGAATGATCCATAAGCAGAAGGAAAAACAAACCCAAACAATTTCCCCACTTCTTTCATTTGAAAACGCATCTTAACATATCACAAAGGAAAATGATGGAACAAATTACGTGAGAGGCACAGCAAAAAAAAAGGTGAATCTGTAATTTCTGACCTCTTTATTTGCCTACACAAAAGATGTCAGGCTACCTTCAGAGCCTGAGAGCTCATGAGTTGGGCACAGCTGAACAAAAGCTTAGGTAATCCTGTACCTCTGGGAAGAGCTACCTGGGCAGAGTTCAGACAAATGGAGCCAACACAGAGCCGGAGGAAGCTCTGCAGAGCTCACAACACCCACAACCTCCTGCGGGTTTTGCCTCAGAGCTCCATACAGCATCAAGCATCAAAGTATGAACTGCTGCATGTTACGGAGGGGAAATTACTTCATTTATTAATTCCTGGATGCTGCAGAATGGCAGCTGCAAAGAACCACCTCAGAGTCTACAAGGAATCCAGAACACATCTCTCTTCTCTGGATGTCAAGTTAGGGCTCAAATTTTACCCTGCACACCCATATTCATACTTACTTCTGCATGTTGGCAGGAAAAAAATACATCATCAAGGCAATAAGTTATTAAATGACACACAACTGAATACATAGATCAATTATTTCTCACATTTTGAATCACTGAGCTATTAACTGGCCATAAGGACTTCAAGCATTTCACCATGGCTTTCCAGGTTTCTATTTATTGCTGTTTGTTAGATTTCTCCCAGCATTAAGTCAGATTTCCCAAAGATATGCCAAATTTGGAGATCTGTTACTTAGAGATTCACATGGACATCCATCCTGTTGCCATTAAAAAATAGGATTAGTCACAGGGAACCAAGCAAAACTAGCTTAAAAATACATTTTTTTACCAAAATGAAGCAAAAGGACTTTGATTTGGGCTTTCTTAATGGGCAGCTAAGTGCATCCCAAGAGCAGGTGCACAGGAAGAGCACAGAACCTTTCCAGTGCAAGATTTTGCTATTAAAATAGTCCAGTCTTGTGAAGGTGACCAAATAATTACACTTTGACATTGATTTTTCTGATGTAGAAAAGAGGCAGGGGGGGGAAAATCCAACAAAACATCAAAAATCCCAAGTTCTAAACGGCTGAGAACTCCCAAGGGAAGGGAATGCTTGATGCTGGTGGGCAGAGGGAATTCTGCAGTGCTCACCTCACCTTGCAGGTTTATCCCCACCCTTCTTATCTCTGCCCTTGTGCGCTGAGCATGTTCTGACTATCCCTGGCCAAGATTTCTTTCTTTTCTAAAAAAACAATGAGCTGTTTGGTCTTTGGATGAGTGCAAAATTAGCACAGGCATAAGCCAAGCACAGACATGTGCCAGACAGCTTTGCTAATGCACCTTGACTGCCTTGGAGAGCCCTGGATTTCAGCATCCTCTGGAGCTCCAGACAGTCTTTTTTCATCCCAGCCTCTTCTTAATTTGTTTTGCCAAGTGCCAAGTGTGTGCTCAGCTGGTTATCAGAGACAAACCCAGGCATCCTCTGGCACGAGGAGCCTGCAACTAAACAGGGAATACAACAATACCTTGAGTGGCCTGGAGGACTTCTCTATCTGAGGGAGCAGATTAAGGAAAATTGATCAGCAGAGCGTGTCTGAAAAAGGGAAGTTTTCCATTGGGGGAGATTGGAGGCTGGCTCCTGCAGATAGGGAGGGAGATCCCATGCGAGGAGCAGTGTGGAACAAAGGCACCACGGCAGAATGTGAAGCAAGCAGAGAATTGAACTGTCAGCAGTTCAAGGGAGGTGAACAGTGACAACTGAGAGAGCAGATCCTGGCAGGGGCAGAAAGGTTGGGAAGAAAAGCTTTTCCACACAAGAGGAAGAGAAAGGGAGATGTTTAAAGGAGGAATATCCTGGCCACAAAAGCCAAGTTGCATGGTGATTTCATGCTATCAAATTAGAGGCATGCAGCCTGCCATGCTGCATCAGGACAGTTCATGTGATACTCTGCCTTCAGCTGTCAGTCTGATGCTGCAGAGAAACAGATTCTTGCCTACAAAGGTGCTGTACTTTATAGTAAAATATACCAGTTCTTTGTGCACTGGAGCAAGAGATTTAATTACCCTGAAATTCATGGAGCTACAAGTGTTATGTCCCACATTAATTACCATCATTTTTTTGGGAAGAATAAATTACCTGCTTTTCAACAAGTGTTGCCACCACATTAGTACCAACAGACATCAGCATTTCAAGATTAAATGTATTTTTCAGACTTGAGTGAAAATAGCATTTCTTTATGGCTAGCAATTCCACCCCCTTCATCACTCCTAAGCGTTTTCTCTGCTTCCTTTGAGAAATGGACAATGAATACACTTCAGAAAGTCTGATTTCAATTAAGGCTTTGAATGGTTATCTGAAAAGGCTGCTTTAATTCTGACGTACCATCAGGCCCAGCAGTGTCACTGCTGTCTGTCAGCTCCACAGTTTTAAAAGTTGGTAAGGTCCTCAGTGGATGGTTGGACACAGCTGAAAGAAAAGATAAAAGCTGAAGAGTAATAAAGGCATATATTCACCTGGCAAGAAGATGGTTCAGTGTTAAACAGAGAGCCTTGTGCATGCCCTAGGTTTAACAGATATGTGTATTTTTAGGAAATGGCATGCCAAGAAAAGCCTGAGACTTACTGGAAAAGAATGACTCTATACCTTCTGCACTGACTGTCACACTCGCAGTGTTTGTGTTTGCTTCCAACACTGTGCGGACAGAGGCTGCCAAAAGAGAGAAATCAAAAAGGAAATCAAACAAAGTAATTTAATTCTGGATATTCTGTCAGTCCAAATTTTGTTCGGGCGAGCCATCTAACTGTGGGATGCCGTGTGCAGGCTCTGAATGGTGCCATCTGGCCTTCGCCACACCTGAGGGAGCTCAGAATGCCAGTCACGAACAGAACAACTTAGCAGAAGCAAAAGACAACTCAAGATTTAATCAGCTGTCAGGCAAGAATGAACTACCTCTTTTTTTTTTTCTTCCCTCCCAATAAGCAATTTGGGTTGTCTGTAAACATCCTTCAAAGGGACCTCACAGAGGAATCTCTTTAGAACTGATACATGAGAATAAATCCCTTCCAAATATGAGGCTTCATAAGTAACAGGGTTCATGAATTACTGCTCATTATGACACAATACCTAAGGACTCTGAGTGCCAGTTTTTGAGTTCCTGACAACTCTTACCTCCCCACAATTATTCCCTTGAAAGTTCAAGAATGATTTTCATTACCTCATGTGCCCATAATACTCACAGCTCTGTAGTAAGTCCTGAATGCTCTCTGAGGTAGAAGCAGCTTTCATTTCCAGACAATGGGCAAAGCTGCTGAGAGCTTTGCTCCGGACCACAGGGGCTTTGTCTGCGCACCTGCCAAACACCATGACCTGCACTAAAAACTTGTGCTTTAGGAAACTCTGACGATCCAGGGACAAGGAGCTGCCTGGGTTCCTCTCTGGCAGCTCCAACAAAGCCAAGGCTACATCAAGAGCAAACACTCTGTAGGAAATCTGCAGGAAGAAAAAGCACACAAGGTGCTCTGTTAATGGAAGTGAACACAGAGTTTTCTTGCCTCTGGGTACCAGCAGTGACAGAGCTGTTCAGTGCTGACATTGAACCCTTCATCTCCAAAACATCAAGGAGATGCACTTACTTTGGTGAGTGAGTATTTGTAAAGCCAAGCGATGAATTCAGCGAACTCTGCACAAGGGAGTTTGTCCAGCAGGGTCACCAGGGCCTGGGCAGCATAGGTGCGATAATCAGCCTTGTCTGGGACCTGAAACACAAGGGCAAGGGCACCCTGTGAGACTTCACTGCCCTGCTCTGGATGCCAAAAAGGCATTGCAGGGCTTAAGAGCAGTATTTTTTTATTTAATGAGCTGATATGTTCACATTCAACAATAGCTGGGAGAATCACCACAGCTTTCCTCAGTCACTACTTTACCATCACATTTTTTTTGTTGAATGAGCATTTTAATTCCTTACAAAAGATTGTGAAAACAGATTTCCTAAACTATGAGTGATATTCTCATAGTTATCACTATGAGATAGTAGTGATGTACTACTATCACTATGTAGTGATAATGTACAATGTATCCACACGAGTTCTCCAGCTCCAAAAGTAGTGGAGCTTGGCATACCTTGGTACAGATATGTTGGAGCAATATTCGCAGGACAGGATAAACAGCTTCCTTTAGTTCATCTACCAGAGAACTGCACAGGAGAGAGAAAGAGAAGCAGATTTTAACAAAAAAATTGGTTTATAACAGAAGAAAAATCAAGGACATTCCTTCTGGAATGCATTTGAAAAGTCAGGGAAAGTGGCCATGATTGTAAAATCATGAGTGCAGCAGGATATGCTCAGAGAACCATCTTTACTTTCCACATCAGCCTGGCTTTGCAGGCACAAAATAATTTCTTCTCATACTTTCCCAACACATAGAAGGGTAACATGAAAAGCTTCTTTGTTCTCAAGCTACTTTTATATGTTGTCTGGGGATCTCTGCACAAACTTCACTTCCAACAACATGGATCCCCAACAGGGGGAATAAACATAGGCAAAACATATCATTAAGCAGGAGAGAGCAAAGAGCTAAGGAGGAATGAGCTCCATGTTAATCTTTCATTTCCTTCACAATTCTCTGTAGTAAAACACAGGACCTGAAAAACTGACACAAAGCAAAATACAGAAAATGGGTCCTTTCCACAGCACCTTCTTCCCCCTCTGCCAGAAAGCTCAGTAAATTCCCATTCCAGACATTTTAATTAAGTCTCATTTGCACAAACAACTTCAAAGCCAGTGCCAGTTTGTCTCATCCCTTTATCACCTCAACAGCAAAGCAAAGGCATGCCAGAAGAAAGGAGCAGCCATGCTCAGAGCTCTGAACATCACCTGATGAATTTCACAGCCTGGTTCCTGGTGCTGGTCACAGCTGAGGTGATGGGAAGGGCCTCACACCTGGAACCTGCCCTGCTCTCCACCATCAGAATGACATTGAGAAATCTCTGGAACACACATTGAAGGGTCTGGAAAGAAGAGGTTATTGGCAGTCTCTTTTCCATGGATAAGCACTCCAAGGTCATGAAATAATTCTGAAGCAAGCTCAGAACCAAACAGCAGCACATGTTAAAGTGTTACTCCCAGCAGAGCAATTCCAAAAGGACACTTTCTAAATACACACATCATCTTTCCTGGCTGTGATGTTCCCATGCAAGTTCAGCAAGATCTCAGAAGAGCTTTCTGAAAGCATTAGCAGCTCCCCTCCAAAGAGGGCAAAGTCCACCCTCCAAAGTCCCCTGTGGACATTTTTTTTGCCAGAAACCTTTGGAATTTGAGGAAACTCACTGGATTTTGCACAGAGATGTCTTAAGTTAAATGCATGTTTTGTATGACCACGTGCACTTGAACTTTGGGAGTTGCCTCCCTTGCCACATTTTTGGGACCACAGTTTGCCGCATGATCCTCACATTCCCTGAGCAAGCAGGAGAGGCAGGGAAGATGAGGCAGGTCTGGGAAGGGTCTGGATTTGCTGCCACCACAAATATCAACAGCTCCAAAAAGCTTGTGCTGCCCTGAGAAACCACGGAGGCAGAAACACACAGGGCTGCTGGAGCTGGGCTGGCACTCAAGAATAACCAGGTTAGTGTGTACTCCAGGCTTTCCTGACTAGACAGCTGCTGATTCCCAGCCTGCAGGCTCAGAACCAGCCCAGGGGGGTCACAGAGACTCACAGACACACCTCGGGCACACCCAGCCTTCAGCAGCCCCATGCAGAGCAGCAGCACTCAGGTAAGTGGGAGATGCCCTGCTCTGCTTGCCAATTTAAACAAATAAAGATGGAAAGTTTCTGGCAGAACTGGCTGTTCCACCATCACAGAGTGTTCTGTGAACAAGAACCAGCCCTGCTCAGCCTCACTGAGTGCACAGAGCTCTGCACAGCCCAACCCCTCACACGCTGCCAGGCAGTGCTGCAGCTCCATCTAGCAGGGAATCACAACATTCCAGGCACAGGCAGCCACCTGGAATTCTCCTCTTTGAGATTCAGAGACCCAACGCCACTGCAGCTCTCCTTTGTTTTCCATCCATTTGCTGTAAGAGTCAGCAGAGCATGGAATTTGCTGCACACAAGTGCAGCATCAAAGAAGCCAAAGAGAACAAGCACTGGAGGTGGAAAAAAGCATCTTAGCTCTCATGGCACAGCAAAGATGGCACAAAGAGGGAAACTGAAGTGAAAAGTAAAAACCATACAAGCAAAAATGGCACGCAAAGAAGGAAAGAAGCAACCATTCCTTTTCCATGCTGCTGTGAGGATGTTCAAGAGTCTGTTTGACTTGTACCTTATCTTCTGTGCCATGGAGAGAGGAACACAGTAAGTGCAGTCCGTAATAGGCCAGCTCAGGAATGTACTTGGCTTTATCAACATCCCTAAGAAAAGAAGGTAAAGAGACGTCTTCACCTCTTATCAGAGTAACTGTGGCTATTAGAAGAGTTCACTGACTGCAAAACATTCAATGATGAATGACAGAACAATCATGACAAGATGCTGTTTGCTGTTAGCACGTGGAACACATTTGAATTATCTTTATAAGAGAATTTGCCACTTTCATTTTTATATGAACAGCACAATAACACAAGCACTGAGGGCTTTACTTGTTCAAAGCATCATATAAACATTAAGAATTATTAAGAATTATTTGCTCACATTGCTGCTAAAAACTTGAACTCGTGGAGCACTGGCTCAAAGCTGGTCATCTCAACAAAGACCTGCAAGGGAAGAGAGGCAAGCTGAGCTCAGCCCCCTGAGGGGAGGGTGTGCAGGGCTCTGAGATGTCTGGGGTCACGCCATTTGGTTTAACTTTCAAACATCTCCCTTGAAGCAGAACAAAACCAGAGCCCAAAGCCCATAAGCTCCCCCCAAGAACAAGTGGTGGCTGCCCCTGGATCCTTGGAAATGTCCAAGGCCAGGTTGGACAGGGCTTGGAGCAACCTGGGATAGTGGAAGGTGTCCCTGCCCATGGCAGGGGATGGAACAAAATGAGATTTAAGGTTCCTTCCAACCCAAACCCTTCTGTTTCCATGAACAAAACACTTGCAAGTGCTCAGTATGAGAAGCAGATACAGAGCAGGAACCCTGCTCCCACATTTCCCTAATTCCCATCAGGGAGCAGGTGACAGAAGGCAGGGTGGCCACCCCTCCCAGTGGAAGGCTCTGCATCCCCAGGTTTGTGTTAGGGATCATAAGACTCCTCAAGTTGGATCCTTCTTACCTGCAGGCAGTTCTGCATGCACTGAGGCTTTTCTTTCAGGGAGAACTTGGGCAGAAGTCTCAGGAAGTTTTTCAAAAGAAGGAAGATGGCATTGCGGACTTGGAGAAGATCTTCTGTTGAGAAGTAAACATTCTCACCATCCTCTTCCTCCTCCTCTTCCAACATCTCTTCCACCTGTATTGGCAGAAAAGAGGAACAGCTTGCCAACAATTTGCTTATTAATAGGGATTCGTATCTGAAAAGATTGCACAAACATCTTACACTGGAGTTGTCATTCCTGCATGGTTTCCCTTTCTTTCTGTTCCTCCTGGCATTGGGCTGAGAGCTTTGAGCATGTCCCTTCTTCCTTTTCCTCAGCTCCTGAGGCCAGCATTTTGTCAGGGTGTGAAGACATTTATCAAACATCACTTGGTGGAACACCTGGTTGGCTATGCTGCCTGCACAGAAAAAACAACATCAAGTCCTCTTCCAGACAAAATACAGAGAACATCAAAACCATCTGGGCATCACATCCCATCCCTGGAAGTGTTCAAGGCCAGGCTGGAGCAACCTAGTGGAAAGTGCCCCTGCTCATGGAATGAGAGGAGCTTTAATGCCCCTCCCAACTCAGATCAGTTTGTGATTCTATGAGCTCTCCACAGGCTCTCCAAAGCCTAAGAAAGCTCAAGAGAAGAATAAAGAGCTTGAACTGCACCAGGGTCAGCAGTGACACATTCCAGCAGGATCACCAGCTGACTGAGCCCTTCCAGCTGCACTGTGGAGATCAGCAAAACCTCAGGGCATGCTGGAATACAAAGGCATCCTGCTGTGAACTAACCTGCTGGAAACACTCAGCTGCTGGTTATTTTAAACTGGTATTTTTGTTTTCACAAACAAACCCATGCAAATGTGCTGCACAGTGAAATGCTCCCCGGTTATACAGCAGGAATAAGCTCCTGCCGTGACTGTCAGAGCAGAGGGGCCTGTGTGGTTCCAGCTCCATGCAGACTCCTGTCACCTCATCACAGGACACAGACCAGCAGTGAGGCCACCAAACCCCTCTGTGACAGGAGGCCAGGCTGCCACCAGTCCGTGACACTGCTCAGCATTCACACCATGCTCAGCCCCTGGGGATTTCAGGGCCATCAAGCCAATACCACTGCCTGTTCCACCTGGAATTGTCACAAACCCGACCTTGCCTGCCCTAAGCTGTCCCCAGCCATGAGGGAGCACATCCTGAGGCTCACCTGGGATCTCCAGCAGCAGCAGGTACAGCCCAGCTGAGTGCAGAGCAAACACCCTCTGCTGCACATTCGCTCTTCTCTGCTGGCCCACGTGCACAAAGTGATGCAGCACAGCCACCAGGGCCTGGTGGGACAGGCTGTTCTCAGCAAACATGGTCCAGACATTCTGAGGCAAAGCAGGAACAGTGAGAAATCCCATAAAAACATGTCCAAAACTAGCCATTATTCAGATTTTCAGATTCATAGGTGCCACCATGACCAACTCCCTATGTATTATGTGCTCTAAAAAGTGTTTCAATAATTATAATACATAACATTATATTATACTTATATATTATATAATATTACTATAATTAAATTATAATATTATTATATTATAATATATATTATTATATATATTATATAATATTATATTATAATTATTATATAACTATAATATTATACTTAATATTATGCTAAGTTATATTATTAAAGTTTGGGAATAGCTTCCTTCTCAAGCATTCCAGCACACAGAGCAAGAATTGTTTGAACAGTCTTCGAATATCTTTCCAATTTCAAGACAAGACAGACGTGACAAACTGAAAGTGGCTGGCTCTGTGTTCAGGTGATGTCACCTCTGTGCTCTCCTGGTCCTCGGCAGCAAAGGGCGCCAGAGTGTGGTACAGACGGGTAAAGGTGTTGAGCCCATCGGCCGTGATCTCCTCGACTATCCAGGCTTCCAGAGGCTCGGTCTCCGTGAAATCCAGATCCCACACCGTATCCACCCACACTGAGAGACACAAAAAAAAAAAAAAAAAAAAAAAAAAAAAAAAAAAAAAAAAAAAAAAGTTTATAAGCGCCAGGAGCGAGATTTCTCCGAAACACGCGTTTCACCCAAAATAGGGCTCCAAAAAAACACGGAACAGCGAAATACAGCGGAACACGGGCACAGCGAGGGCAGCCGCTGTCAGTGTCAAGAGCCACACCCGCTGCCTTGTGTCACGCGCGCCCCGGTGACCGGGACAGTGGGACCGGGACTGACACCGGTACCGGGACAGAGAGAGAATAGGAGAGAGACAGAGACCGGCACCGGGACAGAAACGGATACCAAGACTAGGACCGGAACACAAGGACAGAGACCAGGAACGCGACCGAGGTAGGACCAGGAGGAGGACAGAGACGGATATCAAGACAGAATCGGATACCGGGACAGAGAGACAGAGAATGGGAGAGAGAACGGGAGAGAGAATGGGAGAGGGACAGAAACCAAGACCGGAACAGAGACCTGGACGGGAACAGAAATCGAGACCGGAACAGAGACGAGGACTGGGAGAGAGAGCGGGACTGGGAAACAGAGAGTGAGAGATACAGCCACCAATACCGGAACAGAGACAGGGAGACCGGCCCCGGCCCCGGCCCCGGCCCCGGCCCCAACCCCGATCCTAATCCTGACCCTGACCTCGACCCCGATCCGCACCTGATGCCAGCTCGGGCAGCCGCCATGCTCCGAGCGCGCTCCGCAGCCGCTCCGTCGCCATCGCGCCACCGCCCGGCTTCGAACGCGCCAATGGCGGGCGCGCCCGCGGCCCGGGCCAATCGCGGCGGCCGCCGCTGCCCCGGAAGGAGCGGGGCGGGCGCGGCCGGGGCGGTCCTGCGGGTGCGCGGTGCGCGGTGCGCGGTGCGCGGTGCGCGGTGCGCGGTGCGCGGTGCGCGGTGCGCGGTGCGCGGTGCGCGGTGCGCGGGTCCCGCCGCCGCCGCCCCGGCAGCGCTGCCGCATTGCGGCCCCCCCGCGCTGCCGCCGCCGGCGCCGCTGCTGTCGCTGCTGCGGCCGCTGCCCCGGCGTCGCCGCCGCCCCGCGCAGCCCCGCCCCGGCCGCGATCCGCCAGCGGGGCCGCGGAGTCCGCCCGCGCCGGCCCGCGCCGCATCCCAGGGCCATGAGCTTCTTCGGGTTCGGGCAGAGCCCGGAGCTTGAGCTAGTGCTGAGCGATGCCGAGAGTCGGCGGCGGGTGGAGCACAAGACGGAGGAAGGCAAGAAGGAGAAATACTTCCTTTTCTACGACGGCGAGACCGTGTCGGGGCGGGTGGTCCTCACCCTCAAGAATCCCAACAAGCGGCTGGAGCACCAGGGCATCAAAGTGGAGTTCATCGGACAGATCGGTGAGCGGGGCGGCCTGCGGGCCCTGGTATCCCTCCCTGATGCCCCTCGTGGGTGCCGGGATCCAGCTGGTGCTGGGGTTCCAAGGAGGATCGCTGCATCCCGCAGGATCAGGGTGCCCACCTGATATTGCCAGGGTCTGGTGAGCATTGCTGAACCCCATGGTACTGAGATCCCTGCGGGTGCCAGGGATCCAAAGAGTATTGCTGGTGCTGAGAGTCCAGGGAGCATCACTGCACTCCATGGTAATCCCACTGGTACTAGGGGTCGGGCATTGCTGTGCCCCACAGTGCTGGGATCCCACTGGTGTCGAGCAGGCTCTGCTCGCTCCCAAGTGATGCTTGGCTGCATGCAGCATTCCCATGGCTGCCTGACAATATTCTGCCCTCTGAGCTGGGCAGCCTGGCTTGTTCTCCAGGCTTGAGCCCTGGCAGAAGGAAGGGCATTCCAGTCCTTTTCCAGGTCACTGTTCTCCTGTCCTAATTTCTCGCTTCTGCTCGGTCACCAATTTCAGCTCCGAGCCGGGTGTGCTTTGGTTCCATCCTGCAGCTGCAGGTCAGCCTGGACCTGCTGCCAACGCCAGCTGCCAGGCCCTGCTCCCCAGGCTGGCTGCTCCCTGCTCCAGGACCCTGCCTGCTGATCCTCTTAGGGATGCTGAGGGTGCTGATGGGTTTCGTCCATGTGTCCCTTTTACCTGGGTGGATCACCTTTCCTGAGGCCTGCAGGCTCAGCTTGGCTGATCCCCCCTTCTGCTCCATGCATCCCTGCACGGTTGGTCAGGTGACTTCAAGTCGTTCAAAACTTGTGGTTGGTTGTGCGTGTAACCAATTCAGTTTTAATATTTCCTGCTTTCGTAGAGGAAAGGCTGCTGCCACACCCACCCCTCCACTGGAGCAGAGCTGTCCGTGCTCCACGGACATGCCTTGAGTTCCACAAGCAAAAAAAAAGGTCAGGATGTTCCTTCCCAGTGATGTGGCTGTGTGCGAGGCCTCACATCTGTGGCTCTCTGTGCTTGGCTCTAAACCCCAAAATCACTGCTGGAGCCAGGGGCCTGCAGCCTTTGCATTTTAAATTGTGTGATGAGGGAACGTGAGCACATTTCCCACCCAGCCTCAGTGCTGCTGTTTGAGAGTTTTATTGGCTTTGCTTGTGCCTGACTCTGGTTTTTTGAAAGGAAGGGAGCATGTAAATGATGGAGTGTAGGTGAGGCTGTTCATCAGGAGCCAAGTTATGAGTTCCTATTGATATGGTTGCCAGTGGAAATTAAGCATGAACTTTGTTTTCTGCTCCACTATCTCTGCTATGCTGCCTTGCCTGCTCCTCATGCCCTGTTTTGGAAGACTTTTGAGCCATGCCTGTATGGAGGAACTGCTTTGTGTGCACATTATTGCCCAAGCAGGGTGTGTTAGAGTTGCTGTAGCTGCACATTAGTCCTTATGCCCCTCAGGCCTCTTAGATAAATCACTGAAGTTTGTACCACTAATTGCACTTCTCAATGCTTTCCATCTCTTGCCTTACATTCTGACTTTTTACTGTCACGAGGTCAGCATGGAGATGAGACAATTTAGCAACAGGGGGACTGGGATGTTAAGGAGGGATGTTTTACAGGGGAGATGCTCCAGAGGAGGTACCAGTGAGTGCTGGGTCCTGCCTGCTCACAGGTGAGCATGGAAACCCATTCCAGATGGTTTCACCTCTGGTGGCTGTGGCCTGAGCAAGCCACCAAAATGTTGGCATGTTATTTTCTCAGTCTGGAAACCTTATAGCTCTGAAAACCTGAAATTACAGCTTATACCTGTTTGGCAGGCTGGAGTGTGGGAAACATCACTCTGCTTAAGGGTGCCAAACATGACCTTCTGAGGTAGCAGAGAACTCCATACACTGACATTTGCCTCCCCTTGCTTTAAGTTTGATTTGTGCCTTCTGCATTGTGTGTCACAATGGTCTGGGCTGATCTCTCTTTTCCTGTGGCTGGTTCCTCTTTTTCTGTTGACATGTGGCTTCTCCCTGCCACATCACTTTCCTCTCACTGGATACACAAATCCAGTGCACACAGAGAGAGGCTTGGTTATTTATGTCACCTGTCCAGCCTGAAGGGCTTGGTGACATTTGCTGTTGTGCGTAAGTGAGGAGAGCTCAAGTGCCAACGTTTCCATTAGAGAGATAAGGTGAGCAAAGGGCTGTGAGGAACAGGCATCACTTAAAAGCTGAAATCTCATCATGCATCTCAAGGAGGGCAGAACTGCAGTTCCTGAGCACCTCTAATACCTCTCAGAAGCCTTCTCTGCACAGTTTAGTGCTGACAGTGAGCTTGTTTGTGTGTGATTGTGTGATGACTTAGGTTTTTGTTTCCTCATGTAAGCAGAAAGGCTTTGGCTTGCAGAAGGGCTGTGTGGGTGTCCTGTAGGCACAGGCTCACATGCAGGGCTGGGAAGGGCACGTTTCATTGATGGTTTTGGGTAATCCCAAGCTGCTCATGCAAATTGCAGAGTTTTAAGGGTTTTGATGCTTTGTCTTGAGGCAGAAAACTTGGTGGAGGTGTGGAGGATTGCTTTCATTAAATGAGGAAACCTTTAGTTTCCTGCTGGTATGGGAAGGTTATGGGGAAACATGAGGCAATGCTGGTCACTGGAGCTGGTTTGAGCAGTGCTTCCAGAGGTGAGAGCTCTTCCCTCACTGTGCTCACATGGCCATGACTGTTATCCATGGGCTGGAGGAGCAGTGAATTCAGCTGCCTCCCCACACACAGGGTGGCTGTGCAACAGGATCAGCATTGTCATTTATTCCCTGCTGCAGCTCAAGGCCACTCAAGCTCTTTGCTGTCTAAGGATAAGCAGGAGCAGTTGGAATAATCCTATCCCTTCGGTTTTGCTCTGTCACTGTCTGTTCCAGACAAGCAGGGGTGGTTTTTTGTCACAGTGGCAATGCCTTTGGCCTGGAATACAGTGCAGAAAATTATTGGAAGGGTTTGCATGAGCTGCAAACAGTCTGATCATTTTTAATATTGATAATAGGTGATAATGTCAGCCCATGGCAAGTTCTTGATTTATTATAGTAAAGGAGGCTATGTGAACTTTTCCTTCCTGTTACAGGGAGGAAAGCTGTGGCCTGCACCTGACTCTGATGGAGAGCAGGGAACAAGTGCAGTTCTGTGGAGCCACGGGCTCCCCTGGTAGGTTCTGTGAATGGTGTTGAAGGAAGGAATAACCTGGGCAAGAGAGCTGCTGAAAATCTCCTGTGTCATGTGGGGTTAAGCTTAACCTGGATTTCCATTTTCCTAGAACTCTACTATGACCGAGGGAACCACCACGAGTTCGTGTCCCTGGTGAAGGACCTGGCTCGGCCTGGTGAATTCACTCAATCACAGACATTTGACTTTGAGTTCACACACGTGGAGAAACCTTACGAGTCTTACACGGGGCAGAACGTGAAGCTACGGTGAGTCCCCTGCCCTGGCTGACCCCACTTCTGCTCTGTGTAAGTGCTGAGATTCACCCTGAATGATGCAGGAGCAACAGAACTCCAAATTAATTTTGGGGGCTGAGCTGTAGAAGGCTGCCTTTGAGGTCTTTAATTTACAAGCATACATCAGGCTCTTTATGGAACTTTTTTTTCCCCTTTTGAGTGACAAGAGAAATCAGCCCCTTTTGAATCAAATACTTGCTAATTTATTGGATAATTCAAAAAATCAAAATAAACTGTTTGGCTTAGTCTCCAGTGGGGATATTTTTGCTGTAATCAGTCTTGTCAACTTTAATTGTGCTTGGTATGTAAACAGATGCTTTGCATGTGCCGTGTTCATGTGTAAGAAATGGTATTTCACATCAGAGCACTGAATCGACTCAAAATCCTTTCACTGGCTTCAAAGTGGGAGTTGGAAGAGTCTGAGATCTGCACTGGGAGGTGTGGCTGTGCAGCCTGATGTAATCTTGCAAAAGGGCGGTGGTTTTAACATGTGCAGGCTTTTCCTTGGATCCCCAAAATGGGGCTTAGGTAACTCAGGCTCACAAAATGCTTGGAAGCTGAGAGGAGCCTGAAAATTCCCTTCTATCTTTTCAAGCATGGAGTGTTGGCTGCTCCAGGGGCAGGTACATGTAAAGAGCTGGGGGCTCTTTTGCTGTGGGTTTGTTTTGTTCAGACCTGGACTAAAAGAGAGTAAATGACATGGAAAGAGGAGCTTCCTTGTAGCAATTCTTTGGTTTTCTGCTTATTTCATCCCTTTGGACATTCCCCATTCACTGTTCTTGAAATGCTGGCCTTTCTCTCAGCTGTGCATGAGCTGAACTGAGCTCCTTACCTTGCCAAGGAGAAAGTTCCAATCCAAGAACATTCACTGGGAAAGAAGGAACTTTCTCAGTGGATCTGTTGAGTTGATCACATGTTTTATTTAGATTTGCAATCAAATGCTTTCCAGCTCTTTACATGGATCTGTGTAGTAAGGCTGCTTGAATAGTCCAGCCCAAGCCACCCAGCCCCGTCCCTGCTGCGCGTGTGTGATCCTGATGGGAGGGGACTGTCCCTGCAGGTATTTCCTCCGTGCCACCGTGAGCCGCCGGCTGAACGACGTGGTCAAGGAGATGGACATCGTGGTGCACACGCTGAGCACCTACCCCGAGCTCAACTCCTCCATCAAGATGGAAGTGGGCATTGAGGATTGCCTGCACATCGAGTTCGAGTACAACAAGTCCAAGTGAGTGTCTCAGGAGCAGCTGGGGGCTCTGGGGACCCACCTGCTAGAGGTTTCCTCAAAGGAATTCCATGTCCACGTGCGCCAGGGTGTGGGTTTCTTATCTTCTTTTCTTCATGTTAGGGATTAATGCACGGGAGTCGCAGTTTGGTGTTCAGACTCAGTTGTTTATTAATTCTTATCTATAGCACAGTCTCATGAGTTGTGAGCTCTAACCAGCAAGGTAGAAAATAGAGATGTCTCTAACTCTTTCCAAGGTCTTTTAAGCACAAATTGTCCAATAATAAGATGACAGCTATATTATTTTTACTTTTAACCCAATAACTGACCACCCAAAGTCCACAATGTAGACCTTTTTCACCCAATTAGAAAAAAAACCCGAAACCAAGATGAAGAAGGTGAAGAAAAAAGACTTAGAAAATGCCTTAAATCCTCCATATTGCCCCATATCTATTACTATATACTAAAACTTCAAATTACAAGTTTTGCATCCTGTGAGATCACACAATACCATTCAAACTCCACACCCATAATCCCTGTGCTATCACTCAATTTCAGAATCCTGTTCCATGGCCTCAGGTCAAATGCAGTGCTTGCTTGAGGGTCAGTGTCTTTTATTACAATAGGCCTAAAATCCTCAGTTTCCAGAACTCCAGCACCAGGGAGGCTGGGAGACAGCTCAGATTCTTCCTGATCCATGTGTTCCTTTCCTTTCCCTGTATCTCTGGATCAAGGAGTGGGAAGCAATGGCTGTGGCTCACTGAGCTATGAAATTCTTTCTGTAACTTCCCACTTGCTGTATCCTCAGCCAGATCAGTTCTTCCAGGTGTCTCCAAAATGCAGTGTTTGCTCCTGACCAGGTAATACTGCTGAAGTGGGAATTAACTCCAGCAAAGAAGTTGGGAAGAGCTCTTTTAAACTACTCCGTGCATCTTTTCCCAGCTGGTGCTCGCAAATCTCCCTGCCAGTGGTGGTTGGTCAAAGGTTGGACTTGATAATCTCAGAGGACTTTTCTAACCTAAATGATTCTGTGATTTGGGTTGGTTTTAATTGATCTGAAATATTTAATTGATGTAAAATACTGAGATTGGAGCCTTTGCTCTTACAGGGGTTTCTTGCAGATATTCAGCCTGAAGTGATGTTTTTTTCATTTCTCTGCTCATGCTAAATGTTCTTGTGGGTTTCCAAAAGAGCAGAGGATGGAAATGAAGGGTTGGTTGCTGATGGGGGTGGTTGAAATGCCATCTGCTGTGCATGAGAGCAAAGTGCCTGCCCAGCAAGTTCCTGCACGTCAGCCCAAGCCCTGCTCTGCTGCGCAGAGTTTGATCCTGGTGTTCTCTCCCCTCTGGTGCCAGGTACCATTTAAAAGACGTGATTGTGGGGAAGATCTACTTCCTGCTGGTGCGGATCAAGATCAAGCACATGGAGATAGATATCATCAAGAGGGAGACGACGGGCACGGGGCCCAACGTGTACCACGAGAACGACACCATAGCCAAGTACGAGATCATGGATGGGGCACCTGTGAGAGGTGAGAGGGCTCAGGAACCCCCAGGATTCCTCTTCTGGAGGCTTTTGGGGTGGGAATATCACTCCTGCACTATCTGCTGTGTGCTCAGTGTCCTGTTCCACTGGTGAGCTCAGAGCAGGGGATTGATCTGATCCCCTTCCTTCTCGAGTGTGATGAGGGGGAGCTGAGGCAGAATGAGTTGCAATGACTTCATTCTTTTGATGAAGCAGTGGCAGAACCAGCTATAAATTCACAGTTGGCATGGGCCAGCAGCTGACGTTGCTGCAGCTCAGAGCAGAGATGGTGTTCTTACTCTGTGCCAATCTTCTGTGCCACTGTTCTTTGCCCAGCAGAGTCACCTGCCAGAGAAAATGTCACCTTACTGATTTTTTCCTGCAGTGCTGTCGTGATGCAGGTCCCAAAAGTCTTGTGCTGTTAAGAGTGGAGCTGAAATAGCTGTCAGCAAGGGCAGGATTTGGCTGTGGCCTGTGCATGCTGGTTTCTGAAGGGAGTTGCGGTCTCCTAGCTCATGTTAGTCCATTTGTGGAAACGGTGAGAAAGGTTGTGGCCGTGTAAGTTTGTGTTTTGCTGCTACTCTCCTGGTTTCTGTCTGCATCCTGTCTATGCTGACAGCTCTGTGCCCTTTCCAGGAGAGTCCATTCCCATCAGGCTCTTTCTGGCTGGCTATGAGCTGACTCCAACTATGAGGGACATCAATAAGAAGTTCTCTGTGCGTTATTACCTCAACCTGGTGCTGATCGATGAGGAGGAGAGACGCTATTTCAAACAGCAGGTGAGAGACAGCGCTGCTGCTCTGCTTGGACCTGTGCATGATTGATTGGGGTGCTTTTACAAGGATCTGCTGGGAATTTGGGATTCACCACATGGAAAGATGGCCTAGAAGAATGTCCATGCAGGGTCAGATGTGTGTGGTGGTGGGGAAGAGTCCGGAAGGTGCCTTTCTTTTCTGGAATAAAAGGATTTTCATCTGGATCCAGAAGGATCTGGAAGGTAGGATTTTTTTTCTGCTCAGTGGTGGAGCTTCTGTGCTTCACCTTATCAGTGGCACCAGGACAGAGGTGCTGTGGATGTCCTCTGTGTGCCCAGACCCTAGTGAGGAGCTCTCCACCCAAATTTCGGGCAGGCTGCACTGCCAGGTGTGTCCTGGCTGTGGGTGGAACACCCAGCCTGGTTCAGCCTGCGAGGCTGGGTGGGGCAGCAGGTCTTAGCAGAAGGCCTCACGAGCCCTGACAAGCCTTGGCTGTGTCCTGCAGGAGGTGGTGCTGTGGAGGAAAGGGGACATCGTGAGGAAGAGCATGTCCCACCAAGCTGCCATCGCGTCCCAGCGCTTCGAGGGCACATCCTCGCACGGCGAGGCCAAGCCCCCTGGGCAGCCAGCAGAGAACAACGGCCAGCAGTGAGCCCAGGGGGGCCACCCAGAGCCCCCAGGACAGCGGCACCCAGGAGGAGACGCTCAGAGACTTCACAGAAATAAATTCCCGTTTTTGACTTCATTCCTTTCCTCGAAGGACTGGCGCGGTGGGATGGGGCGGGGTGAGCTGGAGCTTCCCGATCCCTGCATTCCTCTGGAGGCTGGGGCCGGCTGCTTTGAGGCAATGTCCGGAGGCTGCTGAGCTGCCTGATCCCCTCTGTGCCCCGAGAGCCTCGGCCTGGCAGCGGGGAAGGAAGGAGAGAGCGAGTGAAGGCCCAGGCTGCAGCTTCCCCCCGGCCACGTGGAGGTTGCTGTGAGGCTGTGTAGGATGGATGTTCCTCTTGCCTTTCCGAAATCTCCCCTGGGGAACATGGCCTGTTGGGTGGCTGGATGCTAGAGGAGGGATCAGAGACTGTGGCCTGCTGGAAATCTTGTGGTGTCATCCCCTCGCTGCTCCCTCTTCTTCCTTGTCGTGCTGGCGTTGGATTCCTTGCCACAAGCAATTGAATGATGGAGGTGGCTCAGCCCTGGGACTGCCACCAGCCATGTGGAGCATGGGCAGGGCTGTGCTGTGTCCCACCAGAAGCTGGGGCTGCTAGAGGGAGTGAGATGTGTGGGTACAGGAGGTGGCATGGGGTGGGCAGAGCGGTGACTGTCCCAGTGCTGCTGGGTGGGCAACAAGTGGGGGCAGGAAGGCTCCTGGCCACGAGCTGTGCCTTCCTAGCCTTGTCCTGGCAGCTGCCTGAGTGCTCATGAGATCCACGCTCCAGCTGCTGCTCTGTGCAGCTCCCAGGTGCTGCTGCAGAGGTGTAGAGAATGGTTTTGGAGCTCTGGGGGCTCTCCTGTGGGTGGGTTTATGCTGCACACACTGCCTTGCCCATGTCTGTGTCCTTGGGACAGAGCAGGCTTTATGTAGGGAGGGACAGCAGTGTGGGACTTGTGTGTGTGGGATTATGATGCCTTGTGCCTGCGGGACGAGGATTAGTGGGGACAGAAGGTGGATGCCATTGTTGTGGGAGGCTCAAGCAGGCCTGTGTGGACTGCTGGAAGGAGCCAAGCAGCAACTGGAAGGGTGGCAGAGCTCTGATTCCAGAGACACATTCCTGAGGCCTGAGCTGAAGTCACCAGCGAGGTCTGAGAGCATGCAACGAACTGAGAACCTGAATGTGGGTTTTCTTTTTTTTTTTTTTTAATAAGCTGCTTTTAGCCTTCAGCAAAGTAGGCTCATGAGAACATTCCCAGAAGGAAGTCACTCCTCCATTACAAATCAGATGTGGCTTTGTAGACTTGATTGACTGAGTTTGGAGAATGTCCATCCTGTGCAGCTGCCTTTCAACAAGCAGGTGGTGAGACCTCCTACTCAAGGGAGAGACAGGCCTGCACTGAGTACTGGGATATGAGCTCTGTCAAGTGGGATTTGTCTGGATTTCCCTGAGTTTGTGGCTCACTAGTTTGTCCAGCTTCTTTCTGGCTCTGGAATCAAGTTCCTCTGTCCTACAGCTGAATGCAGAGCAGGTGTCTTGTAGCTGGGAAATGGAAGGTTTTGCTTTGTTCAGGAGTGGTGCTGGTGGAGGGAGTGGGGCTGGGGTGGGAAGGGGAGCTTTTTATGTAATGACAGCTACTGTATTTCAGTGATAAATGTGTGTTTCTGCTTGCCAAAGTAAGTTATCTTTTCCTCAGCACGTGTTAGGTTGTGGTTTTTAGTAGGGCTGGCCAGTCTGGCTCTGTAGAGGACACTAATGCTCTCATCTCTGCTGAATGCTTGTGTCACCCATTGCTCTGCTGTGCCCCACTGCAGACGTGGCTTGCTTGTCCCCCCACAGGGAGTTTGTGCCATGGGCTGGGGCCGTGCTTCCCAAGGCTGGAGCGAAAGCTTACTGCACACAACAATCACCTTGCTGTGCCAGGGCGAGGGCTGGGGTCCTCTGGCATGGCAAAGGACCCTGGATGTCACTTTGGACACTCCTCCCTCCCTCTCTAAAGGCACAATCCTTTAGGGACACATGAAGCTCCTTTGGGAGCCCTTGGGGATAGCAAACTATCCTTCTATGGCTGAGCTGAGCACAGCAGCACCCTTACAATCTTCTTAAGCTTTCCTTCAGCTCCCTCCTTGCCTTTATTCCTTTATTCCTTATTCCTTTATTTCTTTATTTCTTTATTCCTTTATTCCTTATTCCTTTATTCCTTATTCCTTTATTCCCTTTTTTCCCCTGGATTGTAGGCCATGTGGTGGGAAAGAAACCCCCTGATGCAGAGATGTCTCTGCATTCCAGGAGTGGGTTTGTTTTTTTTTTTTTTTTCCTGCCTGACTGGGTGTGAGATCATTGGCTGGCTGTAAGGAGATGGCTGTTCAACGTGTGTTCATCATTCCTGGAGGGTTCCCTTGGAAAAGGTGCATGGGTCTACACATTGATTTGGGGGAATTTTCCTACTTTGTCCCTATGTGTGGAACCGTAATTCAGAAATTATCCTGATTTTTACTGAATGTGATGGACCATTGAAGCTGTCAGCCACTGGGCCCTCTGTTTGTCTGGGGTGGAGCAGACGTGGTGAGCATCCTTAGAGATGTGCTGGGGTCACTGCAGGACAAGGTACTCTAGAACAGTGTTTTGTTAGCATGTGAAGGGGCAGGTGCTGCTCGAGCAGTCGTGTCCCCCTGAGCTGATGGTTCTGTGCTGTACTTGGGCCATTGCCTCTCTCCCAGGCAGAGAGCAGTGGACAAGTACCAAACCAAGTAGTGCAACTTGTAATTAATTAAGCCTCTGCTGTGTTTACAGGTTTCTTAATTCGTCGTCTTTTCAATGGCTGTATTTTAAAACTTGGGTTTTTTTGTCTCTCCGATTAAAAAGAGCCAGCCCTGGCTGTCAAATGCTGTGCACAAGTTGTCTGATGTTTTTATATTGGGTTGGTTTTTTTTCTGTGATATGAAGAGATTTTTCTTTAAAAGTCCCACAGTGTGCAGCTCTCCAAACATGCTGGAGGAATTTGTCCTTTGTTATCTTTATAAATCCTTGGTCTTTCTTTAAGCTGTGTCACTGCTTGGAAGCTGTGCTGGTGGAGGACCCATGTGGCTTAAAAATTAGCAGGCTGGCTTTATTTTCTTCCATTTCCCCTGATGTCAGAACTAAAATAACGTGGGAACTTTTGTACCTGCAGGAAGTTCACTGTGATCTGCTTTGTATATCCATCTCCAGAGGGCTGTTTACAACAGCATGCAGTGACAGGACGAGGGGGAAAGGCTTCAAACTGACAGACAATAGTTTGGATGGGATGTTGGGAAGAAATTCTTCCCTGGGGGTGCTGAGGCCCTGGCACAGCTGTGGCTGCCACATCCTTGGAAGTGTCCAAAGCCAGGCTGGACAGAGCTTGGAGCAACCTGGGATAGTGGGATGTGTCCCTGCCCATGGAAGGGGGTGGAATGAGATAATTTTAAGGTCTCTTCCAACCCAGGCTATTCAATGATTGCTAATTTTCTGGTTCAAGACACAACTCAGGGATTCCCTCCTGCAGAAAAATGTCCCTCTGCAGTACATGGACCTGCACGAGACCCCAAACTAAACAAAGAGGATGTACCTGTTTCCTCTTCAGGAGATAAATTGCTGATTTTCCTACTATTAAAACACAATAGTTGATTCCAAAAGGTTTTATTTCTTGAAAAAATAAGCAAAAATAACAGTGTGTTGGGGAAGGGATGTGTGGCTGCAGATCTTGAGTGGGAACATTTGTGGTGCTTGAGCAGGTGAACTGGAGAGTTGTGCTGGTGGAGGAGGAGGCATCAGCGAGCTGGGTGGGAGCTGTGCTGCTTTAATGTGGCTTTTCCTCTTCCAGGCTCAAGACAAAATCAAACTCCTCTGTGGTAAGGAAGGAAAAACCGTAAGTGAAACTTCCAGCTTGTCTGACAGGAGGGAATCAGGAGTCCTGGGAGGTTCTCACCTTGTGTCAGGGGTTGGATGGACAGACGTTGCCTGGTGAAGAGCATCATGTCCTTGAGGGGCCCTCCATCTGCTTTGTGTGCCAGGTGATGAGCCTTGATCTCAGAGAGGGGGATGAAGCGCTTGGTCATCCTCACAAACTGCACATCCACCTGGCATGGGAGGGGCAGCACAGGAGTGGGTTGGACAAGGACACAGCCTCCAGATAGCCCATAAAATCTTGGAGAGATAAAGATTTGGAACTGAAGCAAGTGACTGATGTGCACTAGCAGCCTGGAAGCTTTCCTTTGCTCGAGGCTAAAAGAATTTCCCAGTATTTCTGGCAGGTGATTTGTTGGCACTGTGCACCAGCAAGGTGCATTCATGCCACAGACAATACAAAATTCAGATGTGAGATGTAGCCAGCCCGTGAACACTCCCTTCCCTACAATTTAATGTGCCTCAAAACTACAGCTTTGTTAGCTGTTCACTGAGAGTGGTTCTTAGTTCATTTTCCTAACTCAGGGTTCTACCATGTGTGGAGGTCAGCTCTGCAGCCCAGATTTGAAAATGAAGAGAGGCCAGCTCTGCAGCCAAGATTTGGAAATGAAGAGAGATATATTTTGGCAGCCTTCTGGAAGGGATGGGGGTGAAAAAGTGGAGAAAACAGGATTGAATTTTCTCTTGAGAGAGAAAAAGGCAGCTAGGCCAGGACAGAAGCTTAAGATTTTGATTATGGTGTAGAGAACCTTCTTCCTTCTTTTGGCTTGCACACAGAGCTTGAACAGCTGTATTTAATACAGTACATTACCATGGACCATTTGGGGTTCTCTTTTCTGCTGGTGGAGTCATAATGAGGATCCTTCTGATCAAACTGTGTGTGATCAGGGTATGCCTCCTTTACAATCTGCAGCAGAAGAGAAGAAAGTTTCCATCAGTTCAAAACACCTGTCAGCAAAGGGCAGGAGATGTGACAAGGAATAATCCCGGTGCAAATATCAGCCTTGCTTTCCCTGAACTTCATTCTAACAGCTTTCTTTACATTTCTTGTGTGGAAGAAGTGCACAACAGTGAGTGCAGCATCACCTGCTGGAGATCAGTGTGGAAGGAAATACAGCAGAGGAAAACTGGATAGGTGATGATGATCTCTGTGGTGAGTTCTCCTCTTAAAGGAAAAGCTGTTCTGTGCCCTGGGTTTATTCTGCCTTGTGGGCTCTGCTGACTAGAATGCAGTGAGTCAGATTGGAATGAGAGGGTGGAACACTTGGCTTGGCTGGGAGTGCCCTGAAATGTCAGCAGGAAAACAGCACAGCTTGGTTCCATCTCTCTGGGGACACGTGGCTGAGTCAGCCTTGTGATGTTGAGCTGAGGTGTCCTGGGCTCATTCCCTGCTCTCACTGGACAATTCCTGCACTCTTCGGTGCTGAGACACAAGCAGTGAGCTGTTTGGTAACCCGTTCATTATCACTTCTCCCCTCTCCCCAAAACACAGACACTCACCTTGACAAGGGCCACAATGCCAGGCTCTTTGCAGTTACTGTGGTAGAAGAAAGCCTGCTGCCCAAGTTTCATGGATCTCAGGAAATTCCTTGCCTGTCAGGAAAAAACAAGAGACTTTCAGCTCTTTCCATCAAAGCTCTCAGGGCTTCATTATAAGCAGCCAAGAACAGGAACCAACAAGAAGAGAGGTAGATGTGCTTCAGAATTACTCAGATAATGTTTCCTACAGTTGTCATAGAGATGTTTTTGTGTTGGAATGAAATGAAGTAAAAACAAGGCTAAAGAGCAAGATCCTGTTGGTCAGAAAGTGTGTGGGAATTCAACAGCTCAGCTACCCTTACCCAGGAGAGTGTCAGCAAACAACTCAGAGCAGATCATGTGTAGGGGGATAGGGAATCCTATACAGTACAGGGGTCAAACACAGCAGGAGAACACAAGGGGAATTCCTTTGGAACAGAAAGCTCTACACTGACAGAGGATTTGGGTAATTACAGACTTGCTGTAAGGTATCAAAGGTTGGTCTAAACAAAAGAAAAACTGATTTGACAGAATACTCCCCAGCCTGAATCTACCTCTGACCTAGAGGCCTCTAAGCAGGAGTTGACTTCAGATCCCTGCCAAAATGCACCTGTATGAACAGGCAGAGTGCCCCAAAAGGAAATGCTTCAGGCACAGGAACAAGCTGTGGGCAGAGCCACCTTCCTCCTACTGCTGTTTCAGTGCTCCCATGTGCTTCCTACCTGGTAGTTCCTTACTCCATCCCAGCAGGTTGTCTGATTAGGCTGAGCTTTCAAGTCATCAACACTGAACTGCCAAATGAAATGAAAATAAAGATTCATTCAGGAGGTTTCTGATCTTCACAGTGTCATTGTCTGCACTGTGCCATAGCATTTGTTGCTAGCAGCTCCTTCAATTATAGCACAAACTTGACACAATTTTTATCTCCCACAGGGCCTACAGAAAAACCTTTACAAAGCAGCAGTGTAAAGGCAGAGTCTGAAATAGATGCTGCTCCTGTGACCAACAGCCAAGCATCCTGAGGAGCTGATTTCCTCTTGTATTACATGTATGAAACCCCAAGGTTGTCACCTTGGACAAGAACATTTTGTTTTTCTGTTTCCAGGAGGACAAATGGGTTTTGAGACGAATAAACCATCTGAGTCGCCTGATGCTGTCCCTCAGCATCTGGGCACTAAAGCTGGGCAGGAGTGACCCTGCTGCTGTCCTTTGCTGAGTGAGGGGGTGTCAGTGCTTACTTTCACATCCACCCCCTTCTCCAGCCTGCTCTCAGGTTCTGATTTCAGCAGCCAGTGACAATATGTGATCTTGCTTTCCTCCCCACCAGACTCAGATTCTTTTTTCTTCCAGTTCTTCCATCCTGACTTGGAGCTCCCAGCTGGAGGTTTTGCAGACTTCTCTTCTTCCTCCTTATCCGAAGTCTCCTCCTCAGTTTTGGCAATTTTAGCATCAGGCTCTTTTTTATCTTAAAAGACATTGAGATAAAACACATTTTGTTTCAACAAATATTTTTAGTTGTCCAAGCTGGTTTCACACATTTGACTGCAGCAGGAGTTTGGGGCACCCCAGGTGCTCAGGGTAAGGTAGCAGCATTATGCACCAATGATTCTGAGTATTTGTAATTTGCACCAATGATTCTGAGTATTTGTAATTTGCATCTGAAATAAGGATATTTTTGTGTGTGCAAAAATGTATTTTAATACTCCCAGTTAGTAATAAAAACCACCCCGGGATAGACCATGTTTGCCCACATGAAGTGTAGTTGAATTTTTTAAATTAATTGCTGAGAAATCAGCTGCAGGCAACGAAATAGACTTAAGTGAATCTAGTGGGTAAGAGGAACATTCACCAAGCAAACCAAACTATTTCAATTCCTGCAGGACCTGGAAATCTTAGCTTAATCTCTATTGAACTACCTATTCAGAAGGGATTCAGAAGGGATCCATATCCTTTTTTTCTTCAGGACACAGACAAAAAACCCCCAATTATTAAGAAATGATTAAAGGATAAAAATATTGCTGTTTGCTAGAGTGGGTCAAGTAGATGAGTGGCACAGATGAGCAAACTGTGCAGTTTTTTCATCTTGTACTTTAAACACCACATCATGATGCCAGTGCAATGTTCTTGCTTTTTGTTTTTGCAGCTGGTACCACATCAGCTCCTGGCACTGCACTGGCTGTACTCTGACTGACCAACTCTGCTGTGCAGGACCTGAAAGCTCTGCATAAATTTGGTCTCAATTCCATTTCCTAACGCCCTGGTGCTGTGAATACATCACTGTCCTTATCCCACACCTAGCAGACTTGTCTCAGTCATGCTTGGGTGCTCAGCCCATTTGGCACAGGAAATGCTGTCTGTAAGACACTGCCTGTGAAAGACAGACGGTTAATCAGGCTGTCTGTAGTTTCACTATAGCCTGCAACCTCAAATGAGAGATGCTAAATCAGTCAGGATGTCAGCACAGACCTGCTACTGCTCCTTTGTCTCTCTTTCTGCTCGGCCAAGGCATCTCTGGTCTCTCTGAATTATCTTCACTGAGAAGCACCTGATGAACGAGAGGAGGAGGAGGAATTACTGCTCCTTCAGGCAACTGAAAAAGAAAGTAGAGATGGCTGAGGCGGAGAGCTGCAAGTGCTGTAGGGCGAGCGGAGAGCAAATAAATCTTTCCTTGAGCTCAGCCACTTCCTCTATCAGTGTGAATGCTGGCAGGGCTTGGGGACCGCACCCTGGAGCCCTGATGGACACCAGCAGCAGGGCTGGATTCCTGCTGCACGGCGGGGCGGCCGCAGCGGAACCGTGCCCAAGGTGCGTGGGCTGAGCGTGGCCCCTCGCTGCCGTGCCAGAGGGGCAGCGCCTTTGGAAAAGGAAGCCTTTGGAAAAG
>VZSR01001113.1:31052-111120 GCA_013398615.1 Brachypodius melanocephalos | reverse complement strand
GCTCAGCAGTGGGACAGAGCCCACAAGGAAAGGTCCTTCCCTCTCCCTGTCCCTCCAGCTTTGTGACACTGCTCAGCAGTGGGACAGAGCCCACAAGGAAGGTTCTTCCCACTCCCTATCCCTCCTTTTACCTTGTTAGACCCCGTGCTCAGCAATGGGAAAGACCCCACAAAAAAAGGTCCTTCCCTCTTTCTTGTCCCTCCCTTACCTTTGTTAGGCTTTCACGGTTTTTCAGATTTGATAGTGAATCAAAGGATATCTCTCAAAGAAGGAGGATTATAAAAAAGAAGGAAAGTGATTTTTTACATGGACAGACTAATAGGGCAAAGGGGAATGGATTTAAATTAAAAGAGGAGAGATCAGCTTAGATATTAGGAAGGAATTCCTCTGGCAGAATTCCAGATGGCACAGGTTGCCCAGAAGTTGTGGATGCTCCATCCCTGCCAAGTTAGCCAGGTTGGACAGGATGTGGTCTTGTAAAACGTGGTTGGGGATCCCTTCCAACCCAAACCAGAACACTTGCAGGTGAATTATTTCTATGTCTAAAGGTAAGAACATTTAGAATATCAGGAGTGGAGCTAACAAAACAATGTTATATCTATGTGCTGTTGAAGCAGGAGGTTTCAAATGCAGAACCTAACTAAAGCTTTAGATGCTGTTTCCAAAGGGCTGCTTTATTCTTTGCTTCCCAGTCTCCTTTCTTTGAAGTCCCAAACTGCGCCCTTCTATTTCTGCAGCACAGACTTAGTGAGCTGGAGTGACAGCTGCCATGGACTGTGCTCCCCTGTCCTGCCTTTCTGATGTAGTTAGCATGGAGCAGAGACAGCTGAGATTTTGGATTTGTTTTGTCCCAAGAAAGCCCCTCCCAACGTCCCCTGCTCTCAGCACAATTCATGATATTCCCGAGGAACAGAGAAATGGTCTGCAGCAGAGACCCTGAACTGTTTGTGTGAGTTAAGGGGCAGTCTGAAATGGGGCTGTACACAAGGTGGTTTTGTTGCTTTCCCTCAACAGAGCTGTTCTGATCTCTTCCTGCTTTTCTAGCATCCACTGGACTGACTGAGGATCAGAAGGAATTCCAAAAAGTAGCCCTTGATTTTGCTGCCAAGGAGATGGCTCCTTACATGGCTGAGTGGGATGAGAAGGTAGGACAGCCTCACCAGGGTTGTGCTGCTCCTTTTCTCCTCCCTTAGGATGTTATGACCCATAGGTCTCACTGCAAGTGCTCTGGACATTGAAGCTGCTGCTGTAGCTGGGAGGGGAAATCATCAGAAATACCTTGAAGCTTTCCTAGTCAGGTTAATCACCTGAGTCTTGGATTCACTGCTGAAGATGGAGTGTGTCTGTGTAGGTAGAACCTCTTCTTTGACCCAGCCAGTTGACTTAAACTCTGCAGGATGGTGGGACTCGAATTGATAGCCCAGGGACAGCAAAAGAGATTGAACTAATCTTGAATATTCATTGGGATATCTCTGCCTGCCCCAATAGGAAATATTCCCTGTGGAAACAATGAGGAAGGCAGCCCAGCTAGGATTTGGTGGGATCTATGTGAAACCAGATGTTGGTGGCTCTGGATTGTCACGGCTTGACACCTCCATAATCTTTGAAGCTCTGTCAACAGGATGTACCAGCACCACTGCTTACATGAGCATCCACAAGTGAGTGTGTCTGGGGAGGATGGATGGGGTCAGTCTGGTTGCTTTGTGGACTCTAAATCCAGCTGGAGGCAGCTCCCTCACTGCTGTTCATTATTAAAATATTTAAATTGTGACCTCGAGTACACACATCCCTGGATGGCAGTAAACAAATAGGCCACAAGGACTGAGATGCCACCAAGGAGTAATTTTAGCTTTGTGGTATGCAAGATGGGATTAAGTTCTGGATTTTGTTCTCTGCTCTGCCACTTAAGCTGTCTATAGATAGTAACCTGCCTGGAAAAAGCCTTTGTGCCTCGGCTGTGCTGTGACAGAGCCCAGAGGCACCACCTGATCCCGGGGCTATCTTGCATGTACAGACATGTCCAATGACAGGTTACTTGGCACAGAGAGCTGCAGTGATGCTGCCTCTTTCTTCAGGTGTAGTTTTCTGGAGAGGGAACAGGGCTGAGCATGGAGGGGAGATTGAGCTCCTAAACAGGAACCTGCTCTTCCCTAGGGCAGTGAGTCTGTGGTGAATGGAGGGTGCCATAATACATTTTCAGGCCTCAGGGCTTGTGGCTCAACTCTGTGGAGCTTTCCTCTGTTCAGCCAGGGATATTTTTGTACAGCCTCTGTTCAATCCTGAATGCTGCTGCTTCTCTCCCACCCCAGCATGTGTGTTTGGATGATCGACACCTTTGGCAATGAGGAGCAGCGCCAAAGGTTCTGCCCATCGCTCTGTAGCATGGAAAAATTTGCCTCTTACTGCCTGACTGAGCCAGGTGAGCATCCTCAACTCAGCGAAGACATCATCTCCTTTCTCTTTAACTGGACGTGAACATCGCAAACGTCTAGAGGTGAAAAGTATTCATTTGGGAAGTTGGGGAGGGGCAGATGATGATTGCTGAGATGCTCTGGTACAAACCCAGGTGTCAGGGTATGATACCACAGAGAATTTGTAGGCTCCAGACCTTCTCCTTCACTGGCTGCTTCCTTACCCCTCAAACAGGGAGTGGCAGTGATGCAGCTTCCCTGCTGACCTCAGCTCAGAGGAAGGGGGACACCTACATCCTGAATGGCTCCAAGGTACCTCTTTGCTCCTTCTAAAGCTGCCTGCACACCAGGGCCTGGGTCTCACTGTCCTTCCCATTCCTGCTGTGCATTCTCCTCTGTGCATTCTCCCAAGACAGGACATGCTCTGCAGAGCTTTCACCACCTGCGTCCCTAAATGCCTTTGGCTGTGGGGTCTTTGCCTCTCCATTTCTGTACCCTGCCAGCTGCTGCTGTGGGCTCAGGGTTAGTTTGCAAAACCAACCCAAAGCCCCCCTTTTCTGGTTGTGCCCTCCTGCAGGCCTTCATCAGCGGGGGAGGTGACACCGATGTATATGTGGTCATGTGTCGCACAGGGGGCCCGGGCCCCAAGGGCATCTCCTGCCTAGTGCTGGAGAAGGGAATGCCAGGGCTCAGCTTTGGCAAGAAGGAGAAGAAGGTAAGAGGCTTGGTTTGTGCTTCCTGTGTGCCTGAGGGAAGTGCAGGACAGAGATCACAGAACCACAGAATCATTATGATTCGAAAGACCTCCAAGACTATTGAGTCCAATCTGTGACTTGTCAGCCGGAGCACTAAGTGCCACATCCGGGCATTCCTTAAACACCTGCAGGGCTGGGGACTCAAATACCTCCCCGGACAGCCCATTCCAATGCCTGACAGCCTTTTCCATGGAGAAATTCTTCCTCATGTCCAACCTGAGCCTCCCTTGCACAGCTTGAGGCTGTGTCCTGTGGTCCCAATGAGCTTGTCTGTGCAAAGCATTAGAGATCTCTTCGTGGATGGGATTGGAGTCCCAGCCTGGCACCCAGCTTTGGTGAAGTTTGCCCGATACACATCCCTTTGGTAAGTGAAGGATTTTAGTCTCAGGAACATCAAGATCACTGGATTTGTGCCTCTTCTCAAAAACACCCATTCCAGTTTCCACACTGAGGCCAAACTGTGCAGACCATGGTGCTTTGTGGCAGCTTGGTAGTGAGACTAGAGGGTTGGGGGCAGGGTGGTGGCTCTGTGTTGGAGTTGTGCTGCTCCTCAGGCAGTCTGGAAAGAGCTCTGTTTTTTCCCAGGTAGGCTGGAATTCCCAGCCAACTCGGGCTGTGATCTTTGAGGACTGCGTTGTTCCTGTGAGCAACCGGCTGGGAGCTGAAGGGCAGGGATTCAGCATCGCCATGCAGGGGCTCAATGGAGGCAGGATAAACATCGGTGAGAAAGGCATAGAGAGCCAAGGGAGGAAGGCAGGATCTTCTTGTTGCCTGTCTGGAGCAGCTTCACATTCACTCTGTGTCCTTGGCTTCCCCCACCAGCTTCTTGCTCGTTAGGAGCTGCTCATGCCTCAGTTCTCCTGGCTCAGGAGCACCTCACTGTCCGCAAACAGTTCGGGGAACCCCTCGCCAACAACCAGGTAACCCCTGCAGCAGCTCTGCCTTCCAGAGCTGAGCCCTTCCTCATCCTGGAAGGGCCATCCCTCACTTCACAGGGAGAAGTCAAGAACACACTTTTCCTGTGTAAGGAAGCGTGTCAGGCCTGAGCCCTGCCTGAAGGTGGTGGGGCTGTGGCTGAGAGCCCTGTGAGGGTGCTGATGACCCTTTCCTCCCTCTGGCTCTGGCAGTACCTGCAGTTCAGGCTGGCAGAGATGGCCACACGGCTGGTGGCAGCGCGGCTCATGGTGCGCAATGCGGCGCGGGCACTGCAGGACGGCTGGGAGGACGCGGCCGTGCTCTGCTCCATGGCCAAGCTCTTTGCCACTGATGAGTGCTTCGGGGTAGGTCCCTCAAACACCATTTGGGATCCTAATTTGAAGCTTGGAGACCCTCCCTTAATGCCCAAGGTGTCAGGGAGAAGTTTGATGTTGTAGTTACCCAGAGCCAGAGAAAAATTACATTATTGCTTTGAAAATTATCTTATAACTTTGAAAAATACGTTGTTTTGTTACCTTATCAAAATGTCCCTATAAAGAGAAAGCAAGAAGGGGGGAAAAGAGCACTTGACACTTCCTAGCCCTCATTTAGAAGCTCAGCACTTTGCGTTTTTGCTGTTCCTGTGTTTTCTGTCCCAAACTAAGGGATGGGACACGCGGAGTCGTGTTTCCATGGAAACCAGCGCCTTGCCAGCCTCTCCCCTGAGTGGCCGCCAGGTGGCGATCGGGCGGTTCGGGTTTGCATCGGCAAACCACAGAAATGCAGCGAAAATCGCCTTATTCCCTAAAAATACCCATCCCCGAGTATCTCTGTACCCATTCCTCGGCATTTCTGCGCATTCCCGTTCACATAAACACACCCTTCATGTGGGACAGATAACGTGATAGCACCCAAAGCAGCACTGATGGGGCATGAGAGTCACACCACGTTATTAAGAAATGAGATTAGGTGACTAGGAAAAAAAAATGAGCCCATGTTCCTGGGTCCTTACCGAGCTTCTGGCACTGACGTGCCCTCCACAAGCTACCTCACAGCAGTGTTATCCCGTTAGATCTGTAACCAGGCTCTGCAGATGCACGGAGGCTACGGCTACCTGAAGGATTACGCGGTGCAGCAGTTCGTGCGAGACATCAGAGTCCACCAGATCCTGGAAGGTAAAAGACACTCCTGTTACAAGTGAAGCTGGCAGTGGGGTTAGGAGAAAAACTCCCCCGGAAGCCTCCACCTTTCCTATATGATTCTGATTCTTGGGTTTCAGAGTCCTGCTGTGCTCTGAGCATGAGGTGTGCCATGTGTGAGTGCCCTGGCTGGGAGCTCTGGCCATGTGGGAGCAGTTACTGGCTATTTTAAGAGTCTTACAGCAGAGGAAGCTATTTAGTTGTCATGTTAGCAGTGCCTCTGTCCAGTTTCATCCCATTACGCCTGGCCGCGTGATGATTCTCCTTAATAATTCTTCTCCTGTGATTTTGGTCTGTTTGCACTCCTTGATATCATGTCTCTGACAGCCTTTAATAATTTTGGTTTGTCCTCCTAAATATTTTGTTTTACCTGCCTTGAAATCCCCTCACCTACAACCAGGGTAAGGGACATGCTCTTTCTTACACTGAGTGGGCTTGCAGCCTGTGTGTTGTGTATGTGTTAAATGTAAAGCAGAGAGCTCAGAAGTTGGTATAAATCCAGCTCTGCTCAGTGCCTGGCCCTGCATCCTCCCAACACCCATATAAAAAGCAGCACCAGCTTTCCCAAGCAATATGCTGGCGCTTGGCAGTTGGGTTTTGGCCCAGCCCCTCCTAAATGCCACTTCAGCTGGTGGGAAGAGCATCTCTGTGCTGTAAACTGCACATCAGGGAAGAGCTTTGTTGGCCTTTTGAGGGAGAAAATATTAGACCATGCCTTAACTGTGTTTCGTTTGCATCCCCATCCTGCTGCAGGTACCAACGAGGTCATGAGGATGATTGTGGCCAGGAATCTGCTACAGGGCTGAAGCCAGGAGCCTTAAAACCCCTCCCTCTGTTACAGCTCGGCCTGTTTCTCTCCCCTGCTCTCCAGCTCTCTCCCTGGGAGTGGAGAGGGGGATAGGCCAGTGGAAACAGCCTTCCTGCCTTATGCACAGCTGGCTGGCACAGCTGCATGCCGTGCCTGGCAGAGCCACTGTCACCAGGCTGGCATTGTGCAGCCAGAAATCACAGCTATGAATATGAGCCTCTGTCCCCAAATCCCCAAATTCCTGGCCTGCTTGCCACACGTTCTCCTTGGAAAAAGACACACCAGAGCTGCTGCTCACCTCTGCTGAGCCAGGACTGAAATGCAGAGGTGTGGCCTGAGCCCATGGGATCACTGAAATCTTTATTTTGAAGGAATTACCTGCTTACAGCACCTCTGGGAACAGATGGTCACAGGCTCTAACAGAATGTTTTTATTCCAGGTTGCCTCTCCTTTAGCTAGAAGCACTCCCTCTTTTCCCAGCAAACTTTTCCTGATGTCCCAGCCCCTGCTTGTTCTCTGCATTCCCATCACATTTTGGTGCTTAATCTTGAAGAAGCCTTTGCAGCACAAAAGTGCAAATAAAGAACTAAGGTTATGTACAGAAATATTGAACTCTGTGGCCTCCAATCAGTGAAATTATTGCTGTGAACAATGTAAGGGGAGTAAAAATACTGGTAAATTAAACTATTTTTTCCTCTTGGGTTTGGAATCAATAAAACAATGATGGAAATGTTACTGGAGTGGAAATTATGATAATTTCTTTCTGTGGTATTCCAGGTGTTTAAACAGAAGTAACGGGAATTTTTGAAGTAGGTGTTGTGAAACAGTTCTGCTTGAGGGCTTTTTAGGTAATGTCTTTGTTAACCCCTTCAGATCAGCTAGCTCATCTTTTTTCTCAGCAGTACTTGGTAGGGGATGACAGAGGATTAGCAGCAAAATCATGAAATGAGTAAGGTTGGAGGGGAACTTAAATCCAATTCTTTCAGCCCCTGCCGTGGGCAGGGACATCTTCCGCTTGTTTGATCTCGGTTTGTCCCCTCCCCTGCTTTATTGCACATTGAATTTCCCCCGCGGGGCAGTGAGGGCAGCTTAAAGGATAAACACCTGTGCCTAAAAGAGAAACAGGCACGGGGGAGACCGTCTACCTGCCCAGGGGATGTCCTGGGGCTGGGAAAGGTCTCTGGACAGTGGGAAGGGGTCTCCAGCCGGGGTCTCTGCCCAGGGTTCCTGTCCGAAGTCTCTCTCCAGGGTCTCTATGGGGAATTTCTGGCCAGAGGTCTCTGTCCAGGGTTCCTCCCTGGAATCTCTATCGCGGGTCCCTGCCCGGGGTCTCAGCGCAGGTTCTCTTCTGGGGGTCTCTGTCGTGGGCCTCTCTGTGGAATCCCTGCCTGGGGTCTGTCTATTGGGGTTATCTCTCGGGGGTCCCTGTCCATGGTCTCAGCCTGGGTTCTCTCCTGAGGCTCTCTGTCTGAGCTCTCTCTCCTGAGGCTGTCTGCCGGGGCTCTCTGTCCGATCTCTCCCCCGGGGGTCTCTCCGTCCGTCCGTCCGTCCCTCCGGACACCCCCGCCCCCTTCCCTCCCGCCCCCGCCGCTCCCCCGCACGCCCCGCCCCCGCGGGCGCGCTCTTTCCCTTTCGGCAGCCAATGGGATGCGGAGGGCGTGGCCGCGGGCGTGGCGCGACCAATGGCGCGCGGGTGGTGGGCGGGGCCGGGCCGGGGCGTGGCAGGCGCGGGCTGGGCCGGGGCCCGGCGGGTCGGGGGTTCGGGGCCCGGGGGTCCCGGGGCCGGGGTCCCTCGATCCCTGCGCCATGTGGCCGTGCGGGGGCCGGCGGCAGCGCCGCGTCGGGGGCGTCGCTCTGCTCCTCGTCGTGTTGTGGCTGCTGCTGCGCAGGTGAGACCCGGCGGCGGGGCGAGGGGCGCCGGGGTCTCGCCCCGGGGGCGGCGGGCGGGGTCCCCGCGGCGGCGGGGCCGGGCGGGGGTGGGCGTTGGGCGGGTGTCGCTGCCCCACCGGGCGCAGGCCCCGCCGCCCGCCGGGAGTGGGGTTGGCTTCGGGAGAACTGCGCATGGATGGAATCGGCGGCGTCGGCGGAGGGGGAAACGGTAATTAACGTAATTAACATAATTAATGTCCGTGCCTCTTGCGCGCTATCGGGGAACTAACGGGCAGGAGGCAGGCTCGGTGGAATCCCATCTTTCCCGATCGGAGACCTCCGCTCCCATCATTCCTGCAGAGGAACCGGAGCGTGGGAAGGAGCGCGGCGAGTAACGCAGCCGCCGTGCCGGAATTATCCAAAGCTTTAAATAAATGTTGCACCTGATATCCACAGCTCTTGTCCATCACCGAGAGTAACGGCGGAGGAAAGCCCCGCTGCCAGCGCCATCAATCAGGTTCTGTGTTAGGCTCACGCTCTCCTGCCGACCTTGGCTCGGGGGAGGCTTTACATCATCGCAGCGCTGATGGATGATGCACTTGGCGAATCAATCGCTCGGACAGATCTAACCCAGCTCCGGGGCTCCCTGACGGACTCGCACCAGCGTTGTTTCCCTCTCTCCAACGTATTCTGGGGCTGGCTCTCCCTGTTCTGTGTCGCAGAGCAGTGTGGTACCCATGGCCCATGCCCACCTCTCCAGTCTAACCCTCTTATCTTCCTCCTGCTGCTCCTCTTTCACGCTCCAGACCAGCAGCTGTTCCTCTGTAGCCCACCAGTAATAGCATGAAGTTGTTTAAGGTTCTAACTTGAATTCCACGTGGTTTAGATCATGTTCATTTTAGGGGTGATGCTCTTTCCTGGAGGAACATATCCCATGTTTGTGGCTTCCAGGTGACAGAAACTCTTCAGTCCCTCGCAGTGACAGACTGGAGAATACATGGAAATACACATGGATACGTATGGAGATGTAATATAGTTATTTATTGCCAGGTGCAAGTTTTATAACAGGTTCTTAAAATCATAGTCAGAAGTAAACCTGATCCTCAGAGCGATGGAAAAGCTTTAATAAATCTTTGCATAATTAGAAGCAAAATTCTTGCACAGCTGGCCTTGGGTTTGTGCCACCTGTGTTCTTAGGGAGGATTATTGCAAACTGATACCTGATGGAGGCACAGAATCTGTCTCCTGTAAGAGTGCATCCACAAACCCTTGTATGCAGAATAAACCCCAGTATGCAGAATTAACTGTTCTACAAAATATTGTTACTTCAGATATGGTCAGTGAGCATGGAGGCTGTGCAGAGCAGTGAGCTGGGAGCCAGGGCAACTCAGAGCTTTCACTTTCCCCTGGCCAGAGGAAGCCCAGAATAAATAGCAAAGCCCTTGGAGGTCTCAGTGGAGCTTAGGGATTAGCAGCAAAGTCCCTTGTCCTCTGAAGCACGGCCTTTAGCATCAACAAAGAACTTAGTGGCTTTTTCCGCTGGTTTGGCTGTTTTCTTTTCCACCAGCTTTTTCTCCCAGCTGGTCTGGATATGGGGTGGTTGAACACCAAAGGTAGATCTCTCTTGCAGAGATGACTTCAGCCACATTTGACTTCAGCTTCATTTGTGTTTCACAGGCATGAACAGCATGGCTCTTTAGTTCAGAAGTTAATTGGGACTTTCCTTTTCCATGTGTTGTATTTTGCACTTCAAATTCCATCTTACAAAGGCTTATTCCATCTTACTGGACCTGCTCATCCAATCCAGCTTCAGAGTCTCTCCTGGAATGGTTGGTTTGGGGGTATTTTTTTTGCAAAAGAGACTTCCCTGAAGCCAACATCAAATCACAGAATCATGGAATCCTAGAATTTGGGTCAGAAAGGATATTAAAGATGACCCAGTCCCACCCCCTGCCATGGCCAGGGATACCTTCCACTATCGCAGGTTGCTCCAAGCCCCTTTCAGCATGACCTGGAACACTCCCAGGTTGACAGAGAAGGCCAGGAACCTTTAACAATTAAAAAAAAAAAAATTGCAACCTGTTCTGTCATTATAGAAGTGAGAAAAAAAATCTATTGGGAGCTATAAATTGCTCTCAGGAGGAAGTACAGAGCCCAGGTACACTTTAAACTCTGGCAATCCAGCTCAGGCTAACAGGATGAAGCTCTGCTGAGTCACAGAAGTGTTTCTTCCTGTGGTTACTTGAACAGATCCTAATGAGAAATGTGGATTTTAGGACACCTAGGATAATGTGTTGAAAATATTGGGAACCTGGGGGTTTCCTACCAGCCCTTCTTGTGGAGAAAAAGCGCTGAGGCTGGGGAGTTTTAAAGTAGGAAACTTGAGGGGAATGTGCCAGGTTAGTTATGCCTGGGATTAAGAAGATGAGCTTAAGTGATTAGTTTATTTTTATCTGGCTGTGTGTGCTTCCTGAGCACAGCCTTCATTCTGGCACCACTCAGCAGCATTTCTGTGTGCAGGGGTAATTTAGAGCTCTGCCTAGCTCAGAAACAACTTGGAAACTCTTTTCCAACCTAATCTTTAAAAATTGGAGTTTTGCATCTCTAGACTGCTTTGGGCTTTCCACCTCTGTCTCTCCACCTAAAATAGAAGTAGATGTAACTGCTGGTTTGGTTTGCCAGTTACAATCTGTAATTGAGCAGCATAGAGGGGCAGGTGGCCATGGGTTTTCCTGTTTGGGGCTTGAGAACCCTTTTTTCCAGCTGCCGAAATTCGTAACAATTCCTTTGGAGTAAATGCTGCCACTTCCCAGCCTCGTGTCATCATTCTCTGGCTGTTTCTCACATAGATTGGGCATTTCTGGTCCTGTTCTTACTCGGGCAGCAATGCTTTGAATGTGGCAGATTGGTGTTTTGTACTCATTTCTCCTCCCTGAGCTGCTCTATCATGAGCTGTTGTTATCACCCCACCTTCTGATGGACCACAGTCTCCCTGCTCAGCGCTGTTTCTGTGAGTGGCTGGACAATCAATGTGAGCCTCATTGACTGCAGGCAGTGAATATCTCCTCTGGCTTCCTTTTCCAGGTATTACCCCTGCCTGCTGCCGGTTGTTTCAGAGCCCTGTGACAATGCTGTACTACTCAGGTACCCTCTGAGCTTGTCAGCCAGCCCGTGCAGTCCCCTGCAAGCCTTAGATTTAGCTCCTTTTAGCCCCCCTGTCCTGTCAGGATGGGCAGGCTGCTGGTTAGCAATCCCTGTAGCATCCACGAGCCCTGAGCATCCTCACCCTCTGCTAACAACGGCTTTACTGATAGCCTAGGCAGCAGCTGGAGGCTTAGGTGTTCCTCTCTTCTCTCACTGTGGTGTTTCTCCCAAACTTGTGGGTCATTCCTGCTTTCTGGAACTGGGAATTCATTCCTCACATCTGGCTCTGAGAAGGAACAAGCTGCCTTTGTCTGACTGTGTGTTCAGAGCTGTGCCACTGGGGTGGGCTGATGGAGGCAGTGACACTGCTCTGTTTTGTTGATAAAATGGGATTTTGGTTCAGCCAAAGTGAGCTGGGACCTTGCAAGGCCATGAGTAGTGCAGGAGCTGACCCCAGAGGAGCTGTGACAGCAGGAGTGCTCACCCTGGTAAGTGCTGAAGAGCTGCTGGTCCCATGGCTTTGGTGTTAAATTGTGAGTGAATGGTGTCGATGGCAGCAGCATGGGACAGAACTCTCTGGAGACAGGGTTGCTCTGGAACACGTGGTTTTATTGTAGGGAGGTTCGGGGGACCCTGCTTAGAGCATCCAGCTCAAAGAAGGGTCCGAGGAGGAGAAGGCAAAAGGGAGAGGGCCCAGAGGGATGACGAGAGAGAGGGGGCAGAAGGGGCAAACAAGAGAGGGCTAAGAGAGGGGGCAGAAGAAGGGGCCCACAAGAGAGGGGGCCAAGAGGGAGCACAGAAGGGTGGACAGAAGGGGTGAGCAAGAGATCGAGGGCTTCTTGCATTACAGTTTTATCTCATTCTCTATTGAATATTCTAATCTACAGTAACCAACCAATACAGAACACCACTCCTACTACATTTGCATATAGCCTATGAAAACTACTAGATTACCAGATCACTACATTCTTAATCTTAAGGGTCACTCCTTAGTCTCTCTTTTCTCTGATGCCCTGAGGGGGCTACACCCATGGGTCCCTGGATCTTCCTTTGTGTGGTATTGTTCAATCTACCTTTGGCTAATGGCTTTCTTCCTGCAGGCTCTGCTTACATTTCAAAACTTGCCTTCAATTCAATTTTACTTTCAAGCTTCATATTTTCAGAGTTTCCTTCTAAGCAATCATATCTGTAAGGTCTCTCTGTCTCACCATTCCCAACACTTTGATTCTTTTGGCAAATAACATTTTCAGGATTGATATAAGCAGTGATCTGGGCAGAGGTAAGTTAGTGATGACAGCTGATTTAGTCTCTCTTGGGTGATGAATGTAATCCAGGGAGTTCATTAAATTGAGGAAAAGGTTCTCTGTTCACAGGGAACAGGTAAAGGGATTTTATTTTTCCCATGATTTGAGTTGGAAGATACCAGAGTCCCCAAGACATTCGGGATGGCAAGGATGAGATGCAGCTGCTGTTGGAACATGGATCTGGAAATCAGCCATGTGGCCTCCTGCTGCAAAGCAGGGAGATGTTGAATTCCATAAGTTAGGAAAGTGTTTGTGATTATTGGGAGTGAAAACTTGATTTCATTCACATCCATGATTTAAGCGAGTTTCATGCTCTGTGCCTGAGCAGTGTCAGTTGTAGAGCGTGGCACAGTGGCTTGGGGGTTCAGGGGGGGAAGTAGCCAGTGAAATGGATTTAAATCTAAATTCTGAACAATCTCTATGCTCTGTATCACCAAGAGTGTGGCTCGCTTGAGAAGCAGGAAGGTCAGAGCTGTTCCTGCTGGGTGAGCTGGAATGAAGGGGACATGCTCCTTCCCCAGGACTGGCTGCTCACATGTCTCCTTTTCTCTTCCAGGTTTAACTGGAGTGAGCTGACCCCTCTGGGGCTGTGGGGGAGGACCCTGGGCCTGCAGACAGAGAACTCCCAGTTCCTGCTGGAAGGGATGCCCTTCCGCATCTTCGGGGGTTCCATGCACTACTTCCGAGTACCCCGGGAGTACTGGGAGGATCGGATGCTCAAAATGAGAGCCTGTGGCCTCAACACCCTCACCACGTGAGTGCCCTCCCTGCCCAGCCACTGAGAAGAAATTAAACAACAGACCCTGTGAGGCACATTGCAGATCTCCTTACCTGCCTACTCTGGTGCTAGGGGCAAACAAACAGAATGCTGTGAGATCCACCAGGATAATCCAGAAATTCTCCCCTGTTCCTCACCAGTGGGACTTGGTGCCTGATTCCAGTGGGCCATAACAATGTATTTCCATATTTCTTAGTGTGGGAAAAGACACATGAAAGCATAGTGGTGTAGCAGGGCATTTCCACACCCAAGCAAATGAGTCTGTTTGAGGAAAAAAGTTTTGGTTAACCTCTGGACATAGAAGGGAACCAAGCTAGAATCTTCCATGCCCTTCTCATTGCTATTGGCTCAGTGCCAGTAGAGGAGCACCTACTGGGCTTTGGAAACATTTCTCAAAACCTGTGGCTGTTTCTATTGGCAGCAAGCCAAATTGTCCTTCCTTGATCGTTGGTTAGATAAGAAGGAACACAGAGGTCCTCAAGTGCTTTTTGGGGTGTTTTAGCACCAAAAACTCAGCTTTCGCTTTTTGTTTCTGTATTGTTTGTTATTTTTTCATTTATTAAAACCCTTTGCTTTACAAAACACACACAAGGAGCAGTCTCACAATATTATAAAACCACTCTGGGAGATTGCAGGAATTGATAACATCTTCAAGGGGTTCATTACCCTCTGGCCACTGTAAATTTGTATCATGATGGGGCCTCAGTTTTCCTCTGAGCATCCCAAACCTCATCCTTCACCTCCACTGCCCTTGCTCTGCCTTTCAGGTACGTGCCCTGGAACCTGCACGAAAAGGAGAGAGGGAAGTTTGACTTCAGTAAAAACCTGGATCTGAGGTATGTGGCACAGACAGCTCTGGTATGAAATATTCCTGTTTGGAGGGGAGGGGGTGTGTGCTGTTTGGGTGAAGATTATCTTCCCATGTGCCTTGGTCAGGCAATGGGGACTCATTCCCTCCCCTGCCTTCTGGAATCCTGTAGACTTAATCAGTTTAGCACCCATCCAGTATATTTGCTTCATCAAGCAATTCCCTTCTGCTTTGGTACCTAAATTCAATGGTGATTGGAGTATCAGAAGTGAGGGTTCTGCAGGCAGACAATAATTCCTCTGTCTGGATCCCCAGGGCCTTCCTTTCCCTGGCAGCTAAAAATGGACTGTGGGTGATCCTGCGCCCTGGACCTTACATCTGCTCAGAGTGGGACCTCGGGGGTCTGCCCAGGTGAGTGTGGAAATTTCAGTTCAGGGAATGATTAGGGACAAACAAATCCCAAGCTCCTGATCACACAGTCGAGGCTCCTTCAAAAGAATTGTTTTGGAATGGCAGGCTGTTTAATTTATTTTCTGTGTCCTCAAAGCAGGAATGCTCATTACCTTATGGAGCTCTTCTAATTTTTTTTGAGTGTTTAAAACAATCATAATTGTTTTATGATATAATGGTTACAGCAAGAAAATAGAACTGGTGGAAGCCATCTAGCTGTTGCACCTTGACTCTGCATAACATGAACAGGATTTGCAACTTGATGTAAGAATTGGCTTCATCTCAGTTCCATTTTAAAAGTCCTGCTAGAAATCTGCATTATATAGCTGGCAGTAATGAAACCCCACAGCTTTTCCAGCCTCCTGTTGTGTTTCCCTCTGAAGAGCACAGCTGGAGGAGGCTCTGGGATCACTGGGACTTGCCTGGTTCCTGAGTGGAGCTAGGTTACCACTTGTTGTGTTCCTTACTTGTACAGAGCGCAGACCTCACTGGAGATACTTGGGGATTTTTCTTTTTTTAACTTTTCACTTGCCTTTGGCTTCAGAGTTCAGGTGTCAGGGCCTTACTCCTGAGAGCAGAGCTCCTCATGACCAGAGCCAGAATCCACCTCTACGTTAGAGATTATGAGAAGTGCATCTGCTGTCAGTTTTAGTCACATCACCCACATGTTTATCAGACAGATAAGAGATTCTAATTAAAAGCAACAGTATTATTCTCATTTTCCTAAAAAGGAGATGATTTTTTTTAAGTCCACAGAGCCACATTTAGCAAAGAGTTGAGTCTTTCAGATCTTTGGAAGGATATTAGTTAAGGCCTCATTTTGCAGAGAAAATGAAGATACAGGTTCATTCCCTTTTAATTGTTACAGCATTATATTGTTCTGCTTTTCAACAAATTGCCCTTTTTTCTGTTAACTCCAAACAGAACCCAGCCTTGTAAATCAGCAGTAGAAACAATGAGAACAATTACAGAAATCTTTGTTTTGAGAAAGGACTGGGAATTTTTTGAAGGAGCACTTTGGTTGTAGAGTGCCCTTGGGAATGCAGGGAATTCACTTTAGAGTGATAAGATTAACCCTTGGAATACTATTGGTAGAGGTGATGAAATAAGTTTAGGCCTGAAATGCAAAACAAAAAGAAGAGGAAGAGGTTGGGAGTTGGAGCCTGGATTTATTCACGAGTGAGTGATGGACACATGGTGTCATGCACAACTCGGGGTGTCACAGCTGCACTGTGGGCTCCAGGTGACACCAACCATCCCTGCCCAGGTGTGACTTGATGCCAGTGGGTGAAATGCCTCTGTTTGACTGCACAGGAGTCTCTAACACATCCCCCCTCCTGCTTTTCCCCAGCTGGCTGCTGCAGGACCCTGAGATGCAGCTGAGGACAACATACAAGGGCTTCACAGAAGCTGTGGATGCGTACTTTGATCGCCTGATGCGCATTGTTGTCCCTCTCCAGGCAAGCATTGTCAGATTATGCTCTTTTCTGACCCAGAGATGAGGCAACTGAGAGGCATTTTAAAAACCTTTATTCCATTTTCAGTCTCATGTGAAGGGTGAGATAGTACAGATGTTATAATTTACACTGTTGTAATCAGAAGCTAACTATTTAATTATATTACAAAACATAAGCGTTTATTGGCCTATCAGCTTTTGCCACACAGTGCTGTAAATCCTTTAAAGCCAATCATCTAAAATTATCCCTCGTGGGTCTTAATACAATGCATCATTTGTAGTTCTGTTTCTCCAAAGTATCTAGTCTTATTTGCAAGGCCACCCTTTAAAACTTGTTTCTAGTTCCATTTCTCTCTCAACAATGTCTGTCCTATTCCATGGCCTTTCTAAGTCAGCATTTCTTAACCCAAAGATTACATACAGATGCACAAGATTATGTGAGCTTTCTGTCAAGCTTTAAAAATTCTGTACAAATCCATTTCCCCCAAAGCATCATCCTTGTCCCTCTGCAGGGGTGGGGATGGCTGTATAGGGCAGTGTGAGCTGTACAATGACAAATGCACCACTTCTGCTCCAGGAATCAGCACAGGCTGCAGTTTTCTCTGTCACTTTGGGAGCATGGGAGGGTGGAGCTGAGTCCATCTGACACTGGTGCATCTTTCCTGCCAGCTGGTGTGATTCTGGTCCCTGTGGTTAGAAATCATGGTGAACACTTTCTTTCTCCCTTTTTGTCCCCCACAGTACAAGAAAGGAGGTCCCATCATTGCAGTGCAGGTGGAGAATGAGTACGGTTCCTATGCAAAAGACCCAAACTACATGACCTATGTCAAAATGGTAATGGTGGCACTTTTACTTGTTTCTTGTTTACTTCTTTACTTGTTTTACTTGTTTCTGTGTCAATCTCTCCCATAAATCACTTTCCTTACAGTTTTCTTTTTTCTGTATAACTTTGGAGTGTGGTTTGAGAGACTCTTGAAAGCACCAACTGCATTTTCCTTGGATGTTTCCTCCAGGAGTGCAAGAGTTGGCACATGACCCTCTCAGTGCTGATAAATCTGTGATCTTATGTCTTCCAGAGAAGAGGGTGATAGGAAGCTGGGGAGTGTCTGTATTGCAGAGCTGGCCTTGAAGAAGCTTTCACCTGCAGGCCCTGTTTTTGCCTCTCCTAGATGATATTTGATAAAGGTTTCCCTTTGCTGACTTTCCTGGCAGGAAAGTTGATGGGAACAAGTCACCAGCACGCTCCTAAACTTGTGTAATCTGGGGCTCAGCATCAGGCAGGTTAATTTGCCTAATGCCTCCCTTACTCCTGTCAAAAAGAGATTAAACTGTGCCCTGGCTGCTCTGAGTCAGTGATGAGGAGTTGGCCCGTGCCCAGAGAGGCTGGATTATCCTGGTGGATCTCATGGCATTCTGCCCTGTTTGTTTGCCCCCAGCACCAGTGCAGGGCAGGCACATAAGGAGTGCAGTGTTTTCTCACAGGGTTTGTTGTTTCATTTCTTCTCACTGAATGCTTAAAGGTCTCGCTGCATGCCAGGAGGGGTCACCCGTCCAGTCTTGCTCTTGTGCTACAGGATTATGGGATCCTTCTGAAATCTTTAGGGTACCCCAGCTGCACCTTGAGCACCCTGAGGCTCAGGTTGTCCCATTGCTTAGGGTGTCCAGAGGCTGATCAAACAAATAAATCCATGGCAGGGGTGCTAATCCCCTTAGGGCTGTGCCAGCTCCTGCACTGACCCCATCTCGTGCCATGACTTAACTCTGTTTACAAGGTTAAATATGAAGTGTGTAGACAAACAAATTAGAGATAATGCCAAGCAAGTGGTTTTTAGGACTCTGAATGAAGGGGACACAAAGACTCTGGGGGTCTGAGCAGCCTGCAGGCTTGGCCTCGCTTTTCATGGCTCAGTGAGGAAAGAGCTGGTGCTGTTTCAGACTTGTCAGGACAGATTCCCCTGCCAGGCCTGTGGGTGTATTTTTGCAGTGCTGTTTCATCATATTCTGGGATTGTGTGCAATTTGCATCTGAAGCAGTATAGAACAGTGGTTAGAGGTGGAAAAGTGGGAAAGCAGGATTTGCAGGGGTTTGTTTTTGGTTGGGGTGGGATCTAATATGAGGTGAGGCTCCAAGTCTTTGTTTTGGTTTATGGCAAGGTGATTAACTCACATCTAGCATCTATGACCAAGATACATCTTCCTCGAATTAATGAACTCATTAAAAACACCCACAACTCACACAAACCCTCAAATCCCTGTGCTTACCTCACCTTTTGGGTGCAGTGCCTTTGCCTTCCTAAAAGTGAAAGGATGTATTGACATAACCCTTCCCACACAGAGCTGAGCTTCTATTCCTGCTCCTCTTCTGCACTCTGGGAGGCATTTAATGGGTGGCAGCTCTGCTGTTCCTCCATTTTCCATCTGCACTCTAAAGGAGGGGAAGAATCTTACCATTAATGCAGTGCTCAAAGAATTCCCTTAGTAAAATTGGTTAGAAATTCCAGTTCCCTCAGCAGCTGAATTTTGTCCCAATCCAGCATCTTCTCAGGTATAAATTTGGTGGTGATGGGTTGATAAGGTCACCAGGTTGTCCTGGCTCTGGGTTGGGTTTGTCTCTAGGCTCTGTGTTGCAGTGTTTCTCTAATGCAGACACCGTGCCATGCCCAGGTCTGCTCTTTGTGCAGGCAGGGACAATAAACAAAGGGCTTTATCACATTTCACAATTAGTAATTTAGACTGATGAGACTGAAGCCTTGTTCTCAGAGCTCCTGGGAGCTAGAGGAGTGATTTCCAATGCAGGTACAGTGAAATGAGTGGTTAATGAACAACTAAGGTTTCCTGATCTCTCCTCCAAACATCACCCACTGTTCTGTTAAGAACCAGCTGCAAGAGAACAATCCTGATGGGAGGAACATTGTGTGTGCAGGTGGATTTAAAAACCTGTAATACTGAGGAACCACTAAATTCATTGATTATTGAAAAACATTTGTACCTGAGCTGTCCTGTGATGGCGTTCCTTGGAAAATCAGCTCTTCCCTCTTTTCAGCTTCCACTGTCTGGCAGTCAGGAAGCCTGAGCTGCTTTTCCTTTCCTCCTTCCAGCTGAATCCCTCTTTTGATAGATAGTGAAGCTGTTTATTACATTGATCTCACAAGCTAAAATCCTGAAGTTGGATGCGTCAGTGAGAAACCAATCCAGCTTCCTAAACCAAAATAAGATTTTCCAGTTGTCTTTAAGCTGGGAAAAGTAGGCAGAGAAGCCACAGGAGGAATGGGTGGTGTTCCAGGGATAACATTTCATGATAAGGCACTGCCAGGTGCAGGCTGTCCCCGCAGAAGGTGATACTGCAATGCTTTAATATCCTGGGACATGTTAAACTCTGTTAACACAATGGCTTTTGCTCTTTTTAACCCAGGCCCTGTTAAACAGAGGGATTGTGGAACTGCTGATGACCTCAGACAACAAGAATGGGCTGTCCTTTGGCTTAGTGGAAGGAGGTGAGTGCTTGTAGAGTTGAGGGAAGGCTGTGATCTCTCGGGAACATGGCTTTGGAAAGAAAACAGGACTTTAATTCATCCTCTGCACCCTCTGAGTGTGTTCAGTTTGTGGTAGGAGGGACCCCTTTGCTGGTTGGAGCAGCCAGGACAAACCCAGACCCTTCCCAAGAAGGTCTAGAGTGGTTTATTTTCCACATAAAGTGTAACACATGAAGTGTGTGAAGGGTTGGGCATCTGTACTTGCCACTGAGTCAAGAGATGGCAGCACCCAGCAGTTCTTAATGTTTCACCAGACTGCAAGGCTGAAACTGCTACTTATTGCTTCATTTCAATATATATTAAACAGGTTCCTCAGCAATTACTAAAAGTAGTAACTCGTTCCTAAGACAGGTGCTTTGCAATTAAAAAGAGAAGGAAAAAAGTCCATTAAAACCTTGATTTTGAATTTTACATTTAAGCAGTAAATTTAGCAATAGTTTGTGGGGCAGCATTATCTTTTCAGCAAGCTTATTTTGGGATGTAAAACCTTGGGTGGGTAAAGGAGGGTGTCAGATATATAGAATGCAGAAGGATGCCCATTTCCCTTTTATAAAGTATAATTCTAATAAGTTTTTTTAATGCTGCTTAGCACCCTCCTCCTTTTTCCTGTGAAGAAATGGAGGTGCAGCTGCTTGAGTTTCACTGAGCCTTAAATCTCACTGTTTGGGGCAGAATTTCAGGTAATTTCAGCTGGGATTTATTCTGTCCTTGGCCTCTGCTCTCTCCTGTGTTCCTGCCAATTGCCTGAGCTGTAACTGCTCCCCCAAATGAAGTGTTTGCAGGGTGAAGTCTTTGAGTGCTCCTGTTACCACTCAGTCATAGATAATGTTGAATTTCCAGTCTCAGGCATGGAGATGATTAGAGGGAAAGACTTTCCCCTCCTTTTTTTCCCTCCTTTTGCTTTTCCATGTCAGTATGAGAGGGATAAATTAATTAACTGAAGTCACGGGCTTTCACCAGCACGGTGATCTTGTCTTTTGGATTTTTTCGGGTGTGCAGCAATTTTCAGCTGTGACCACACAGAGTCACTCTCTGCCTGCCACAGAGCTGTCAGGAGAAGAACTGGTGTGGAAATTCCTGCCTTGCCCTCCTCTCCTGAGGGAATATTTGCAGCCTCAGAGCTCTTTTGGAGTCATCTTTTCCTGCGTGTTCTGCTGGGAGCTCTTTGATCCCGATTTGCCTCTTGGATGTCACAACAATCTGTTTGTTAGAGGTGTCACTGATCAGATGTGTGGGATAACCAAGTGGAAGAGCAGCAGGCTGGTGAGGAAGGGCCTAAAGGAGAGGCAAGAATCACTCCCCATCCCTGGCAGTGTCCAAGGCCAGGCTGCACCGGGTTTGGATCAGCCTGGGACAGTGGAAGGTGTCCCTGCCCTTCCAGGGGGTGGGATGAGCTTGAAGGTCCCTTCCATCCCAAACCAATCTGATTCCAAGAATCTCAAGCTGATCTAACCTGACAAAGCCTTTCTGGGAGTTCATGGGTAACAAAGCCAAGGGAAATATAGGTTGGATATTAGGAAAAAGTTTTTCACAGAAAGGGTGATAAAGTACAGGAATGATCTGCCCATGGAGTCACCATCCCTGGGTGTGTTTAAAGAGACTGGATGTGGCACTGGTGCCATGGTTTAGTTGAGGTGTTAGGGCTGGGTTGGACTCGATGATCCTGGAGGTGTCTTCCAACCTGGTGATTCTGTGAAAGCCTCTGCTGTCCCTCCAGGTTGAAGGACCATGGTGGGATGCCTTGTGGGAAGAACATCCCATGAAAAGGATAAATTAAGCTCTGGGGGCTGCTTCTGTTTTCCATGGTGTGCTGTGCATCTTCATGAAAAGCACAGCTGGGCATGTTCTCCTTCAGAACTGCCAGCTAACGTATGACATCAGTGCTAAATCCACCTTTTATTTTGTTCTCCCTTCATGTTTTCTGTGCTGAATTCTTCAGCTCAGCGCACTACATAGGTCAGCCCATTAAAATCAAGGTATAAATAGTGAGAAGTTAGCTTTTCCTTGTGTAAATATTCTGTTTGAAGTGCTCTGCCTGACACAACTGGGGCTGGCTTTGATAGCAGCTCTCTTGTTAGAAGTCAGTTTTTAATGCCAAATCACATCATCGCTGCTGCGTTTGCAGAGTTTGTCTGGGAGAAACACCAGCATGACCAAGGGCTGGGAGACACAAAAATGGTTCAAATGTGTGTCAGGGGCTGGGACACTGACCCCACATGAGTGTCTCCTGTTCTGCAGGCAGGTGTTCCCACTCCAGAGCCTGAGGATGGGTAGAACTCCAATTCCAGTTCTCTGTGGTTCTCCTGTCCTGTGGTTGCTCTCGCTCTCCCCCACAGACATGACAAGCTGTGGGATATTGCCTGGGAAGGGATTCCTGCAGCTAAAGCCTGGGAGAGCAGCGTGGCATCCAGGCAGGACTTTTAATAAGTTTGCCTTTATGTGGTGCCTTTTAAGTGAGGATCTCCAAGTGCTTTACAGGCTCAAATTAGAGCTGCTGACACCCCAGGAGCTGCTCTGATGCTCTCTCTCTCTCTTTCTCTCTAATATCTCTGCACGTTAGAGCTAAAAGATGGCCTGGGAGGATTCCACTATCTGCTGTGGTTCATTTGGATTCTGCATACCGAGTGAAGGCTTTAATGGGGAATTTCTGAGGAGGTTATTTCAGGGGTTCAGAAGGTGTTGCAGCTCCCTCCTGCTGATGGGGAATGTCTGAGGAGGTTATTTCGGGGGTTCAGGAGGTGCTGCAGCTCCCTGCTGCTGATGGGGAATGTCTGAGGGGGTAATTTTGGTGGTTCAGAAGGTGTTGCAGCTCCCTCCTGCTGGGCTGAGGCCTAAGGAGATGGTCCCCTAGACATTTTGGGTGAGTCTAAATTAATACATTTTTCCTTTCCCTCTAGCACTGGCCACTGTTAACTTTCAGAAACTGGAGCCTGGGCTGCTGAAATACCTGGACACAGTTCAGGTAAGAGGCAGAAACACTTTATTCATCCATATTTTCCAGCACAGGAAGTGAAGCCACTGATACTCTGTTTGGGATTTGTGTGTTGGTTTGGGGCTTCCTTCTCACTAGGCCAAATCCTTCTGGATTCTGGGAAGGAGGATTTAAGTATCTTGTTATCCAGCACCTTCTAAAAAGGCTTTTCATCCAGCTGTGCTCTGTGTTTAGCTGTTAGGGGTTAGACTTTCTCAAATGTTGATACCCAGAGCATCCCAGTGCACAGTTGTCAGAGCTCTCTCCTGGAGTTCCATCATCTTTTTCACAAACTCCTTCACCCTGTTGCTGTGGGTGCTCTTTGCAAACTGATGTGCCACAGGTGTGTCTGTGCACTGTGGTGGGTGTTCATCTCCAAGGCCTCGTTCAGGGTAGATTTATGAAGTTTCACTGTGTCACATGAGCACTTTTAACTCCTCTGTTCTGTAAGGGAGGGAATGAACACTTGGTGTGAACAGCATCCTGATTGTGATGAGGGAGTGGTGATAAGTGGCAAGTTTTGGGGTTAGTGACAGGTTTTCTTTCCACCCTCTGTCCTCTTTTCCTGTGCTCTGCTTGCTCCAAATGAAGGATGTGAGCAGCTGGGATCTGCCCCCAGCCCTGATCAGTTCTGTCCTCACCTCTTCCCTTGGCTTTTGCCTGGCTGTGGAGGGAAGCCCTGCTGGCATGCTGGATGTTCAATCCTACAGCTTCCCTTTGTTTTCTTTTCCTCTACTTGCAAAACAGGCTCTGCTGGAAGTGCTTTCACCTCCTTTAGGTCTTCCAAAATTCCCCAAACGCTGCAAATGAACAGAAGGTGGCACCTTCCCCACCACATGAATGCAACGTGGCTCCAGAAAAGCAGCTCCTCCTTTGCCACATTAATTACGAGATAGGAAGTGTTTGTAGGGGTTATGAAGCTGTTATATCTTATCCTTGTTATGAGTTTCTTGTTCCAGAAGGTGATAAAATCCCTTCTCTGACTGGTTCACTGGGGATGGATTGATTAAATGTACTACTAAGAGCTGGAACGTTGAGATGATTACAGGTAGTTTTCTCCTAATGAAACATGAGTTTCTTTAATGCCACTTACCTCAGCCAATTGCTGTGGCATCAGACAAAACCCCTTTTACACACAGAGTGCAAAAATAAATCCCAGGAGGCTGGAGGGGTAGCCAGGTGAGCACAGATTGCCCTGCCCATGCCATGGGGACAAGGAGGGATCCTGCAGGAGCTCAGAGAGCTGGTAGGCACTTACAAATGGAAAGCAATTGCTCTGTGTGCAGAGCCTTTAATGAAGACCTAATTCCTGCAAATTCTTCCCTGCCAGCACCATATGCAGCATTAAAAAGGCATTAAAGCAGCTCAGGTCTGCTGCTGTACCTTGGCAAGCACTGTCTGCCCTGCACCTGCAAGCTCTCAGCTGGCAGTGGCAGATAAGCAGACATTTATAAATGTGTGTTTCTAGCAGGAACTAAACACTGACAGTTGGTTTGTCCCTTTGCTGCAGCTCTCCTAAACTGCAGCAATCCAGAAGTGTTTGATGGCAACTGATTGTGTGCTCTGTGGTTGTGCTCTGTGATTTGCAGGGGCACAAAGCTTTGCTTGCCTGTTCTGGGCATTGCTGGCCCACAGCTTCTTGTCCCTCACATGCCCAGAGCTCCTTTTTGGCTGTGCCAGTTGAGAAGAAAACTTCTGTAAAACCACCTAACCACATTGGATTTGAACAATGTTTCTCTAGGAAGAAGAAAAAAAAAATTGGTGACTGCAGGACTGCCCTGAATCCATTTTAACTCTGTTTTTCTCTTGACAGAAAGACCAGCCAAAGATGGTGATGGAGTACTGGACTGGCTGGTTTGATAACTGGGGAGGCCCTCACTACGTGTTTGATGCAGATGGTGAGCACCAAACGCTGTTCTTGCGGAATTCTTGGTGAATTTCAGCTGCTTGTGAGTGCAGCACCTTCTCCCTGGTTTAAAAGCTAATTTGGAAGGCTACTACTAAAAAAACAAAACCCCAGGGCATGTAAAGAGCAGTGAAAACAGAGCTATCCAAGACTCTTTTAACGACTCTCTCATCCTCCTGCAATTGTCTTTGTAATTGGGTCATTAGTGTGTTCGGTTTGGAGTCTGACTGAGGAGTCCTTGCAACTCTTCCTCTTAAAAGCAAAATTCCTGCTGGAGACCACGAGCTTTACCCTTTTTCACCTGGAGGAGAGGATTATTTGAATGTATTAGTGCATCAGTAGATGTGCTGTCCCTTACTGAGGGCAAGATGCAAATCCCCACACAAATCACTGTGATTGCACAGGAATGACCAGAACGTGTCTGATTCGAATTTCTGGCCCAGATATGTGCTCTGTGGCCTCCGTGGCACTGCCCTTTGGGTTTGGTTTTTTTTTTTTTTTTGCAGAAATGGTGAATACTGTAGCAAGCATCCTCAAAACAGGAGCATCCATAAACCTCTACATGTTCCATGGAGGCACCAACTTTGGCTTCATGAATGGGGCTTTGGAAGCTGATGAGTACAAGTCAGATGTCACCAGTTATGGTGAGTTTATTTTCACTGCCTTGCCTGTGCAGCTCTGACCACCCTGGGCCAGTGACAGTAACCAGCAGCACTGAGGAGTGATCAGCACAACCCCTGTGTCCTGGAGAGATGACGTGGGACACAGCTCAGGAGTAAATTCCTGTCTAAAAGGGAGCTTACATGAGTGCTTCCAATTCCCAACCTATTCCAGGAAGTGGGGGATTCCCTTATTCTGAATTGTAAATAGAGGTGTCTCAGATGATAAATTGATATCTGTTTTTTCTAGGGAGAGATGGTGATCCAAGACACAATTTTTTAATTTTACCAAGGCAAATTTTACCATAAATCTCTTTTCATCCCAACTGCCCGTGGTTAAAATGGTTAATTGTTGCCTTTATCCTGTGTGAAATTCTGGATATGTGCAAATTAGATCTCTGAAAGTGTGAATGGCTCTTCTCTAAATTAAGGAATTTTGTGGCTGTTTAGTGATGTTCACTCAGATTAAAGTGTGTAGATTTCCATACTATAGACAGTGCCAGGAGAATTGTGCCTGGGGCTTTTATTTCTTGCCATGAAGCCATCCCAGAGCTGCCTTATGCTTTTAAAACACGTGCTGCTTTTCTGCTCTTCCAGATTATGATGCTGTGCTGACAGAGGCTGGGGACTACACATCCAAATTCTTCAAGCTTCGACAACTCTTCAGCATGGTCATTGGTAATTACACACCCAGGAACCACAGCACTGCTCCACCGACATTGTCCAATTCAGGAATTAATTAAACTGGCCTTTCTGCTGGCCCTCTGGTTGGTTGGGAATTAAGGAAAGGAGGTCAGGAGGGATCTTGAATTTGCATTGTCTGAAATCATGGTTCCATCTTTCTTTTTGCATCCCAGGCCAGCCCCTTCCTCTGCCTCCCATGATTGAAAGCAAGGCCTCCTATGGTGCCATCCTGTTGCACCAGTACATCTCTCTCTGGGATGTGTTGCCAGCACTTTTACAGGTAGTGACACCTCTTTTAATGCACCCCAGACACCTAAAAGGCATCAACTTTTAGGGCAATTTGTGCTCTGCCTTGTTATCCCACAAGGATGAGGTATTTCTTTTATGGGGGATTTTTTTTGCCAAGAATATGCAAAAGCAGCAGATCTTTGATCTCACCTTTTTCACTGCTACTTCTGTTCTCTTGGAATTGTAGTTTTGCAAGTCCTTGGCTCTTTTTTCTGGTACTTTAGGGCAGCTTCCTCAGGGTCAGGAGGGAATTTGGGCTGGACCAGAGCTCTGGAGGCTCTCACCTGTGGCAGAATGAAACACCTGCCAGAAATGAGCTGCCTCTGCATGGTCTGTCCATGTGAGGGGCCACTCCTGATGTTCAATTTGCTTTTCCTCTGCAGCCCATTAAGTCAGAGTTCCCTGTGAACATGGAGAATCTGCACCTGAATGACAGCATTGGGCAGCCCTATGGATATGTGCTCTATGAGACTGTCATTTTTGGGGGGGGACACCTGCACACCAGGGACCACGTCCGGGACCGGGCACAGGTAAGGGCACAGAGACTCATTCAGCTTGAGGGGAGGCGGGAAATGGGGGAAAACATGAAATTTTAGTTCTGTGATTCACTATTTCCGCTCCTCAGCTAAGCCCCAAACCTTTATCACTTCTAAATTTCCACTTCTGCTCTGCTAAAGCTTAAAATGTCTTTAAACATCAGGATGTTGAATGTTCTGAGAATATTTTGATTCTTTTATTCCCACCTGCACTGACAGTGACAGAGTTTTGGACACTTGAGTTCTAGTTTCCTCCCCAAATGCAGCTGGAGTGTTGTGATTATGGCATAATTGATGATCAGTTGCCCTGGTCTGCTGTGCTCTGTTCTGCAGGTGTTTGTTAACACCATGTATGTGGGGGAGCTGGACTACAACACAGTGGAGGTCTCCATTCCTGAGGGACAGGTAACTTGGAAATCGCTCAGTGTGGATAACAGGGTCACCAAAGAGGGAGAGGTCTCACAAAGGCACCTCCTCCTAACCCAGACTAGCTTGGTGCCCTAATCAGACACAGATTTCACTGCCAAGTTACCATTTGTGATTGAAAATTGGGGCCTGAATGCTTTTCCATGGGGAAGAATTAAGTTATTGTAGCCCTTGCTGCACAAAATTTGCCAGCCTTCTTACCACAGCCACAAAATGGAGTAGCTGTACCCTGTTATTGCAGATTAAATCCAGGCAGGCTTCATCTCCCTTAGCACAAAGCAGGTTCTAAGGGGATCAAATGGAACAAGAGGGAATGTCTCTCCTTAGCTCTGAGAGCAGTTTTACCCTGGCAGAAGCTTGCATTGAGAACAGTATTGATTGAGCACATTTCAACAGAGCTGTGGTGGCTGCAGGAGTGGGCGAGGGGGTGTTTGCAGTGGGAGAGTTTATGGCATGAGCCTGTCCTGTGTCATACTCCATTTCTGGCTCTGTGGGTGACACCAAAATGGGAATTAAAAATTCAAGAGAAAAAAAATTCCAGAAATCTTCTGTGCAAAGGCTGCGAGTTCTTCACTGTTTGCAGTAGAGAACTTTAAAGTAAATTTATTAACTGCAGGTGCCACTTCCCTCTTTAAATACCTCAACCGATGCTGCTGCAGGAGTGGTGCAGCTGATGCTTCTCCTGGTTTGTTTTTAGCAGGGCTTCAGGCAGCTGAGGCTGCTGGTAGAGAACCGTGGGCGAGTCAATTACGGGCTGGCACTGAATGAGCAGAGGAAAGGTGGGTTTGGTCCTGTGCTCAGAAATTCTCCCAGAGAGAGACTTCTGAGAGAGGAGATGCTGCAGAGCAGTCTGTGTGCTTTGCTCAGAACAAACTGAAGGCCCAGCACAGCCCTCGTAGTGCTGGTCAGCACTGGGAGTGGGTGGGAAATGGGGTGAGGGAAGGAATGTGTTAAAAAAACATCCTCACCCCCTGTCTGGAGTGATCAGAGGAAAACCAGTGGCTGCTCAATGCCCTCCACCAGGGTTTATTTTATAAGGGTACAGCTAAACCCAGGGCTACCAATGAATCTTGCTCTGCTCTGGGTTTCCTAGGTGATGCTCAGCTCCTTTCCTCTTGCTCTGTGAGCATATCACTTCATAGGGAGGGAAGGAAAATACCTTTTTTAATCTGTGTTTTCCCTTGAGGGGTTGATATTGGAGGATCACACCATTTAAAAGCTCACACAGTGTCAGGAAGAGGGAACTGCATCCCCTTGAGCAGAATTGACTGAAATGCTCAAGCCTATCACACAGAGTGGTGGAGCTGGAAGGGGTTGATTCTATTTTAGTGGGGAACTATGTGCAAAAGCTCTATAAAATAGATTAATGGAGTTAGGCATGTGACTGTATCGATTTTATTTAATGCAGAAAAGTTGCATAAACCTCAGTGCTGCCTAGGCAGCCTCAGTCCTGTATTAGCACCCAGGCTTTGCTTCAGGGAGAGCAACTTTAACAAAAGGGTGCTAAAGGTGAATGCCTTATTATATTATGACTTACATTAAAATCCTGGGATAAAAAGCCCTGCACCAGCCCTTGCTCAGTTATGTTTTGCTGTGCCTGTTAGAGAAGTGATTGACTGCTTTAAAAAAGAAAAAATCTGTGCATGGTCAGCTCAGTAAAGCCCAGGAATCCCAAGAACCTCCAGCAGCACATCCCAGTGTGTTCTGCCGAGAGGGGCTCTGGTGAGCTGAGGGAAAGGAGAGAATGAAGAGGCCAAAGTTTAGTGATGCTCCCCACTCAATCTGGGTGAGCAATGGGACCATATGGACTCTAATTCCACTGCAGAACGTGGCTGCTTTCCATCTCCTGCTGTTCTTCAGATTCAAATAGCAAAATCCATCAGCTTTAGCTGTTCCTCAACTCTTCATTACTCCCATTGCTCTTGCAGGCTTAATTGGTGACATCTTCTTGAATAAAACCCCCTTGAGGAACTTCAAGATTTACAGTTTGGAGATGAAACCTGCCTTCATGAAAAGGTTTGTGTGATTTTAACTTCTTTTTTCCTCATTTGAAACCACCTGTTTTCCAGCAGTGCAGTGTCTAATAGGGAGCAGCTAAATGAGGCAACCTGAGGTAGCAGTGGGGAGGTGGATTTTTGCACTGATAAGTTCCTTGCTGATATTTTTGCCTGAAATAGTACAGGAACTGGTGCCAGCTGATCCATAATATCATTTAGGGGAGAAATCTAATCCCACTATGCAGGATTTAAAGCTTTCCTTGCAGCAGGGTTAGATCACGTAGGTGAAAGCCAGGCTTATCCAAAGGGAAGGATCCCCTCACACCCACACGTTGGAAATTTTGGGTCTTTCTGGAAATTACCAATCTGGCTGATATATTTAGTAATTCAGCCTGGCAAGGGATGGATTAATTCTAGAAAGCTATTGATAGTGCATTAACAATCCAGATGGCTCCCTCTCTTTTATGTTGTTTTGCTTTAATTCAAGGAAGGAAATTTAGCAGGGGGATATTGAAGATCCTCTGTCAGCACATACAAAAAAACCTCAGCAAATGTTTCAGGCAGCAGATGCCCTATGGACTCTGGCCACAATCCAGAGACACTCTTTGCAGTGATGTTTTTAATACCAGAAAGCAACTTATGTGAATCCCTCAAGATATCACAGCTGCCCCATTTTGTGGAGGAGGGAGAGAGAGAGGCCACGTTAAACCAAAATGGATCTTAAAAGGAAAAAAGTCCACATTCTGAAATGCCTGAGCATAGTTTTACCAGGTGCTGAGGGGCTACCTGAAGGATTCTTATTGATGGGGTAACTCAGAGCCTTTTCGACTGCAGGGTGTTTAGAGGAATATTTCCAGTGAGGAGCATTAAAGCAAGTGAGCTGCCATGGCCAAACAAAAGCAAGATTAGTCACCACTACCCTCAGCTCCTGGCTGCTGACCAGCAGCACTGAAACACAATCAGCTCACAGTCCCCTCGGGGGAGGAGGGAGAGGAGTGTTGTGAAAGGAGCTGTCACAGGCTTTTAGTTGAATAATTCAGCAGCAGCCAGGCTGCACTGGATCAATAACTTCCCCGAGTCCAAGAGCTGCAGTTTGTAAGGGTTGGAGGGAACATGTTCTGACAGAAGCTCAAGGCTTCTGTGGGATCCTGCTCTCCTTATTTCCTCTTCTGCTAGTGCCCTACTCCCAAATTGTTGCCGCAGGTAAGAAATAATGTCAGATTTCCCCTAATTACTGCACACCTGCAAGGATGTGTTTGTGTTCCTCAACAGGAGCCGTGGCAGGAATGTCTGGTTTGAATCCCGTCAGTCTCCTTTAGCAAGCCACAGACATTTAAAGCACCCTGGCAAATCTGAAGGATCCTCAGCAAGGGAAGCAGAGCTTTTATCCCAGAATGGTTTGGGTGGAAGGGACCTTAAGGATCCTCTCATCCCACCCCTGCCACGGGCAGAGACTCCTTCCACTATCACAGGTTGCTCCAGCCCGGTCTTGAACACTTCCAGGGATCCAGGGGCAGCCACAGCTTCTCTGGGCACCCTGTGCCAGGGTCTCACCACCCTCACAGGAAAGATTTTTTTCCTAATATCCAATCTAAACCTGCTCTCTTCCAGTCTGAATCCTTTTCCCCTTGTCCTGTCACCACGTGCTCTTGTAAAAAGCATTTCCTGTTGCTGTGAAGCACTAGAGGTAGTGACATGGGGGAAACTGATTTGTAGAGGATTCTCCAAGCCTGACAGAAGGCTCACAGAGTCTTGTGTATCTATGTGCAAACTCTGAGATAAAGTGTGCTGGCTTAGAGAGGCCATGGGATAGGACAGACATTGTTGAGAGAGAAATGGAACTGGAAACAAGTTTCAAATGATGGCCTTGCAAATAGATCAGATATTTTGGAGAATTAGAACTGTGAAAGATGTATGGTAGCAAGATCCAGGTGAGGTATTTTTAGATGATTGGCTTAGAAGCGTTGGCAGCATTGTGTGGCAAAAGCTGATAGGCCAAAAACCACTTATAATATATTGAAATAAGGAAAGAGTTTGGCTTCTGATTGTGATGGCGTGAATTGTAACATCTGCACCATCTCACCCTTCACATGAGACTGAAAATGGAATAAAAGTCTTTAAAATGCCTCTCAGAAGCCCCATCTCTGGCAAGAAAAAGAGTTTTCCTGACAGTGACAGCCCCAGGTATTGTCCTCTTGTCCCCCAGCTTGTCCTGGCAGGGCTGTGGGTGCTGTGGACAGAGGCAGGTGTTCCCAGTGCCCTGTGTGATTGTCCCTCTGTTGCAGCTTGCAGCACTTGTCTGGCTGGAGCACGGTCCCGGATTATTTCGTGGGGCCGGCTTTTTTCCGTGGGCGGCTCTGGATAGAGCAGCAGCCACAGGACACCTTCCTGAAGCTGCAGGCAAGTGCTGGTTGTTCTTAATCAAGGTTTTTAAAAAGCTGGTTAGAGAGACACCTGTGTAACAGCTCTGACTGATCTCTGTGTGTGTACCCTCCCCCTCTCTCTCAGAGAATTATTCTGAGGGCTGACAGTCTCCTCCAGGTAATTCTGTTCAATCTGGAGAGGTCCCGTGAGAAAACCTGTGCAGAGCTGCCAGTGACCACTTCAGTCTTCCTTTTATTGGCATACAAATGCCATTTTCTAGTTGCAGAGGAGTAATGGGCACAGAAGATAAAGGAGGGCCTTTTTTATTCCTGTCTCCTCAGTGTGACATGGAAAGAGTCACTTCTTTGTGGCCATGGCATCAGAGTTAGCATTCCTGTCATCCTTCTGTGGGAGACTGCATGGAACTTCAGATGAGATTTTAAATATTATTAAATTTCCTCCTGTGATTTCCCTCCCTTAGGGCCAGCCTTGTGCCCTGCCTTACTGTCCTGCTCATTTTCCCCTTTATTGGGAAAATTATATTTGTTGTAAATCAGGCCAGCCAGCAGCAATTGAGCTTTTCTGTCACCTGGGAAAGAGGTGAGGGCAGATATTCCATGCTTGGGAAGGAGTAAAGACCTGTCTGTTCAAAGCGAAGAAATTTCCTGTACAAGCACAAATCACAAATTGCTCATTTCTGAAATCTTTATCCTTTTTAATGAGTACATTAAGGATAACTCCTGTTCAACAGGGCTTGTTTAAACGTTCCTGGCTGCAGGGATTTGCACAGGGAAAGCAAGCAGAAAACCTGCAGAAAATGTTTGGAAAGAATGCAAGTGTGAAAGCAGATTTGGTTTCCTGTGGGGATGCTAACAAGGCAGCAGAGCTGCATCAGTAATTCCACGTTCTGCCTCGATTCCAGGGCTGGGAGAAAGGAGTGGTGTTTGTCAATGGTCAGAACCTGGGAAGATACTGGAAGATTGGACCTCAGGAAACACTTTACCTTCCTGGGCCCTGGCTACAGAGAGGGGGCAACGAGGTGAGAGCTGTGCTGGGATTGCTCTTTGCCTGTTGGGGTTGGTAAAGATCCTTGTCCCAAAGAGCCAGACATGCACAGGACATCAATTACCCTTAGTAGTCCTTGAAAAATGTCTCTTTCCACTGTAGGGTTTGCAGACTGAAGGGAACTTGGAAGGCCAGTACAATAACAGTGGAAATTATCACTTATTTCCACTGAAAGCCAGTGCAATAGAGAAGGACAGTGCTACCTCCTAAGATCTCTGAAAATTAGGGAAGGTGCTGCTCTAAAGCTGGCCCTGACTCTGACAGCCATTGAAGGCTGACAAGGATGGCAGCTGAACCTCACAGCTTTGCCTCAAGCTGGAGATTCAGACAAATTTGATGTGATGCTGCTTCATCCCTGCACCACTGAGGCAGAGCCTCAGTCACTGTTCAGACCCACACTGTCTGATCTCTTTAAATGGTGCTTCCTTCCCCTCCTCCTAAAAATGTTTCAAGCCCCCCAGGCTTGGTGAGAAGGGGTTTTCTCTCTCCCTGTGCAGATTGTAATCTTTGAGGAGCGCACGGCGGGCAGGATCATCCAGTCTGTGGACATCCCTTACCTAGGACGGACCCAGTACGTGGATTGAGAGCTGCTGCCCCACGTTTGGCTCATCCTGAGTACTCCTGCTTGCATGTCTGGGGACCTGATGGCTCAGCACTTGGGCATGCTCATCTCCACTAGAGCCAAGGGAAGAATTTGCCCTCTGGCAGTGAGTTCAGAGGAGAGGGCAGCCAGAGGAAGCAGGGCATTGTTCATGGATGGATGGAGGGATGGATGGATGCAGCAGCTCATGTCTCCCTGGACTACTGAGGCCCCCCAGCCCCGATGGCTGCGCATGTTCTGGACCATCTGCTGGATGTGGGGGAGTAAAAAGGTGCTGGAGGCAGGTGAGAGAGAGAGAGAAAGAACTGAAGCCATCTGAACCTGAAGCTGAGCTCAGCTTTCCAGGGACTTCCAAAATGTGCTATCGCTGGCCTCCTTGTTTTTATAATTAGGTAGGGAGAAAATAGTTGGTGAACATATGAGTAATCAGGTGTGGGAAACCATTTTGGTGTGCTTTGAGGCATATTTTAGCAAGTCTCTCTGCAAAAAAGGCCATTACATGTTCCCTTGTTGGAAGGCAAGGTGGTTGTCAAATTACTTTTAATTTCAGCTTTATTTTTCCACCAAGTTTTACTATGGAGGTCGTCTCTCTCTCAAAAGGAAAAAAAAAATTTAAAAAGTAAGATGTGTTTTGTCTTCTATCAAATGTGTCATTATGTTTCAGGCCAGGCAGGAATGAGAGTTTCCAAGGAGGAGAAACGAACAAGAGAGTCCTGCAGTCCCCTCTCCACCAGTGCTCACACTGTGAAGCACCTGAAGATGAAATTCCCCCTTGGAAAGGGGGCATCAGATTTTGGCTAGGGTAGAAGGAAAGGGACTGCATGTGGGAAAATGCATCCCTGCTTTCTCCTTAAAGCTGCTGTGGGATCTTGGGTCCTGGTTTCTTTTTTCTTTTAGTCCCTCTAAACAGAAACTCAGGATTTAGGTAAACATGACATTTTTTTAACTCACCAGCTCCAAGGCACAGAGGAGCTGCAGCCTCCTTAGGGAGAGGGAGAGATCAAACCTGAGCTGTGAATCCTTCAGAACCTCCAAGGAGTCGCTGCTTTCTATGTCAGTTCCAGGATTCAGGCTCTGAGAGAAACACCAGGCTGTGTCTGTAATGGAGGTGCAGGGTATTCTGGCTCTTAGAAACCATCATTTTATTTAACAAATTTCAATACAGTTTGTTTAAAACTGAGAACAGACAGTGCAGCTGGAACATACTCCATCCTGGCCAGGTGTGGTCACACCTATCTCTGCTCCCCAGGGCCACAGCAGCTCTGGGACACTGAAAGGACCTAGGCTCCTGTGGCCAGAGCAAATGTGCAGTGCTGTGCTCAGGACTCCGTGCTTTGCATTTTTCTGGAAGTTATCTCCTTCCAAGGAGGGAAGGTTGGAACCCAGCAGGGACAGAAATTCAGATTAGTGAACCAAAACATGCAGCTCGGAGAGGACATCCGTTGGAAACTATTTCAGTGCTATGAAAACTTGGTAGTCCTTGGAAAATGTCTCTTTCCACTGTAGGGTTTGCAGACTGAAGGAAACTTGGAAGGCCAGTACAGTAACAAAATAAATCTACTTGAATGCAGTTTTAATCCAAGGTAACAATACCTGTTCCCATAGAGCAGCCAGCAGCATCCAACACTTTCTTTCCAAGTAGTGCTTCAGCCATTGCATCTAAAAGGAACATTTTTGTAAAGGCTTCTGTGGCTGGGAACTAAAGAATGTGACTTTTCCCCAATGGTTCTGATATACAGTGGGAGAAAATAACTTACAAAAAATACTTTCCTTTTGAAATATCAGGAAATATACAATGTCATTAGTCCAAGGGGAGACTTCTGCACCGTGAAGCCAACAATCAAACCCAGAGCTTTTTAATAGTTCTATGTGTTAGGGCTAAAAATAACCAAGTCTATTGCAAGGATTACATTTTTCCCTCAGTTCAAAGGTAAAATTGTGCTTCAAAATTTTGAAGGAATTAGGACAGCAGCGGTGGGAGGTGATCAAAGGTTTGACAACAGTTATGAAGGGGAAGGGAATTTAGGGGGTTTGGCTGGGGAGAAGGGGCCTGTTGTACCTCAGTTTTTATCTCAGCAAATTTGGCAGTCTCAAACCAGGTGCTGAATAAACAGAGCCCTGAGCCCAGGATCCCCCTCCCAAGGGTGCTGCTCTCTCCATCGGAAGGGGCTGAGAACTGCTCCAGGGTGGATTTTCACACCAGCTCTGCAGTAGCAGAAAAAGGGGCTGAGGGTGAAGGATACATTCCAGTCAAATGGGAAATGCACTAAAATCACCTCTTAGCATCCAATCCCTAGTCTGAAGCAGTTTTATTTTCTAAGAGTGGAAATTTGCCTTTATATAGGAACACCCTTCAGAGAATCCCACACCTAATGCTCATGGAACCAAATTAAGGCTAAACAGGATCAAGATCTGGGTGAATAATACTGTGTATGGCCCCCAACAATCTCATTAAACCTCACTTCCAATTATTCTAGCATTTTTAGGGATCCACATGCTGGAGAGGTGACTCCATCCAGCATCAGTGGTGAACTGGTGGTGATCAGCAGCTCCCTGATCCTGTCCCTCCATCCCACTCTGGGGTCTCATAAGAAAGATGGGGACAAGCCTTTTAGAAGGGATAGGACAAGGGTTGATGGTTTTAAACTCAAAGAGGATATATTAGATATAAGGACATTTTTTTTACAATGAAGGGTGGTGTCACACTGGCACAGGTTGCCCCCAGAGGTGGGGGATGCCCCATCCCTGGGAATATTCAAGGCCAGGAGCAACCTGGACCAGCTGAAGGTGTCCCTGCCCATGGCAGGGGGTTGGACTAGAGGACCTTTAAAGTCCCTTCCACCCCCAACCCTTCCATGACCACAGAGGAATGTCAGGGTGCCCCCCAAAGTGTGAAACTGAGGCAGGAAAAGGGGAGGGAAATCAGAGAACAGCGATGCTTCAAGGGTTTATTCTAACCTGCCTTGCTTTCCCCCCCTCCCCCAAACCCTTCTGTCTTGTGCATCGTAACAAACACTGATTAAAGTAGGTTTAAAATTAAGGGCTAAGGTGCCATCTCGGAAGGCAGCTGTCCCCTCCGCGGACAGAGAGCTGCTCAGGCTGTCTCACACATGGCCACAAGGTTAGTTTTTTTCAGCAGAGCCAGTCCCGCGGGCACTGCCGTGGCTCTCACCCTCATCCCAGGTGCTGGCAGACAGCCCCTGCTCGGTGCAGCCACATCCCAGCTGGAGCCTCGGCGCCGGGAGCTGGCAGTCCTGGCTTTCTGTGCTTTATTCTCCACCTCCGGAACGTCTGCTCGTGCTCCGAGTCCAGGAGGAAGGGCGGGGGATCCGGGCAGTTGATGTATGCAGTGTTGTTTGCTTTTTCAGAAGGCTGAAACTCGTGGGAGCCGGCAGAGGCCCTGGCTCCTGCCTGGCTGGCTGGGTGGATGCTGTGCAGAGGAACCTTGCAGGCTGTGCAGGAAGAAATCTTCTGCAAGAGAGACACAAGCAGCATGGGTGTCACCCCTGTGCCTCGCTGCAGAGCCATCTCAAAGCCCTGTCCCACTGCAGATCCCAGATTTGTGCTGCCTGGGCAGCTGGGGAGCTCCAGCCCCTCTGCAAAGCCTCTCCCTGGAGAGCTCCAACCCCTCTGCAAAGCCTCCCTGGACAGCTCCAGCCCCTCTGCAAAGCCTCTCCCTGGAGAGCTCCAACCCCTCTGCAAAGCCTCCCTGGACAGCTCCAGCCCCTCTGCAAAGCCTCTCCCTGGCACACAGAGCCTGCACCAGGCTCTTCTCCTGCCCTTCCAAGGCCACAGAGCAGCAGGCAGGGCTCCATCCTGCTTCCCCCCAGGAGTGGGACACAAGGGACATTGCAGGTAAAAATTGACCACTGCTGAACAGATCTACCCCCTTCCTCTTGCTTCTCAGTAATCAAGAGCAGCAACCTCTTCTCCTTCCAGGCCTGGTTCTACACTCCAGTGAAAGAGAGTTGTGTATTTATTTTTTTTTGCCCATAATGATGAAGGACAGCTCCACAGGCTGGGTGCAGATATAAGTGAATAGCTTGTCCTTCACTCCTGCAAACCCAATGCAGAAACACCCAGGGCATGAACAAACACAAGCCAGCCATCAGTGTGTGCATTCTTCCCTCCTTTCCACTGGAAAAGACACCCCATGCTCTCCTCAGGCGAACAAACACCTCAGGTGGTGTTTAACCCACACCATCCCATAATCATCACTGCCTCTCTGTAGCCTCAGTGTGGGTCTAAATTAAACATTTCCCTCAATGAAAGCTTCTGCCTGACCAAAAATCTTTTTGCTGGTACTGCTTTAGCTTTCCTCAGATGTTTGCAGGTGGATGAATCCACACCCTTCACCTCTGTGCTTTAGCTGTTTTAAAGTTAAAAAGGCAATCTTGTTTACACAAGGATTTTTCTTAATAGTGCATCTTCTTCCTAAACTCCTACTCCCTGCACTTCTCTTCCCCTCAACCTGTGAGCAGGTATTTTGTCTTAAAAATAGATTAACTTTTAAAAAGAGAGATTAATGAATGGTCTTGAGAAGTTTAGTAGTAAGGGAAGGTCAAGGTTGTGAAAAATGGAAATAAAAAAGCACATTTAAAAGAGTTTTTATCCTCCTCTGCCCTTGTGTAGCTTCTCACTAGTGTTAGGAATACGTGCTCTCACCTGGTGTTGGGCTCTGTTCAGCCATGCACAGTCAGATTTCCACATTGGGATCTGTGAATCCTTTCTTGCCCTCGTTCACCAGCACAGGCTTCTCTGTCCTTGTGTGCCAGACTAAAATCTGAAGGAGCCAGCAGAAGTCATTAGCTGCACCTCTCCAGTGCACTAACAAATATTCCTGCACATTAAATCAATAGTGCAATTTAACCAGCCACCCTGGAGCCTAATGGTGCATCCACTGCTGAGAGGGGCTTTGCATAAACCTTCATTTAGGCAGAGCTGCTGCTCTGCAAAATGCACAGTGCACAGAAATTACCCATTTTACAGTGTGCTGTCGTGGGACATTAACCTGCTCCTTCCATGTAGTTATGGAGCAGCTCCCTCCAAAGGCTCATCAGCCTTGCAATGGGGTAAGGCAGCTCCCTCCCAGCCAGGGAATCACCTCCCTGCTTCCCCACACCTCCTCACCTTACACCCTCAGAACCACTCGGAGGGGAAATGCAAATTCCTGACATTTAAATCACGTTGTGAGGGAAGAGGCACCATCAGCTCTTCCCATCACCACCCCTGCCTTTGGCTGGGGGAAATGTAACCTGAATTCTTCAGCACATCCCTGAAAATCCATTACTGAGGAGCAGGCATCATTCTGCCCCCTAACCTCGGCATCACTTTTCACTTTTAAATCCTTTCCAGAGCCTAAAAAGCCACAAGAGTGCCACTGAGCTGGGAAGGACTCACAGCTGCCTCAGAGCTTCCAGAATCCTCCCTTCTTTCCACAAGCTCTGGGGTGCACACATCCTCTCATAATCCTCTCATTACCTTGTGGATCCCCCTAAAAGCCCCCTCCCCAATCCCTTTGGAATGCTGGCCTCATACAGCCACCCCCTATTCTGTCTCAGGTATTAAAACCCCTCCAAGTTTAAGAACTTGCTTAAAACAGAACTGAAGCTTCTTCTAAAAGCCTCCCTCAGTCTTGGTAGAGAAGTTGCAGCAGAGATCAACATCTGTGGAGGAGAACTGGCAAAATCTGGGGTGGTTGAGGATTTCAGGGGGTCTGTTAAGGAAATTGTTTCTACGTGCTGTGCTCAGACGGTTCTGGAAGCTGCTTAAAATACTCAATTATACTCATTGCTCTCCCCTAGAAACAGGATTTATCCTCTCTGAGCATGTTTCCTGCTTCCCCTCACCTGTGCCTGGCTGTTTCCCACCTTGTGGGGTTTCCCTCTGGTTGCCATGACAATCCTCTGCACACTGAATCCTGTAAATCTCTTCCACCCAGCTCCTGCCTTCCTGAAAAACCAGGCCACGTTCTGCTTCTAAAGGATGAACAAAGCACCTTTCAAGGCCTCCTGGTTCAAGCAGAGCACCTTCCCCCACCTTCCCCAGGAGCTTGTTTGACCAAATTTGTCTCTGATGTGAGCAGTCACCTCCTGCGTGGAGCTTCAATCTCTGCTAATACTGAAGCAGTGGAAACCAACTGCTGGCTGGAGTGGGGCCAAAAATCCATTTCCACAACCATTTCAGAGCTCGCCCATCAAAGTCACCCTTGGTTCCAGCCTTGCTCTCCCCACACTGCTGCAATTACTGCACTGCTTGCAAAGTAAGCAAAACCCAGCAGGGCTCACGAGTGGCTCTCAGGGCTCTGCAGTGATGGGGAGAGGATAAACCAGCTGCTGGAGAAATCTGGCAGCCAATTCTGCTCTTCAAAGAGAGCTGGTGAGAGCCCTTGGCACTCATGGCACTCAGCCCTGCTCAGGGACTCACTCACACTTCAGCAACTACGAGCACACACTCAGAGCAGAGGGCACAACCACACATCAGCAGTGCTCCCCTTCAGCTGGATCCCACTTCTCCACTGTTAAAGCCAAATGCCAAAAAAGGCAGGTTAAATGAGCTAAAATGGACCCATTTTCAGAGTTTGCAGCTTGATACAGAAGCTTTTACCATTTTTCATGCTGTGCTCTTTAACGTGGGAGGTAGATCACCATTTAGCACAGAAACATTTGCTTTTCCTTTCAGCCAGTGCTTGTTTTTCTTTCAACAAGCAGCATGTTTTATGCCTCAGAGAAGCTTTGGCTCTCTCACAAGAGACCAGACAGTAAGGGGGACCAAATATCTGACTTTTCCTGAGCAGGGGCTTCATACAGATCACCCGAGGGACTCCCCATTAAAAATTTTTCAAAAAGGTTTTTTACCGCAAAAAAAGATTTTAAAAAGTTTTTTACTGCAAAACTCTTCCACTCATTTAGAGCCCTGCCATTTGGAGTCACAGGACTCAAAACAGATCTAGGAGATCCCCAGGCTTCATCTCCACAGCAGAACAATTCACTGTCTCCCAAGTTTAAAAAGCAAACAGAAGAGTTCGACCTGCAGTGAGAGGGCGTTTGCAGCACACAGACCCTCCCAGGAGGGATTCAGGAATTGTTGTTTGAAATAGAAACTAAAGAATTGGGGAAAAAAAAAACAAAAAAAAACCCCAAAAAACAAAAACAACAACAACAACAAAAAACCACAAAACAAAACAAACCCCACCCAAACAAACAAATTTTTTAAAAAATTACATTGGGCTGAAAGGGCAGCTCTGATCCCCATTCTCCAGCCTGACAATAAAATGTTCCCACAGCTGTGGCATTAATGGTGCCCATTGGCCCCTGTGTCTGCTTTAGTCCCTCCTGGCTGAGCTCACTGCAGATTGTTCCCTGGGTGTTCATAGAAAATGGGGAGCAGAATGTCCCCCCTTTCCATCAGTCTCAGGAAATGCCAAATCTCAGACCTCCCTCCTGTGCCAAGGGATGGGAGAAAGGATGGTTTTATTTGGGGACATGGGGAAATGCACAAACAGCAGAACTCCAAACACAGAGTGCCCTTGCAAAGCCCTCTCTCCTTACAGCTCCAGGAAAAAACCAATCTTTCCCTCCTCATAAGGAGGGATAACTTTCTCTTCAGCAATTAATGAGAACTTTTTTTACTTTCTCATTCCATTTTGGGCAGTTCCCAAATCCAACCAAATAAGCAGGATATGTGATCTTTGACCTAAACTTCGACGTTTTGCAGGAGTGTGCATTTGTGGGCTGAATTCTGATCAATATTTACCAGCAGCAGCAGTGCACACAGGGAAGGCAGCATTTTTGGAGAACAGATGTCTGTGCTTATCTCACACATTCCTCTGATCCCTCCTTAATGACTCTGTCTAAGCACATCATAATTTTTAATGTAAATCTCTCTGCAAAGCAGGCGTGTGGTTATGTTTAACAGAAGCAAAGCATGAGAAGTGCTGGGAGCACAGTAGAGCAACAGAGGAGCCTGAGCTTTGATCTTGGGGTCAGAGGACCCCAGAGCACAGCTGGTTTTGGTCCTTCTCTGCTGCTGGCCCAGGCTCTTCTGGTAAAATGGGTGAGTAAAAGTAGAAATGGAGATTTCCAGGGAAATCGAGGCTGAAGCAGAAAGGCAGAGCTCAACTTGCAAAGCTGCACTCAGAGGCTGCCAGGAGCAGGCAGCATTCAGCTCACAACAAGGACCCTTGTCAGCTCTGCCCAGCCCAGCCAAGAAAAGAGACTCAGTCTGCTTCCGATGCTGGGCAGCAATCCCTGCTGCTTCCTCCCCATCCCTGACCTGTGTCACAGCCCTGGCTCCAGCACCATTGGTTTCCTCCTGCCTGGAAACAATATTTTCCTTCCTCCACATGTTCCTCCAGGGCTGTCATTTCCCACCCTCAGCCTATTAGCACAGTTTCCTTCCCGCAGGTATTTATTTACAGCAGGGCCAGTGGATCAAACTGAATAACTGGCCACAGAGTAAACACCCCTAATCTTCTGTACACAGCGTAAAAGCCTGCCCATCTCTCCTGCCTGTTGGAAACACATTTATTTCCACAAAGTGCCCAGGAACAGCGATCTAATTTTAATCCAATATCTTCCCCCATTCTTGGGAAGCTGGTTGGGTTATTTGTCCCAGTGTTGGACAGCCATAACCACAGAAATGTGGATTCAGAGAGGTACAGCAGGTATCAGATAAAACCCAGACTTAGCTCCTTCCCTTTGGCTCCTCCTCCTTATTCCAGGATTTCTTGTGAGAGCAGTGCTGAACATTCAGATTCCTGTTTTTTTCCCGTGGCTTTGGACCAGTGAAATGGAAATCAGGCAAAGGGTATTGGTCACATTTTCTTTCCTGTCCCAAAAAAGAATGGAGACCTGGATCCAACACTGGGGCTGGTGGCAATAACAACTTATTTGCAATAAAAGAACAATTCTGTTGGGGTAATTAAGCAATAAAGACTCTCTAAATCAGACTGGAAGGCGTTTATAACAGACAAAGGTGTCAGAGTGCTACACAGGGGTCTCTGATCTCAGAGGGACCGCCCACCACACCTCCAGTATTTAGGGAGCCACTCCCACAGCTTCAAAGCCCTTACCAGCACCACTGTGGCAGATGGGCTGTGATTGATACCTGTCAGTCTAACCAGCTTTGTCTCATGGTGTCTCCCACGCTCCCTGTCAGCCCAGACAGATTCACCTCTCATCTCAGACTGGGAAGTCTTCAGGAGAGGAACCATCAGTGGTTTCTGTATTGTTTAGCACATGACGCCCTGCTCCCTGTGTACAGGCAGCACTGATCAGTCAGCTGACAGCAGTAAAATCCCCTCAAAGTGGACCTTCCTGGAGCTCAGGGCAATATCCCAGACACTAAAACATTTCTGTATTATCTCTGACGCAGAAAGATCCAGGTTTTTGTGGGCACATACATCACAGACTGCACACATGTCAGGAGGGAGAAGACAACTTGGCAGCAAGGAGGAGATTGTGTGAGCAGCCCTTCCGTGCAGCCAGGAAAGGCTGTGGCTGTTTCTGCTGGGGGACAGCTCACAGGGGCCCACAGAGCCAAACCTCAGTGTGTCACTGCACCCAAACCCCCACTCAGGAATTCATATTAAATAGCTGACATTTCTCCCATGGAATTCCCTGCTCCAGGGGATCAGAAAGGCCACAGGAAAGCCCACCCTGAAAATAACATTTTTAAGGGTAATGTAAGGAATAACAGTTACAGAGGAGAGGAGACTATTTCAAGGCTTGTGCAACCACTGGCAGCCTGCAACCAAAAGAGATTAAGTGCCCTCCACACATTTTAGAGCATAATCCCCCATTCCCAGCTTTCACGAAATGGGGGTGTGCTCCCTCCACACACAGAGGTGCAGCCTGAAGAAGAGGAGACTGAGGGGAGGCTCATGGATGGCTCATAGATAGAATTGAAACCTGCAATTTCTTCATGAGGGGCAGTGGCTGAAACGCACTGACCCCTCTTCTCTCTGTTGAGGACACAAGGAACAGCTGGAGCTGTGCCAGGGCAGGTTTAGGCTGGATTTGGGGAAAGGTTCTTCCCCCAGAGGGTGCTGGGCACTACCCAGGCTCCCCAGGGAATGGGCACAGCCCCAAGAGCTCCAGGAGTGTTTGGACACCGCTCCCAGGGATGCCCAGGGTGGGTGCTGACACCCTGGTCAGGGAGAAAATCCCAGGCATCAGGCAGCAAAGCCTGTGGGAACGTTTACTTTCCCACATTGGACTGTGATTGTGAGGAGGAATCCAAAACAATACTTGGAAGGTGAAAGACCATTAGCAGGTGCTGTTTTCCCTAACTTGTTGTTTACTTGTAAGAAACAAGAGAGAGGTGTTGTTCCAAATGACCAATAATATTCATTGTACTGAAACACTGTAAAAAAGGATGTGCCTCTCAATAAACATTTGCTTTTAAGCCCTTCAAGATGATCTGGAGTAGATCATTATTAATGCCGTCCTGAATAATAATAATGATAGCCCAGGGTGGGATTGTTGGGGCAGGAGTTGGACTGGACCATCCTTGTGGGTTCCTTTGAACTTGGGGACATTCTGTGATTCTGTGAAGGGATGGAATGATGGGGAAAGCTGGAGTTGAGGAAAACTGGGGTGTGTTCCCCCTGTGGCTCCTCAGTCCCCCCACACCAGGACGAGCGCGTACCTTAGTGCAGTTGGCAGCCTTGGGCTCGAGGTCGCTGAGGGTGACCAGCTCGCGGAGCAGGCTGCTCTCCTGGTAGCCGCCCTTGACGCCGCGCAGTTTGAAGTAGGCCTGTGGGCGCTGCAGGATGAGGCGCAGGTTGATGGCGAAGCCAGCCATGTCGATGGCGAAGGGCCGGCGCGGGTCGAACACGGTTTTCCAGCCGTACACCTTCCCCACCGCGTTCACCTTGGGAGACTCATAGCGCAGGCCGCCCACGAAGGCCACGGGCCACACCGAGACCTTCCGAGTGCTGCGCATCTGGAGGTGAGCACACAGACACAGGGACACGCTGAGCCCCTCTGGTGGGCCCTGTACCACCCACAGGGAACACAACTGTGGGTGAGCACACACACAGACACAGGGACACGCTGAGCCACTCTGGTGGGCCCTGTGTAGTTTTGGTTTTCTTGCTTGAGATGTTTTGGTTTCTGAAATTTTTTTCCCAGGGAATTTTTTGTAAACAGGACAAATATTTATGTTTTGTATGTATGTCGTGCATTTTTTTTTTCTCGGGAGGGACTTTCTCTTGATGTCCCTCTGGTTTGACCAATGTGATTGAAGAGGTTTGCCTTTGTTTCACCAATCAAACCGGTCTGTGTAAAATAGTACAAAAGGGAGACAAATCTTATAAATAAAGGAGTAAAATTTTCAGCCTTCTGATCTCAGAGTCCATGTCATTGTGGCGTAAAACAGTGGCAGGCCCTACACCACCTACAGAGAGTGTAACTGTGGGCCTGATATTTCTGGGAATAAGAGATTCTAGCCTGCTAAGCAGCTGCTAGCTTTTCCCAAGAGAAAAAGCTCTCAAGAAAGCTTATTCTCAAAACAATCTTGGCAAAACAACTATCCTTTTCAAAACAATCCTTCTGCAGGTATGTCGCTATTTTACACTACAACGCCACAGACTCTGAACTTCAGAAGCCTGAAAATGTACTCTTTTATTTCTGGGGTTTGTCTCCTTTTTATACTATTTTATACAGACCAATTTGATTGGTTAAACAAAGGAAAAAAACCTTCAATCACATTGGTCAAACTAGAGGGACATCAAAGAGAAGTCCCTCCTGAAAAAAGAATGCACAACATATGTACGAAACATAAACATTTGTCCTGTTTACAGAAAATTCCCTGGGAAAGGAATTTTAGAAACCAAAACATCTCAGGCAAGGAACCAGGGCTGCACAGGTGGTGTTTTGCTGGTTTTTTTCTTAACCAGTAACCAAACCCGGGTCACGCTCAATCTTAACCACTACACCATTTGAGAAAGGATAGTTGTTTTGCCAAGATTGTTTTGAGAAGAAGCTTTCTTGAAAGCTTTTTCTCTTAGGAAAAGTTAGCAGCTGCTTAGCAAGCTAGAATCTCTCAGACACAGAAATATCAGGCCCACACATAACCATCCCTGAATGTGTTTAAAACAAGACTGGATGTGGCACTCAGTGCCACGGTTTGGTTGATCAGGAGGTGTTAGGTCATAGGTTGGACTAGATGGTCTTAAATGTCTGTTCTGACCTAGTTCATTCTGTGATTCTGTGATCTCTGGTGCCAGGGAGGCAAGATCACCAGCTGACAATAAACATCTCACTGGAGAGATAAGCTAGGAATTCCTGACTGAAAAGACAATTATAAAAGCTACACCAATTTTCACAGAGGCAGCAGTCTCCTACACACTTCCTGGAAACGTGTAGGGCTCCTCCTCGAAGCTTGGACACATTTTCATGGTTATTCCTGCAGAAATTGAGATCCTGTTTGTGCCCCATCAGAAACTGGATCCTAATCTATACTATTTCTTCACTAGCTGTAATATAGCTACCTTATTATCATCATGCACTGAATTATTTATCTACCAGTAGTGTTTCTTTGTTTCTGCTGTATAGTAAGTAATCTGTTTAAGTCTTATAGCTGTTTTCCTTGGTCTGTTCAAGAAATAATTTATGTTGTAATAGGCATGATCGGTCATTGTCAAGAACTTGTGAGTGAGAGTGGATTTTGGAGTGCTGGCCACCTCAATAAAGCTGCTGTCTACTGCCAGAGGCCTGGGCAGAGGCAGGGATTTGTCCAAGCTCTCCCCGCTCCATTTGTAACATCCACCCCCAAGCAGTTTCACCTCAGCAGCACCTCTGTGGCTCAGACCTCAGCACTCACCTGTAAAAGGCTGCCCCTCGCACAGCTGGAGAAGTGAAGTGCTTTGGGAAGTGGCAGCTAACAACAACAGAACCAACAACAATGGCCACAGAACCAAGCTGGACTCAGCACCGAAAAAAAAGCTGCTAATAAGGAACATCTCTGGGATTTATGAGTGGGATTTTTGTCCAGCTGTTGGGCTCCATGTGGGCAAACCAAGACACAGGAGAGAAGCACCTCGTCCAAGGCCACCTGGAAGTGCAGGAATGGCACATCTAGGAAGAAAAGTGGTCTCTACTGAGGTATTTAAGCTGCAGTCTCAGGCTAGGTAAGGCTAAGGGCATCTCCAGAGTGAGGCACTGCAGCTCCCAGCCTCGGGCATAGCTGGGAAGCACAGCCTCTCCAGACATTCCCAGCAGGCAGGACAGTCCTGTCTCTCTGCTCCTATCCTGTGGAATGATGCTGGGTGCCTCTGCTCCCTGTGGTCCCCAGAAATGGAGCAGAGCCACCAGGGCCCCTTTGGCCACCTGCACTTGCCAGGGCAGATGCTTTGAATGCCACTCACCCCCAGCACCCTGCCCTGCTCCCTGGCAGGCTCAGCCTCCCGTTCTGCTCTCAGCTCTCTCTCTTAGATCAGGGATCTCCCAGAGCTAATCTCATCACTGCTAATTACTGCAAACGAGAGCAGAAGAGCTCTGGCACTTGCCCTTCTGCATTATCCAGCTGCTAATGGCAGCCCCTGTCCACAGGGAACAATAATGTGTGTCTCCTGAATTTCACAGCACATTTCCTTGGCTCAGTGACCTTAACTGCAGAGACATATCTGAGAGGAGAAGCCTCTACGAGCACAGCACACAAGTGAATGAAGGAATCCTTTCTGCTTTATTCATGTGAGGAGTCTGTCTCAAGATGCTGCCAGAGCCAGCCTCAAAGGGGAAGAAAGAAATTCAGTCTGAATTCACTTTCAGCTTTCAAAGCGTGTATATTCCTGTGGCTGTGGAAGCTAAAGTGAGAGCCATCGGGGAAGGGAAAGAGGCACACATGAGGAAATAAATAGGAGACCCCTGGTATGAAAACTGGCAGCTGGTGGGGAAGGAAGCAATCCTCCTTTCTTGTCTCTTGCTGCAAAAGTTTGGCCTCAAGAGAGCAAGGGAACAAGTAATTTCTGAGCTGGAAGCCACATGAGGTACCTGGCACTGTAAAACCATTCAAACCTGCAGACAGGAGCTCATTTAGAGCCCCAGCTGGACTGGAACAAAGAGCAGAGGTGAGAAAGCCCACGGGAAATCTTCCCCTACTCAAGCCCAACCAGATTGTCAGGACATGCTGAGATTCAGCCCTGGACCTGCAAACTTCCAGGGGAAGATCTCAGCCCCTCTGCCTGCTGATAGCAGCCTGGGAGACATCCACGCCCAAGCGCTGGAATAGGAATTGCTCCAGGGGGAAAAAGCTGCACATATCTCCTGGCACAGAGACATCCCTCCCCCAGGCAGAGGGAAGGGCTCTGCTTTTCCAGGAGGGAAAGCAAAATCTCTGACAAACTCCTGCTCCTCGTGTGTGCAGCAAGGCAGAGACAAGCCCAGGGAACCTCTCTGAACTAGATGTCCTGGAAAGGCTGTGGCTGTGCTAACACAGCTCAGGGGTGGCTCTGACAGGGCGCTGCTGCCTCAGCCAGGGTCTGGGCGGAGCAGGCTCCCGACAGCCACGGAATTTAACCCTGAGATTGGGGACAGGCAAAGGCCAACGGCAGGGAGGGGAAAGGATCCCTCAGATAAAAGCAGACAGGAATTAACAGACAGTGAAGTGGTGGAGGAGGAGTGTAGGTAACACCAGATCAGCTGGAAATCTCCGGCATGAGGCAAGGAGGGTTGGCTGAGGTTTCTTTGCACGTCGGACAGCAGGGGATGTTCCAATCCTAACAAGGCTCCCCACAGGGGAAGGCAGCTCCTCATTAGCTCCCTTTCCATGGAAGCTGCCTCCTGAGCACACACCACAGATAAACTAGGGTTCCCATTACTTCCCACGGGACGCTTTGACTCTGCAAACACACAGGGTAACAGAGCTCCAGGGAAAACCAGAGCACAGCTGCAGTGACTACAGCCAAGACTGATCCAGAGCTAGGAGAGAACATGCCCCGCATTTCCTCAGCTCACTCACAGCATCTCTCACTCCCTCCTCAGCCTAATCAGCCGCACTCATCCCCCCAGTAGGCTCTTACCTCCTCGAAGAGCTCCAGGCTGTAGGTGTTATCATCATCAGCAAAGTAAACAATCCCAGGCTGGCTGTTGTTTTTGTTAAAGGTCTCTCTCAGCCAGCGGAGGGCCAGGTTCCTCTGCATGGTGCCGCGGGGGATGCGGGGGTCCCTCATGTCCCCTCGCAGTTTGTAGTTGCGGGGCGTCTCCACGTTCAGGTGGGTGTAGTTGAGCCCCGTGTCCCGCAGCAAGCGGGTGATGAGCGGCGTGCGGCGCTGGGAATCCTCCACCAGGATCCAGTGCAGGTTGGGCACGTGCAGAAGGGTGTTGGCCAGCCTGGTCAGCTCTGCCTTCTGCACCGGCCGGCTGTAGGTGGGGGTCACCACGTGGATGGTGGGCAGCGTGTCCGACCACGGGGGCGGGCGCGTGTAAACGTACTCTGTCCTCACCACCTCCACAATGTCCCGGTCCGACAGGCAGTATTCCTTGGAATCCAAGCCTGCAGCGAGATCACGCTGGGAGTCACCACCATCATCTGGGCAAGGGCATGGAGAGAAGAGAAAGCCGCGTGGGCTCGGGCGTCCAGCACCCCCTGGCTGAGCCACCGGGTCACCCTCGGGTGTCAGGAAAGGAAACAGGCTCGGGTGGAGGCTTTCATAGATGAGGGCATGGATAAATAAAGGCATCAGGGACAAACACACAAGAGAAAAAAGATTCTGCTGCTAGAAAACCAGCTCTGAAAAAATATAAAGGCCTGAGAGCCCAGGACAACTGGGCTGAGTGCTGACAACAAGCAGCTTCAAAAAGCACCCAGAAGAGACAGGATTGTAGAGTAAGTAGATCTAGATAAAGAAAATAACCACGTGGACTGATGATCCATCACCCCTGGAGAACTCCAGTGCTCTGGGCACCACGCTCAGTGGGGCAGCACTCACAGATCTGCACACAGGAACTGGAGCACATGGACTGGGAGGCAGGGAGAAAAACTGGTGGAAAACACCAGGCCGGGGAAGATCTGCAGCAGCACGGTCTGGGCAGGATACTGCAGTGCCCCACTGCTCTCTGACAGGCACAGAGAAGTGGGGAAAGGCACGCTTCAAATCCAGAAATGGAGAGTGGAAATTAAAGCCTGTAATTGTAGGGTTTTTTCCCTGCAGAGGCTTTCCCCAGCCTCAAAAAGGCCCCTCCAGCCTCTGAACATAGCAGCCCCCTCAGGGGTGCAGATGTAAGCAGTGAACAGCCTAAAGATTGGATACTCTGATCCAAACATATAAAATCCCTGCAAATTGTTCACAATCAGCTCAAGGAAAACCAGTGTTGATGCACCTGCTGCTTTTCCAGGGTGCAACTTCGACATTTTCCACTGCAGAGCAGCAGGAATGCCACTGTCTGCAGAGATGAAGGGGGACCCCCACTCAGGATGTAAGGCTGCCTCTCCAGTGGGCACAGAACATTTTGAGCCGTAGATTATATATATATATATTTTAACCAGGAACTTGAGATGAGAAAGAATAGGAACAGAGAGCCATTAGATCTGACCCACCAGGGGCTACACATGGCTTTTGCATAGCCTGTTATTCTTCCAGCAGCACAGACTTTGATACCTGAACCAAATGAAAGCTTTGTACCCCATGGCATTGGCAGAGGGGGGGTGGATTTTGGGGGAGGGAACAGGGTACATGTTGCTGTCAGGCCCTGTTTACTGCAAAGCACCTCAGCATCACTCAGCAGAGTTCTCCGAGAGCAGAGAACGCTGGAATCAATTCAGAAATAAATCTGTGAAATGCATTGGACACAGACACAAATGTAATTAGCCAGGACAGTGCCCCAGACAGTTTGCAAAGCCTTACAGGTCAAAGGCTCAACTGTGAGCCCTGGCACAGGGAAATGCTGCTGTTCTGGGCATCTCCAGGTGCACATCTCTCCCAGCACCTCCAAGCAGAGCATCTCAGAAATGCTTCACAAGAACAAAATGATTCCTCGCAAGAGCTTTCAGGTCAGTCTCTACCACCGCTCACTTTCCACTGGGGGCTCTGAGAAGCAGAGAAGTGTCTCATCAGAGTCGTTGGTAAGTTCTTGACCAAGCCATTGGAGCAGTGTCACTGCTATAACTGCAGAGGCCATTCACAGAAAACAGCTTTTAGGGCAGTGATCAAACTGCTGTACAGACAGGCAGCCTGTTTTTACTCATCTTTAAAGTCCTCTTTTAGAGCCCAGTTCTCTTTTAGATCCCTCATCTTGTGGAATACTGCCAACCTTCCAGAAGGGACCAGAGTAATTTTGCCCTGCCCAAAGCCTTAGAGGTGGCTGTCAGGAGAAAGGGAAAACTGCTTAGGACAGACTGAACTTCCTTCCACTCAAACTGCACAAGGGATCCCAGCAAAGGGATAAACAGCTACGGAGGATGGGGACAAACACTGAAAGGGGAGAGAATCCCTCAGAGAAAGGGACCAGAGAGGATGAAAGGGTCCTGAAAATGAGCTGGCTTTCTTTCCCCAGACCAGCCGGCCCACAGCAGAAGGGCCGAACCAAGAAGGAAGGTGGCAGAAGGCACCATGGCTTCTTCCAGCACCCAAGAGCCTTCATAGCCCTGAGACATTGCTGCTATGCCAAGAACAGAACCAAACTGGGATGCTTCTGCTCAAAACAGTTCCTTCAGAACTTCCTGGAGCCCCCTGATTTGGATCAGGGCTGTATTTACTGCGGTGTATGACAGGCGGTGTGGAGTCAACTTCTCAGAGCACTTTAACACCCCTGGGCAGGTGGGATCTGGCTCTTGCATCCTCCTTCAAGTGCAAGAGCACTGCTTTTCTGCTTTCCATAAAAAGTGCTCTCAGCCTCATGTCTCCCAGAGGAGCTGCCTTGAGTGGCAGCTTTGTTTCCTCTGCTCTCTGTTGCAACTTTCCTGCTGGAATAACTTTTTGTGCAGAGCACTGCAGAGGCCAGCAGGGAGGGAATCCTCTCTCGGGGAACAAAGAGAAGCAGCACTCTGGATTTAGGCCATAAAGAGCTCTCCAAGTGCAGCAAGCACATCCCATGGCGTGGAGTTTGGTGCCTCTGAAGAACCCCTATGAGCACTGGGCTGTTCTACAGCAGAGGAGGGGAGGCTCCTGCATGGGCATGGTCTGGGAGCTGAGATGAGCATGGCTGCCATGGAGAAATGAAATGAGAGAGGAGATGAGGACAAAGAGGGGGATGCACGGGCTTGGCATGGGCTGGTTTGGTTTCTCTCACCCTTGTGCACTGCAAGCAGTGGAGCAATGGTGCTCTGGTGCCAGACGGTGATTAGCAGTGTCCAGGGCAGAACTATCAGCACGATAGCCAGGATGTCTCGTCTCTTCGGCATCTCCAAGATTGACTGGGCCCACAGCTCCTCATTACCTGACAGTGAAAACCCCAGAGACAGAACAGCAGAGCACATGGAGAACAGAAATAAATGGGCAGGAAGGACCAAGGACAGAGAGAGAGAGAGAGAGAGGGAGAGAGAGAGAGCGCGAGAGAGGAGGGAGAGAGCAGCCAAGGCGACACGACTCGTGAGTCTTACCAGTGCTTACAACCCACCCATTGCAGAAGCAGGTTTGGAGGGACCTCAGCTGCTGAGCCCAGGAGCAGGAGGGCACTTCTGCAGGGCACTGCTGGAGCTGCCAGCAGTAACCTCAGGGACTCATGTGGAAGGAAACCTGCAACACAGAGCAAAGGCCAGTAGGCAGAGAAAGCACCAGAGCTCTCCTGAAGAAGGACAGACCCCACTGAGGCAGTGAGCAGCAGCAGCAGTGTCCCACCCCTCCAGGGAGAAGCCTCCTGGGTGTGCAAGGCCTTGCCTTCCCTTGGCATCCCCTTGTCAAGCAAGTCCCTCTTGTCAGGCGAGCAAAAGCTACTTCAGTGCTGCAATGTCTGAGCCATCCCAGTGGAACCTGAGCCATCCCAGCAGAACAGAACCTTCCCAGTGGAACCAGTCTGAGCCTTCCCCTCCAGCCAGCCAAGCACATGGAAGGAGGAGGGACTGCCACAAGCACACCACTGACACATTAACACCAGTTGTGACCTCCCAGATCCTCTCCCTTGGCCAGGCAGAGCTCTAGGAGTGGCTCTACCTCTCTTCCTCGGGCACAGAAATGTGATCAAGTGTTTTTCCTGATGCCTTAGGATTTTAGCTTTTCTATTTTTCATCTGTTTGTACTCCTGCAGTTCTTTAGTGTAAACTCTAAACTCCACACACAGTGTGAGTTGCTGCTTCCCCATTTTGGTCAGACACAACGATTCCTCTCCAGGTTTGGCAATCAAGGACACCTGGGAGAGCAAACTTGGGGTAAATTACTTCATTATCTGAAGCTGTAATTGGAAGATAAACCCCTGCTCTGCAAATTGACCAAGCTCTAGCAAAGTGTGCAAACCCATGACCATTGTCCATTTTTGGGTGTAGCCCCTGGGGGGCTTTTTCTGCCCTAAATGTACCTGAAGGCCCTTCAATAAATAGAACTGCTTTTTATTCTCTTAATTTTGCCGGGCCTCTGTTTTTAGGCAGCCCTGGCAAAAGGCATCATTCCCATCAGTATTCCCTCAGCTCAGCCAATCCTGCAGGCAGTTTTATCTCAGGCTCCCAGCAGCCTGCTCAGGTTGGCTCCCTCTCGGAGGTGCTATGCCTGGAGTGTATTAAAGTGCCACAACGGCTTAGTTTGATGCAACACGAGCACATACAAGATTTAAGCAGACCATGTTTCAGCCCGGCGCCTCGACGAGAAAAGCACAGCGCTTAACAGGGCTGCCGCGCACCCTGGGCAGTTTGCAAACACGGGTAGCGCTTTAGTGCTGCTGCTCCCCTGTGGGAACACGCATTAGAGACTGCTGAAAGGGTTGCAGTACAGGCAGGCAGGGCCCAGGGATGCTGCAGCGAAAGCAGGATGCTCTGGGAGAAATACTGCTCTCCCACGGACAGTGATCTGGGAGTTATCATATCCCCTCCCTAAATCTCCTCAGGCTCTTGGTGCCATTCTACTTGTGCAAATATTTTCCCAGAGCTAGCTTCTTCTTGGTTGCATGGGGAAGGCATGGATAAATCCATGTTCAGATCCCTAATTAACCCAAATTGGATTGATTTGAGGATTTGAGTTTCTCTTGGCCGCTGGACTGCACAGTCAGCCCCCAGCATGGAGCCCACTTGGAGTGAAATGCCTCCAAGAACTGACAGGTTTTTCCTCTAAAGGAATCTTGCAATCAAGCAATATTCAAGTGGCTGGACAGAACCTGGTTCTTCCAAATTAGCACTTCAATCACAAAGGTATTCATTTACCAGGGAAAACAAGACGAAAAGGGGTCATAGGTATGGCTTTGTCATTAAAAGTGTCATGTAAATGTCCCTCAACTAAAGTTTCAGTGAATCATTTTTTCTTCCATCCGTACAAAACCCAAACTCGTAGGAAAATTTTCAGTCAACTCTAGCAAACAGCCAGTTCCCCAGTCAGAGCTCTCTCATTTGTTTTCAGAATTGGTGCAAGCAGCCTCATTCAAACATAATAAGCCAGGGAGGAAGAGGAGGAATTATTCCAGCAAGCATCAGCCTTCTGCTGCATCCCTGTCCAGCTCTTGGAGCCAGAGAATTCCCGCTGGCCTCGATCTGCCAAAGCACAGTGCCCTGAGGAAAGAGCATCTGGCCTCATCTCTGCTATCCCTGCAGTCGCTGACTGTGCCTGAACAGAGGACAGGGAGTGTTGGCACCCTTGGAATCCTCTGATAAAGCTGCAGCAGGTCCCCTGAGCATCCCTGCAGGGCAGGGCCCAAAGGGGCAGCTGGAAAGGCTGAACACCTTCCCCAGAAATGCACCAAGGAGAGGAGGCTGCTGCTGGAGAGAGGGTGGGAGGAAACAACAGCTAAAAAAGCCACTCAGAGCCCATTCACAGCCCCTGGCAAGCTGCCACAGCAGGCTGGCATCACCAAATGCCCTGTTTGCCATGGGCAGCTTCCTCCAGACACAGCACCCCTACCTTAAATCTGCCTTTTCCCTGCCTCCTGCCCATCCAGGCTCAATTCAGCCTCATCCCATGGGCCAGGCTGAGCTTGCCATGATGGAAATTGGGCCCCTTTGTGCTGGGCTGCTGCTCTGTTTCCAGCCCCTCAGCATGGGGAGAATGAGCAGGCTCCAACGATTTTTACATTGCTCTGCCCCAGCATCAATTCCTTTCCATTTGCTCCAGAGCATCCAGCAGCTCCCTGGTCACTCAGCTGTCCCTGTGGAGCTCCAGCTGCCCAGGACCAGCTCAGCCCACTCGTGGCACAGCAGGGAGAGCTGCCAGGCACAGGGAATGTTCCAATGCTCCCATCCCTGTCCCCCTGGGGCTGGCTGAGCTCCCTTTGCACCATCGGTGCAGATGCCACTCAGATGCCATGAATGTCCTCAAAGGGACACGAGCCCAGAGTGGGTCCCAGATTGTGATGGGTGGCTGGCAGGGAAATGGAGCCAGAGCCTGACCCCAGTTCTGGCCACGCTCTGCATCCTGAGTTGCCCAGCAACATCTAGGGAGCTGCTCTGCAGCATTTCCTCACTGCTAATTCCTGAAGGGATTTTCTTTTATTGATAATCCTGGCTGAAGGACGTGGTGAGAATTCCTTTGGGGTGGCTGTGAGCACTGTGGAATCTCCATTCAGAGCATTTCAAGCTCCCCTCTCGTGAACACCCTGATGCCACCAAGGGCTCTCAGTGTCACAAAGCCACGCTCCCCCCTCTCATCATGGGCCAAAGCTGCCAAAGGTCAAATCCATTTCCTCCTGTGGGCAACATCAGCCAGGATGGGAGCCTGTGATTTTACACGGCTGGTGAGAGGAGTCACATCTTCACAGCTCAAGACAGAGGGCCTGTCCTAAATCCCAGAATTCCCTTTTTGCCAAAGCCAGGAGATGATTATTGTTGCTGTTTGTGGCACGAGACAAAAACTGGCCTGGGAAAAATTATTTTCCTCTTCAAGGCATTCACTCTAGCCCTTCCCCATCATAACACCACTCTCCTTTTCCCATTGAAACTGTTTGAAACAAAAACTGTCTCATTCAGACTGTCACTTTTAAACTTCTCCTGTCTCCTCTTCCCCAGGGAAATGAAGGAGGAGGAACAAATTCAAATATCAATTAAAACAATCAAACTCTATTTTCGACTACAGAAAGTATCCTGCCTTTTCTTCTTTTTTTTTTTTTAACTTTTGAAAAGTGAGGCGAAAGCCTCAAATCACTGGCTCAAATGTAAATGATTTGAGGGCTAAAGTATTCCTAAAACAAAGGAGTTTTGCACGTTGTTGTGGGAAGGACTGGGTGCCACATGATGAAAGAGATCCCCATCCTCCGGCAGAGGGCAATGGTGTCGAGGAATGACGATATGGAAAGGACACTGATCTAATAAAAAAAGCTTTAATAAATCCTGGAGCCACGTGTTAGTAACACGCTGGATTATTAAACACTGAAGGTTCTTTTTTTAAATCAAGTTAATTGGCATCAGCTCTGACACTTGCCATAGGAACGAGTGATTTGATCTGCAACCTTTATAGTCAGTTTTACCTTCATTCCTCCTCTGAGGCTGCTCAGCCCCAGTGCCATTAATCCTTGGTTTGCCCACACTGAAGAGAAGTGATTTAGAAAATGTGAGACTAAAGAATGGCTTGATTTGAATTTGTACCTATACATCTTACTGGAGTAAAAACACTGTCTGGATATGAAAGAAACAGACCCAAAAAATCCCCAGACAAACACAGCAAACACTTTGCTGTGCTCCAAACTAGCCAGGAAATAATAAACAAACACTGCTAAAACCTGCAACAAAAGCTTTGCAAAGAAAATAAACACACTTCAGGATAGTCTCACCAAAAGCTTTTCCCTCCCAAAATCTAAACATAGATTTAGTTCCTTTCACTTTTACAACAGCAGCTGGGTCTGATCCCTGCTGAAAAATGATCCTGGAGTGGTACAAGACAGAGCTGGTCCCTCTGCTCTGCCCACCTCAACCCACAACCTCTGTGACCCCAGAAACCCTTCTGAATCCACACTCAGGCACAGAAATCAACCCCGGGGATGTGAGTGCAGGGATGTCCTGTGCCCAGAGAGGGAAAGTGAGGCACGGGGTGGTGATAGCACAGAGAAGACACTGGGAGCAAGGCTGGGTCAGGACAAGGGGCCAGCTTGGATGGGGTTGGGACCAACCTGAGATGGTAGGAGGTGTCCCTGCCCATAGAAGGATGTGGGACTGGATGAGATTTAAGTCCCCTCCAACCCAAATCAGGCTGGAATTTTTTGATTCTGGAGCAGTTCTGAGCTGCAAGTGCTCCACACTCATCCCTGCTCCTTCCCACACTGCTTGGCAGGGGATGGGCACTCCAAGCCTCTGTCTTAAGATTTTTGGTGTTTGGCAGAACAGGCTTGTAAAGCACAGGCTAAAAATAAAGGTAGTAATAAAAGCCTCTTGCTCGTTAATTACTCTGTAAGCCATTACTGCCTAAAACCCCCATAACTTTAATGGGGGCTATTATAAGTATAGTAGCAAAACTGTGGAGCTAATTAGTGTTTAGTTATTAAGCAGAACATAGCCAGAACTGAATAATGAGCACACAGAATTGCTGCTTCTTGGAGGATTTAATCAGGGGTGGTGTTTTCAAGCTCAGATTCTCCCAATTCAGGGGACAAAAGGATGGGGTTTTCAGGCCAGCCCTCCCAGACAGCTGTGAGGGGGAATGGCCATCCCTGAGCTGATCTGTGCAGCATAAACCTTGGAGTGCAAGTCAACGAAGGGAGGGAGAATGAGCAGAAATGTTTCAGGTCTCCAAGAGAATCCTTCCAGCTAGAGGAGACCTGGATTCATCCATGAGAATCCAAATTTTGGACCCAGTGCTGCAATGGAGGGTGAGGGTTTGCACCACATCTTCACCCAGCGTTTGTTTCTTTCTTTTAAAAATTAAAACAATTCCTAAGGCCAGAAATACAGAAATAATGCGTTCTTTGTTGGTGGTGGTGGTGGTGGTGGTTTTTTTTTTTTAGATTTCAGAAATTCAAAGATACTGGAAAGGCCCAGTAAGGAAGCTCAGTTTCTGGAGTTTCTGTTTTTCACTCAGTATTTTCTCCAGCTTAACCTACAAACCACAGTCACTGCATTTGACTTGGCTACAGAGCCATTCCCTGTGTTCTCCAAGTTGCCACAGAAACTGAGGCACAAAATTTCCCTGACCTTGCAACAGCTGAGGCAAAACCCAACCCACTCTACCCTTTCAGCCTGAGCCCTGTTGCCACAAATGGGATCAAGAACACAGATTATCTCCCAGAACAAAAAAAAAATTAAAAATTAACCAAGCTTCTCAGAACAACACTTACATTTTAAAGCAAGCATGAGTAAAGTGGATCAAGGGAGCTCAACACAAGCACAATTAGCTGCTGGAACTTATTGCCACAGGATACTGAGAAGAACAAGAACTTAACAGGATTCAAAAAAGGATTAGTTGTGTATGTGAATAAACTGCATATCCAGAATTAGAATGAACCACCCACCAGTTTGGAAAACATGTAAACCCTTGAGTTTCGGAGCTTCAGCCAAATTTTAACAAGCATCAGAAACTTTCTCTTCTCCAGATTAATCCCCCCTCCATGGTGGAATCAGGACAGGAGGTGTGGTGGTACTGCTCTTGTGCTGTGACACAGTCCCAGGGTTCATACAGCAAGGCCCATCTCCTGGGAAAGCTTTAAAAATTGGATTTATTGCCCTAAATGTATTTGTTTTCCTGTGCAGGCTCTTACACTGCACTTACCACCACAGTGCCCAAATGCTGTCCAGATTTCTCCTTTACTGCAGGCACTGCACATCCTCTCTGTGCTCCAAAGGGATCTTTTCCAAGGCTGGAAAAGGCAGGAATCTTTTCATTAAGTGATTTTGGAGAGAGCTGAACCTGGGCTTTGCAACCTTCTTGTGCTGAGCAAAGCAGGAGCAGAACAAAAATGTGTCACAGCTTTGGCAGCAGCAAGAGTGAGGCTGCTGTGGGTCCTGGGTGCTGGGACAGCCTCACCAGGGAATGGCAGTGCTTTTAGGGACCCTTTCTGCTTCTAGAGGATGCTCTGCTCTGCCAGGATTCTCTCCAGCCAGGAAAGCTGTGGCTTGACTCAGGCTGGGATTGGGAACCCTCTCCATCACCCAACCCTCCCTGATGAACTGCTGCACTTCACACATGGTTTTTAAAAAGCATCTCTCCCGAGATGAAAAGCTGCTTGACTTACAGCCCACTCCCAAAATAGAAAGGCAACTGGGAGTTGTTTTTCTTTGGGGAAAGTTGGTAGGTTTTCCTTAAGGTTCCTCGTGGGTGAGTGCTGGGGAAATGCTCCATCAATTCTCTCATTTCAGGGTTTCTCCATCGCAGGCACCTCATCTGGTGACACAACACACCTTGAGTCATCCCCTCTGCTCAGCTCAGGCCACATCAGCACTGCCAGCATCAGACACATTCCCAGGCTCTCTATTTCCACCTCTGTGGTCTGCATTGCACTGAATATTTTGTGCACCGCTGGCTCCCGTGGATCTGAAAAAGTGACATTAACAAAGGATGACCCAATTCCAACGTGATCGGGCTCAATTCCACAGCTCCATAATAGGCTTTGCATATGCTTTGTCCAAGGGTTTTGAAGGCACCAGCTGCCACATGACACCTCAAAGGGAACAGGTCACAATGACCAAACCACACTTTTCCAGAGGAAAAGCCTCACCTTTCCAACCTGCAGGGCAGCAAACTGCATTTTTTCCAGGATGTGCAAGGCTGAATCATCGAGCCAAATGTGTCAAGGCTTCCTCTGGACTTTCCTTTCTGCCTCTACCCAAGGAAGCCTAACAAGCCAAAGCAGTACAATGCAGCAGAACAATAAAAGGGGCCAGACTGGTGCCGAGGCAAGGATTCCATCACCTCCACCACTCCACAGCTTGTGCTGGTGATGGTTGAGAGAAGCCCCAGGATTTTACATCCTGTGTGAATGAATGCTGGAGGATTCTGTGGGTGCTCAGCTGGGAGCTGCCTCCCCTCACACTGGCACCTGGGAAAATTCACAAATCCAACTCTCAAACAGGAAGCCAGCAAGCCACAATTCGCAAATTCTCAATTTTATCTCCCAATTCCCAAAGTTCTCAATTACAGACCTGGAGATGAGACTGCTCCCCCCAACACCCAGTGCCAGGGGGGCACAGCAGAGTGGGACCCACCTTTGGCATCCCCTGGCAGCAGCTCAGCAGCCCCACAGCCATCAGCACTCACTCTTAATTAAAGAGTTCTTCCCTACCCCTGGAAGAAAATAAATCCTGCTCTATTTAAAAAGAGTTATTAATAACCTGATTCTAATTTATGAAAGAGAAGGGGAGAAAGAAGCTGGCAGAGCTGCGAACAAGTTCCACTGCAGAAAGCCAGCACTGGGCTCTCTAAACACCTTAAAAAGGGATTTAGTTTTAAAAAAATGATTATGCCCTTTTCAATAGCAAACATCAAATATCTTAAAGGTGTTTAAACAAAACAAAACAAAACAAAGACAAAAAAAACCCCCAACATGAAGGCATCCAAATTCTACATCACTTTTGGAAACAGCAGCAGCTGTTTGCAGGCACAAGTCTCTGAAGGCAGAGGTGAAGTAGAAGCTGCTTGGCAGGAGTTGGTGTTGGAGCTGCTGGACATTGTGCAGTGCCCAGGCTGGGGGATGCTCTGGACAGGCAGTCAGGAGCGTTCCTTGTCCCGGGAGCAGAGTGAGGCTGTTCCTGCCTGCGGGAGGCAGAGTGCTCCCGGCAATGAATTCCCACCCATGATCTCCTCCCTGCTCCTCCCCACGGCGTAACTCAGAGCTGGAGGAGCCTGCAAGGAGCTGCTTTGATTGTCAGAATCACCCAGAGCAGCCACGCTGGGAACTTCAGCTGAGGAGTGTCTGGGCTTTAAATTCACGTTGAAATTTCTGCCTTATTCACTGCACAGCAGCTGCAGTGAGTTCTTGCTCCCTTCTGTCCCAGAAACATCCCAGCACTGCAGGAACAGATTTAGGGCATAGCAGTGCCAGTCACAGTGGCGCCTTAGGGTTTTAGCTTTTCTAGTTTTCCCATATTTGTAATCTTGCAATTCTTTAGTGTAGAACTATAAACTCTACACACAGTGGGAGCTGCTGCTTCTCCATTTTGGGCACACACAACAATTCCTCTCCACGCCTGGCAATCAGGGACACCTCACTGCCTCAGACCCTGAGAGATGGGAACAAAAGTGAGTTGGGGGCAGCAAACTTGGGGTAAATTACTTCATTACATGAAGCTGTAATTGGAAGATGAACCCCCAATCTGAAAATGGATCAAACTTATCAAAGTGTGCAAACCCGTGACCATTGTCCATTTTGGGTGTAGCCCCTGGGGGGCTTTGTCTGCCCTAAATGTACATGGAGGCCTTTCTATAAATAGAACAGCTTTTTATTCTCTTAATTCTGTCTGGCCTCTGTTTTTAGGTAGCCCTGATAAGGCATCAACAGGAGCATTCCCAGCAGGTTATCACTCCTGTGGCCTTTCAGGATATCTCCAGCAAAGCTCAGTGTGGCACTCAGAGCTCCTAGCTCCCCTCATAACAGCTGGACAAGAAATCAGCTGCTACACCAGCCTGGAGAGAAAATTTCTAGCTCTCATCCCCGTTAGATGGCTCCTTTAAAGAGATGAGGCTCAAATCCTGATCCCTGCTCAGTGCTGGGTGCCCAAACAGGAGCCACTAATGGGACTGAGGAATTAACGTTGATTCTTTGATGCCATAGCGTGGAAAGGGCAGCAGGGGGTTGGAATTTGGCATGATTAAGCAGATGCCCAACTATAATTCAGCAGCTTGCAGCACAATCAATCCGTGCTCACAGCCCTGCTGTCCATTAGTGCGGCCACAAACCTCCACACCGTGCTTGGAAGGTTATTTTGAAATTGCCTCCCTGGTGGATTTCCTGTCCCTGCCCAAATTCTCACCCTGTTGGGCCTGCTCAAAGGAGCACACAGGGCTTCCCAAGGTGTTCTCATCATCCTTGGCTCACCAGCTCTCTCCACAGGGAACATGACCTTCTGCCTGCCTGGGAACCTTTGACATGTCAGGATAACCTGGCCCATCTTCCCTGTGAGAGGAATTTGGCAGGGAACCATTCCTTCTCTTCTAGTACCATAAAACTCCGTCTGCCAATCCAATAAACCCAGATCTATTCCAGCACTGCCTGAGGAAATGGGATTTGGCTCCTGGAAAAGCACAGGATGAATGTACCAGTTTGTCCAGCTTCCAGCCCCATCCTGCTTCTCACTCTGGCTTCTCTGTGGCTGAGTTATTTTGGCTCACCTCACCTCAGCCTGCTCTGGAGGTGAGATGGGAACAGCTGCCCACTTTTGGCCAGGAATCACAAGGCTCAGAGAACTCAGAGAGTGAAGCACAGAGGTGGCACCAGCACCGACGCCTGAGGTGCTGGCAGAGCCCAGCTCTCACTGATCCCATGGCCTGGGAAAGGTCATTTCTCCTAATTTGAGAATTACTTAAGGTCCGAACACATCCAGATCTTCTGAATGGAAAATGGAGGAGCCAAGCTGGTACCTTAGGATTTCAGCTTTTATAGTTTTCCCATATTTCTAATCCTGCAATTCTTTAGTGACTCCACACACAGTGGGAGCTGCTGCTTTCCCATTTTGTTCAGACACAACAATTCCTCTCCAGGCCTGGCAATCAAGGACACCTCACTGCCTCAGGCCCTGAAAGATGGAAACAAAAGGGAGTTGGGGGCAGCAAACTTGGGGTAAATTACTTCACTACCTGAAGCTGTAATTGGAAGATGAACCCCCAATCTGCAAATGGACCAAACTTATCAAAGTGTGCAAACCTGTGACCATTGTCCATTTTGGGGGGCTTTGTCTGCCCTAAATGTACCTGAAGGTCCTTCAATAAATAGAACTGCTTTTTATTCTCCTAATTCTGTCTGGCCTCTGTTTTTAGGTAGCCCCAAAAAGGCATCAAAACAGAAGCTGGAGGCAGAATGCAGCTGACAGTTTCACAACTCATGACTCAGTGCATATGAGGTTGTCACAGGAAGAAAAGCATCCCCAAGTGCTGTCTCCCTGCCAGCATCACTCCCCATCCCCTGCCCTTCCCAGGAGCATCCTCAGCCCTTGGAAAAGCTTGTCCTGCTTGGCCAAGCATCAAATACTCCCTGTGGTCCACAGAGTGTCCCAGTAGCAGAGAACTCTGATCTACAGGTGGCTGAGGGCACACACCCCTCACCTGACACAGCCAGAGCTGCAGACATGCCTGAGGGACATCCAGACTCCCCTGCAGGCTTTAACTTGCAAGGTGAGGTGCCATATGAGCCCTTGGGGAGCTCTGAGGAGCTGGAGGGGTTTGTGAGGGCTGCTCTAAGAATATTGTAATCACGCAGTAATTATGGTGCATCTCAAATCAACCAGGCAAATCACAGCCTTATTATCACGGCTGTCACCAGCCCTGCCTGGCACAGAGCAGCCCCAAGGAGGAAGCAGGGCTCAGAGAACATCCACACAGCTCCACCACACTCCCTTCAGACCTGCCCAGCACACATCCCACCAGCCTGGCAGCTTCCTTCTTCCTAGGATCACATCTGTCCTCTCCTCAGCTGCATCTCAAGGTACCACACTTAATTAGTCAGGCTGATTTTACCTTTTTTTCTTTTTAATTAAACAACCATCTTCAAGCACAAGAGCAGCCCTTGTGATTTGATTGGAACTGTCAGTCTTTCAAATGTCATTCCTATAGATGACTAATCTTTAAAAACATGAGTTATTAAACTCATTGACTCAGTTGATGATGAGCCAGAGCAGAAAAGATGGTTGAGACAGAGAGGGAGGAACCAGAGCTGCACGGTCTCTGAAGGTGCTGCATGGGGCCACTCTGTAGCAGGAGGGACTGGGGCTTCTTGGGAAATGCAGGATATGGAAATGGGGATGTGGCACATCACTGAGGACATCTGGGCACTCCTGCTCCTCCCAGCCCCTGTCATGCTGAAAAAAAAAGAGGATTTTCTGTCTCAGCCTCTCTGAGTGTTCTAGTTCTCACCACACAGCAAAGCCACTGCTCCCCTCTTCCTCCAGTGTGGGCTGTTGTTGGAGTTGTCCTGCTGTTGGAGTTGTCCTGTTCCAATCTTGCCTTTGGATCAGGATTCCCTGAACTCTCTGATCCTCTCTTTTCCCATATCTACCCAGTGTGGCACAGCTTTGGGAAGCATCCCAAGCCTTACAGGCTGGAAGTATCCCACAGCACGAGCAGCAGAAGGGGCAGGTGCTGATCCCATCCCAAATGTGGATTCTTCCCCACCCCACAGGATCTGTCCCGGCACTGCAGAGCTCCCACCCTACTCTGTACCAGGATAACTCGGGTTCTCAGGTGAGTTATTCACTCTGAGCCTCCTGCCTTTAGAGCCTTCTAGAAGGAGACAAAAAGGGCTGCCGGGGGAGGCAGAAACAGTGCTGGCAGCATTTTCAAAAGACAAACGGGTGGAAGGAAGGAGGTGCAGGTGTGGGGTGACAGCTTTGGGGGATTGCAACAAATCCTTTGCCAACAGCGGCTTCACAGCTGTCAAATTTCCCAAAGCCAAGGGAGAGGGGCAGGGACAGAGTTCAGCACCCCTGCTCCCCTTCCACACATGTTCCTGCTGGTGCAAAGCCCCCCAAACCTTCAGCAGCAACAGATTTATGGGGTGCAGCATTTCCCTGACAGGAACTCCGCATCCTCTCAGTGCCACAGCCAGTTACTCCTCCACAAAGGGCAGAAATTGGCAGCTCCCCCTCGTCCCCTCCTTTGGGCTTTATTTATAGAAAGGCACCTTTTATTGCCATTTTTCCTCTTTCCTGAGGCCAGGCTGGGGGTAGGGACAGTATCTACACCTGCAGGATCCCCCTTGCTGCCAGGGGATTGATCTCAGAGTGGTTTTATTCCCAGCTGTGCCTGCCAGGCCTCTTCTCAGTGCTCCTCTCTGAACTCTGGCTGCTTGCACTTGGGAGAATTTCAGAGTTAAAGGAATATAACTTAATAACTTAGAATAACTAACTCCAAGGGAGATGAGACTTCAAACTGGGCCACCCAAGAGTGAGCTGAGCTCTCACCACGCTGCTGCCCAGCCTGAGGCAGAGTTGTCCTTTCCCACACAGATCCCAACCCATCTTTTCAACAATCCCCATTTTAGGTCTTGTAATTTTTTGTCCCTGACAAAAATCAAGTCAGGATCGATGCTCCTCAACCTGACAAACAGAAGGAAACACTTCCAAAGTCTTGCCAGAAGGTCATTCCAGGAGCTGCACACCCTGGGAAGATGAATATATCCAAGCCATGCCTGGTGAATGTGACACTATTATGAGAAAGACACTGGAAGAATTATTCATCAGCAGTGACTTCTGTGGCTCCAATCTCCTTAAGCAGCTGCTGCTCATCCAGGTGGGTCACAGCCCATGTGAATAAACCCCTGGCTGTCCCTACAAGCCTCTCCTGGATCTCTGCATCCCTGCAGCCTCCATGGGAGCCAGGGATGGCAAGAGGGAATATTCCTGCATCTCCAAGGCTGCAGGGAGCAGGCAGACAGAGAGAGAGTGCCATAAACTGGCTGGCAGCCTTTCAAAGGTGGCAGGCTTGTGCCAGATTATCCTTCTCTCTCTCTCCCAAATTAGAAGCAGAACGTGCCACTAGAAAGTCAGGTGAAAGCTGTCTCTCAAGGAAGAGAGAGGCTCAAAGCATCCTGCTGATCTGAGCAGAGCCAGTGCCTCCCAAAAATCCCCACAGCCTCTAGGCTGTCCCAAACCTGCCCTGGCAGGCTTGTCCTGAGTTGCTGACCCTCAGCATAAACTGTGCTGGGGTTTATTCACAGCACCTGTAATTTAAACATGGTTCTCCTGCCATGGACACAGCCACAGGAAGCCGCTCTTGGAGGCAGAGAAATGGCATCATTACAAATATTCACCTTCCTCAGCCCCAGAGTCCAAGCTGGGTAGTGCTGTATTGCACTAATATATATATTTTATATAAATATACACTTATATATGGACCACAGGAGACACAAAAAGGCCAGCCAGGGCCCCTCTCTGCCTCACTCACACACATTTACATCCAAACATCACCTCTGCCAGCTTTCCAGCCCCCAGCCTGCTCCCAGTTCAGCCTAGGACTGCCTCACACCCTGAGCTTGCCTCCCTCCTGCAGACACCCAGCCCCCTCACAGCTCTGCCTCTCAGCAACCATCACGTGCATCTATTATTCAGGAGAAATATCAAGTTATTCATGAGCCAAAACAGGCTCCAGGTACTGCACCCAGCCTGACAAAATCCCTTCCCAGGGATTTATGGCTTAGAGGGACTGGAGGAGCAGCCCTGCCATCCTCTCCCTCATCATCTGCCCAATGCCCCTCGTTAATGGCCCCGGCTCAGGGTCCCTTCCCTCCTGCACACTCCACAAACTCCTGCCTCCTCCTTGGGCTGGGGAGAGCTCCCCACAAGGACAGAGGGCTGGCAGGGCAGGGAGATCACGGGCAGTGACTTTAATCACAGACCAGGGACACATCCAGCCACAGCTCCACAATCCAGCTCCTGTTCCATCCAGCCTGAATCCAGATGTGGTGGTGAGGATTTAACCCAGTTCATCCCTGCTCTGGGTTGGACCATGGCTCCTGCGCTCAGTGAAGTTCTGTGGATGATTTCTCTCATCCACACATGCAGGAAATGCTCCCAAGGGTGCTGCTGCTGTGCAGGTGGCACAGCCTGGGCAGGAGAGCAGGAGCAGGATGGAACATGCAAGCTCCATGTGTGTCTCCTTGCACTCTGAGCACACACAGCCCTCCTAAAAGGAGCAAAACACTCCAGCGCAGACCCCCAAAAAAGCTCTAAATCCTGCACTGGAGCACCCAGAAATGCTGCAGCATTCTGTTGTGCTTCTGCTATGCAAGGAAAGCCTTGGGGAAATGATGCCACAGGACAAATTCCTACCATAGGACTGTAGGGTGGCTTTAAAAAAAAAAAATGGATGGATGAGGCTGAAATGAGCTGAAGCTGGGAAATCTCACTTGGATGCACTGGTCCCAGCACAGTTCTAGGTTTATTTTCTGTGTCACAGTCTCCGGGATTCAGATGGAAAAACCGTAAGAGATCACCCATCCTGTGGGACGAGGGCAGTGTCATGCCCCCAAGGACATTTCCCAGTGAGAACATTCCTGCCCCTCACAGAGCCACCTCTGTGAAGAGAAATTCATTGGGACACATTTCTTCTTCAGGTCTAGGAGCTGCTGAGCAGATGGAAGCACACAAAGGGTGAAATCCAAGGAGCTCAGCCAGAACTCCAAGATGGAATTTTTTAGCCAGAACTCCATGAGGAGGTGACCCAGGCACCCACCCCACTGTCACACTGGCACCCACACACACTCAGGCAGCCCCACTCCCTCACAGCAGCACACAAGAGCATCTCAGCCCTTGCTTGGTGCCACCAGCATGAGAGTCTGGGCTGTGCAAACTCCAGCTTATCCAAAGGGAGACCCCTGACCCCCTGAAGGTGACAGGAATGCTGCTTTGTATTCACTGGAGCCCAAGTGGGCCCCAAATCATGCTGGATTATGTTATGATAATGCTGGAAGTATTATAAATGCTCTGTGTGCCAGACAAATCCTGGAGCAGGCTTCCAAATCCTCTCAAAATCCCCTCTTGCGTCTCTACATTCATCCATTCATGAAATCCAGAGCAGAGCCTCAGCTCCATCCTTCTGTTCCGGGGCTCTTTCCAGCTGAATGGAAGGTGAGGCAGATTTGGTATATTTCTCCTGGATTAGCCCTTTTTTAATTTTATTTTTTGCCTTTCAGGTGCCAAATCCTGAGGAACCCACAAGGAATTTAGGAATTATGTCCAGCAAGGCAAATGAGACAAATCCCGTGGCTCTTTCTCCTGTCAGAGAGTGAAGTGTGTCTCACTCTCCTGCTCCATAGGAGCAGGGAGGTCCCCTCAGCAGAGCTGGCTGGCTTTATTCTTTTTGCAAACAACAGGGAGAGTTTATTTGCTCTATTTTGGGGGAATTCCTTTAGATCAGGTCAGCTTCACCCTGGAAATTCCTGTTTTTCTTTATGGCTGAACCCACCTGAGGTGACACCCCAAACTTCAGAGCACTAAAGCGAAGGGTTCCCCACCTTTTGAGGGTGAGAAGACTCCTCCCCCTGAGCCACAGCTTTCAATTCCCTCTCCACTGCACAGAACAGCACAGAAATCCCTGTGGAGAAGCTTATCTCTTGTCCTGACTTTAGGAAAAGAGCTCAGATCCAGGCAGGAGAGGGATCTCGAGCATTTCCTATTTATTCTGCTGTCACAGCCAGGCATATCTCGTTGTGTTGCTCATGGCTCACAGGGAGAGCAGAGCTGGAAGGATTTCAGAGGCACCTCTGCAGCTGGGAAATTGCTCCAAGGCTCTGTGGTACCTGGGCAGGGCAGGGACAGAGTGAGAACTGCTGCACAGGGCTGAGCAGAGGGAAGGAACTCACGTCCAGGATGGAAAAAATGGGTGTGGAAGTGTGCCCCAAGGTGTTTTACTGCCCAGAACTGTGCAGAGAGAAGGATCTCACTTCCAGGATGGGAAAAAATGGATGTGGTAGTGTGATCCAGGGTGTTTTACTGCCCAGGATTCGTTTTCTGAGCTCATGAACAACATTCTTTGGGAAGTGTCACTTGGTACAACCAAAAACCCTCAGAGGGAGAGGGAAAGGGTAGGAGAAGGGCTAAACTGGCTAAATTTTTTGGCACAGAGCATTGAGAGAGCAGGATCTGTGAATTCTTTGCCCACTCTCTTGTTCCCTGGGGATGTGGAGCTCCCGTTGCAGCTGGAGGAGGATGTGTTCCGTGGTGACCAGCACACCGTGTCACTGACAGCTCTTGGGGGTGGTCCCTGTGTTAATTAATTACAGCCCCCACCCCATCACCTCTGCTCAGCAAATCCCTCCTCAGTTCCTGGAGGTGAATCCAGCCCTGATGTCAGCTTGCCAAGCCAAACACAGAAAGTCAAGGAATGCAAGATGAAAAGGGAAAGGGGCACGGGTCACTTCTCCTGCCACCACAGCAGCAAAACAAGGGGGAGTGACTGATTCAGGATTTCCACAGGCAAAACATCAACAGACAACACATCACAGAGGAAAAGAACCCACAAAGCAGCCACTGCAGGGTGGACACTGGATTGTTGCAAGGACATTGATACCAGAAGAAGCTTTGCCTTGAGGTGGATTGAAGCCACACCAAATGCTCCTCCAGCTAAACAAAACTTACAGCTGCAGCCCAGTTAACATTTCAAATGAAGGCCTGCAGGGAAAGTGGAAGGTGAGGAAGGCACAAGAGGGCATGGCCTCAGAGGAAGATGCTGACCAGGGCTTGCTGCATCCCCAGAAGTCAGGGATCTTGCTGAAAAGCAGTCCTGGAATTCAGGCAGCCTCTGGCACTGCTAATCCCTGCCAGAGAAAATGCACAAAAATGCAAGAAGGGACCACCTCCTGTCCTCCTCTGGATTCAGATCTGGCCACTGGGTTTTGTTGGAGGAGCTAAAAATTGCCTTTTTTTTTTTTTTTTTTTTTTAACCAGTAGAAATAGAACAAGGGCAAGAGAGAGCAAAATCATTTCAAAAGGCAAGTGTGCAAAAAACACTGAAAAACTAAGTGCAACATTTGCCCTGATGTCCCTTTGAAGACAGTTCTTGTCATTCTCCAAGGGTTCTTCTGTGGCAACAGGAGGGGCTTGGAAGAGACTAAACCCCACTATGTTTTGGGTTCAGAAAATATAATTTTGGCAGGGAACATCCAGCTTTGGCCAAGGGGAGAGCATGTGTTCACACTTCGGTCCTGGAAGGTTTCTTGGTGAGCTTAGGCCAGATCTCCCAGAGGGCTGCCAGGAGGATGCAGCAGGGCTGAGGATGCTGAAACCCAAGCAGCCCTGCACCCTGGAGGCACTCACAGCTCTCCTTGCCTCAGCAGGTGCATAACTGCAGAGAAATCCCAGAAGGTGGCACAACAGCCAGGCAGGGGGGAGGAGGAAATCCAGCAGCCCCGAGCTTAGCTGGGCTCTGGGGGCACTGCCATGATGGGGACAAAGGCACATACTGGCTGGTGGCATCTGTGACACAGACAGGGTGACAGCCCTGCCAAGGTTGGGGCACTTTGTATTCACTGTCCACTCTGAGCCATTCCAGTGGGTCAGGAAACTTTGGGAAGTCAGGTGGGAAAGCTCTCCCTGTCTCCTCCTGTGGACACTTGCACTGAGGGAGACCCTTATGGAGACCTTCTGGTTTTCTGTTCCACAGAATCAAAGTGTGAGATTTGTGTCACCTGTTCTGCATCCTGCTGGGTCAGCCAGCTCCTGTTGAAGCTGTCAGGGAATCCCACAGCATTTCCCTAGGAATGCCTATGGAGGGGTGCAGGAAGGGATTTGTGATCCAGCTGGAACGGGAATGCACTCAGAGCCAACATCACTGCTTGCATATTTCTTCCTCTGCCTTCCCCACACCCATAAATATTCAAACAGGAAAATAGAATTATTGATCTGCTGCCTTCCCATTATAGTATCATCCAGTGTCCTGCTGGTTTTGGCCATTTCCAAAGCCCTTACCACAGAATTAACCCTCCTGGGAGAAATATTCTTCCTAATTATTGAATTCCTTCACCAGGACATCCTCTACATTCCTCGAGGCTGGCACAGAAACCAGAGTTTGGAGTTTCACACAGAAAGAAGGTATTTTCCTTATCTTTTCCCAGTGCCTCCATTTTCCTTTCAGTCCCATCTGCCAGGTAAGCCAAGAAATCCCAGCCCTTGTAATCCTGCAGCCAAATCTTGGTGAATCCATTCCCTGAGGTGGATATTGAGGGACACCAACAATCCAAGAGTGTGCAGACCAGTGCAAGAGAGACTCCAGAGTCCCTGCCAGTCCCTCACATAGGGCTACAAACTCCTTGAATGTTCACACAGGCTCTTACAGTGACTGATGGCACTCCAGGGCTCAGGATGTACCAGTGGGGACTTCTGGGACACGTCATTACTTCAGTAATCAAAGCAAATGCTTCCTAACCCCATGCCAAGAGCCATCAAGAAGACCCTGGAGGCAAGGGGAGGAGGGGGATGGACAGAGAGCACGGAGCAAATGGATGTTGCAGCAGCAAGATCCTGCCCAGGGTAGTGAGGGATGGCCAGGCAAGAGCTCTGCTCGCTGGGAATGACTGGATGGGGGCTCCACAGCTGTAATCATCAGCCTCTCCTCAGGGCTTTCCCAAACATCTGGGTTGAGACACCTCCCGGCACTGTTTGAAGTTGTGCTCTCTGCTCTGACTGGGAGAAATTCTGAGTTCCACGGTCAGAGACCCAGGAACTGAGTCAGAGAGAGGCCCAGCAGTGAGAGGGAAGCAGCATTTGTGGGCAGCTTCATTGATCAGCACCGACTTTCTCCCTCACAATCACTGTTTTTCATCCCCTCCCACTCCCACTCCATAACACAACACTGAGATCCCTCCTCAGACGGCAAAGCCTTGCTCAGCCATCTCCTGTTCCCGCAAAAGGCAGCACTTGGGAAGCTTTTCCCTTTCAGCAGCCTCAAAGTTGGCTCTCAGCACGGCTGGCACGAATGAAAGCGATTTCAGTTCCTCCTCCTCCCGAACCCCATCCCTTCCTGGTGCGAGGAAAAGGCAGAGGATGACCGAGGGAAGAGAAAAGCAACTCCAGGTGGCCTCTCACCTCTCTGCCCTGATTCCGCACGGAGGCTCGGAAGGGTGCAGGGCCACCGTGGTCCCCGAGAGCCCGAGGGGAGCACCGGGGCAGGTGCAGGGTTGGGAGGGCGATGCTGGCAGCTCCTGGAGGCGAGACACGGGCGCATCTCTCCTAACCCAGGCAGGGCTCCCCGGGGAGAGCAGTTCGGTGGCCTCAGGCAAAAGCGGGGGGGCAAAGTAATCTCCGGCACTGCAGCCCCCGGGACCCGCTCTGCGTCCTTTATAATGCCCTGGGAAGGGTAGGGAAAATCGCTCGGAGCGTCTCCTGCTGCCTCCCATTCCCTGCCCGCTGCATCCACGCATCCACACACCCTGTGCATAAAGGAGCTGTGTCCTGCTGGGCTCGGCCATGCAGCGACCGGAGGCAAGAGTTACCTGATTCCCACAGCCGGAGCCGCCTCCTCTCTCCATCGTGGCCGGGAAGCTGCTCCCATTCATGCTTTAATCCCTGGGAACAGAGGCACGATTCAAAGCGGCTCTTCGCCCATCCGAGCGGGCTCCCCCAGCAACCTCCGCCTCTTTCTCCCCTCCCTTTTCTCCTCGTTTGTTGCGTCCTGCTTTGTGGTGCTTTTGTTGGTTTGCCTTTTAAATTTTTTTTTTAATGTTTTCTTTCTTAATCCAGGCAGCAACCACGACGCTGCTTCATCGCATCCCTGCCTGTGTTTCCCTCGCAAAGGAAGATCCTCGGAGAGCTCCCCGCTCCTGCCTCGCCTCCGTGCAGCTCCTGCTCGCAGCTCTGCCTTCTGCAGCGTGGCGTTCGGGGAAAGAAAGAGAGACAGAGAGGGAGGGAGCGAGCAAGCGGGGAGGAGGAGGAGGAAGAGGAGGAAGAGGAGGAAGAGGAGGAAGAGGAGGAGGAGGAGGCCAGCGGGATGCAGGAGGAAGTAGCCAGAGCGGGGCTGCTTTGTATCCAGAGCAGCGCCCACAGCCTCTCCCTGCCAGAGGAGGACCTGCGCTGCTAATGGTCTGTACCAATTTATCCCGCTCCGGCAGGGGCTCCCCTCCCTGCGACAGCCAGCAGGAAAAGCCGGGGAAGGCTCACAGATGGCCCCGTGAGGAATTGGTTCTGCTCTCCTCACTCTCATCACACACCCAGCTGGGGGCCGCAGGCTCGGGGAGCGGCTCACGGGAGAGAGGGAACGTGCATGGGGAGGGGCATGGGGATGGGAATGGGGGCCAGGAGTGTCTCTGGCTGGCGAGGGGGCTCAGCATGGCTCAGAGGAAGCTTGGAAGGTGACGAAGGTGAGGCTCCCCTGCAGACCCCGGGGTGGCAGGCAGAGCTCAGCTCCACTTGCAGCTCTTCTCTTCAGAGGAGCATTCTGGGCTCCTCTCTGCCCATGCCCATGCTGATGGCTCCCAACCGAGGCTTTGGGAGCAGTGGGCAGCATCCCTTACATCTCATCCCACTCCCCTTCTTGTAGCACCAGCCTTCCCCTGCCCCACTCAGCCATCCCCACCCAAACATCCAGCACACCCATGTCCCTTCTGTGGCTGACCGAGGGTCCTGGCACTGGATAAAGGGCAGCAGGAGTGTGATTTCCCATGGGAAGGAGGCTCTGGGTGTGACGTGGGCTGCCCTTAAGCTGCACCCAGCCCAGCAGGCGCACAGGATCGGGGTGTGACCCCTATCCATGGACAGAACCATAGGGATGCTCCCTTCCTCCTTAGGGACTGCTTGGAGGAGGCAGGGCTTGAAGGGGCAGGGAGAGCAAAGGTCTTATCTCCTGATGCTGCCCTTTAGTAGCTGACCCAGCAGGGCTGACTCATGCTCAGCAGCACATCTCTCCCAGCTGGCTGAACACCACAGTGAGTGTGTCTCCAAATCCCACAGCTGGACGGTTTAACCTGAGCCAAAAGTCACTGCTGAGCTTGGGGGTGAGGCACCTTTCCCTCGTCCTGAGCTGCTTCCAGCCACATCAATCCTCTCCAGATACCGCCATGTCCTCCTGTTCCACAGTGGACGTGCACAGATCCACAGATACTCCCCTGCTGTTCCCTCTCTGTAAGGTTACAGTGCCATGGAAACCTGTAGGTATAGACAGATTTACTTATGCTTTACCAAAAAAGGAAGAACAAAGTAAAAAACCCCAACATTTCAGTGACTGGGGAAAGCTTGAGTATGCAGTGATCTGAGATCCATAGCGTGGAGCAACCTCAGTGATCCTCAACAGGCATTCCCAACATTTTCACTGGACTTTTTGGTTTTGAACCTACAGCATTCAGACTCCAGGTTTAACTTGTGCGTCTTCAGGAGACGCAGAGATTTCTGCTGAGAAGTCCAAACATTACTCACAAATGATCAGTCATCAAGGCCCACTGACAAATCTCAGAGATTCAGGGATTCCCATACTCCTTATTCCTGATGTGGAGTGAGCTGGAGGACTCCACAACCACTACCTCAGGTGGAAATGAGCTTTGCTGAGCCTGTGCTGGACAAAGCAGGGAGATGATGCCTCCAGGCCATGCTGAAACACTGTCCAGGATGATGCTGGAAGGAAGGAGCTTTAAACAGCCTCTCCCTGCTAGCTGCACCTGCTGTGTGGAAGAAGAGGATGAGCAAGGACTGCCAGCCCAGAGTCCTTCATGCACAGCCAGGCAGCTCCTGCTCAGCCACCTCCTCTGCAAAACACAGCAGCTCCTGCAATCAAAGGGAATGTGGCCTTTTTCTGTCCTTGGTCTCATTTTCTGCGAGGTACCTAGGGAGAGATCAGCTCCAAAGACTCCTTGTCTGGGAATTTTGTGCCAGCTCAGCTAGTACTGAGGGTTTCACTGAGCTCTGTGCTTATTAAAAATGCATAATGTCCACTTATATCCAAAGGGTGGATTCAGACCCAGTGCTTTTCCAGCATGTCCCAGGCTGTTATGGCATGCTGGAGATGGAGAGGAAGGATCCGTCCCTGGAGGCCCATATCAGAATGAGAAAAGGGCACATTCGTTGAATATTTCAGGGGAAAAAAAATGAGAAGAGGCATAAAAATGCTCCTGTCATGAAACCTAAACTCAAAAAAAATCAGGGAGGAGGGAGGGAGATGTGCTACACCTGAGATTTATAAAAGATACTGGTGAGCAGTAACATTTCTGGCTGAGCCCTGCTCCAGTGCCTCAGAAGACTCTCAAAGGTGAAAAGCATTGGGAAAAGCATCAAGGAAGCTCCAGAAGGACATGGAGAGGCATTGCTTCATCCCTGTGGACAAAAATTACAGAGTGACGCACCCAGAGCTGCTCTTGGTGATCAGAGCAGCAGAACAACCATGCAAAGACACTGCCCTGACATTTCCCAAGGTTGTCCCTTTGAACCTTCACATATCCACTAGTCTGCACGCTGAATGGGGCTGTGCCAAGCTCCCCAGGGCCAAATTCCAGGAGAGGGGAATGGGAGGAGAGCCTCAGCCAGCCCTCCCCCAGGATTCTGGGATGAAGGGGGGAATGCGCTCTTTGCCTGGATCCAGGGAGCTCCACAGAGCATGTGAACGTGGAAGAGGCAGCATCGCTGTTGACAGCAGTGTGTATAAACAGAGCAGCATTTCCCTGCTCCCTCCCCCTTCTTATTATAGCACAAAACACCCCGAGTAAAATACATACACACAACAATCCACTATAAAAGGAAAACAAAGCCCGGAGCGTGAGCGCGCACACGCAAACACACAGATACTCTACTGGAGAATACAGCATAGATCCAATACCTTGAATGTCATTTTTAAAAAATATTAATACTGTGCTTCTGGCTAGGTTTATGTAAGGTTTGTTACCAGAGGGCTGTAGGCACGTGGAAACCTCAAGGAGATGCTCCCAGCCCCACACCCCCTGCCTGCCCCAGCCACCCTGGGGCTCAGTCCTTGACCCTGCTCTGTCTTGCCTTTCCCGGCTCCACAGCCAGGCAGAAGCAGAGCCGGGGCAGGCAGGCTCCCACCAGGCTTTTTTTTCTGTGAGGAAGCAGAGCTGCAGCTCCCTTCTCTCCTCTCCTCTCCCCCGTGTTTGCCATCTGGCAGTGCCGGGAGCATCCATGCTGGGCGCCCGGCATGAACGCAAGCAGTGCCTCTCTCCAGTGAATAACCAGCTCATTAGCCAAGGCTGTGAGGGGCAAAGGGAGCAGCACGAGGGCAAATCTTCAGCAAATACCAGGGTATGTTTCAGGGGAGCACGCACAGACATGGTCCTGAGAGCAGCTGGAGAGATCCCCATTTGCTGTGATCTAACCTGGCTGGAAGCCTCTACTGCTGCCCCAGCTTTACACCTCCAGCAGCACTGCCTCGTTTTCCTGCCTGAACACAGGAATTGCCTCCCCTCACAGAGTTTCCCCAGGTTATCATCACCTCGTGGTGTCAGACTGGAGATATGACTGCCTGCAGAAACAGAGAGAGGAGTGGGATGGGCCAGGGGCTGAAATGCCAGCCTGAGCCCCTTAGACCCAACCCTGACCTTGGTTCAAAGGGACAACCTTGGGAAATGTCAGGGCAGTGTCTTTGCATGATTGTTCTGCTGCTCTGATCACCAAAAGCAGCTCTGGGTGCTGTAATTTTCAACCGGAGGGATGGAGCAATGCCTCTGTGTGTGTCTATGTGACTTGATGGTCCTACTCACCTTGGCATGCAGGTGAGAGGGACCAGAGCTTGTGGGAGAGGATATGGAGGAAAAAAATTGCCAAAGTCTGGCCACTTTGCCAAACTAACACCATTGCCCTTCTTCCCACAGTGGCTGTGGCTGCTCATATGCAGAAACAAAACCAACAAATTGTGTTCACCCTCCATCTAACCAAACTCCCCACCCCACTGTTTGTGGTGTTCCCTTCAATCACCCCAGTCCATCTCACTCTCTAGAACAGATCCTTGCTCCTACTTAGGTTTTGCACACTGGGCAAAAATATCCTCCAACAAGCACCTGCTGTCCTGGCTATTGCTCCTCAAGGGCCAGAGACCAGCAGGTTTTCCTTTCCTCCTCCGAGACAGGGAGACACTTCCTTCCATGGCAGCAGGGAGGAGCTGTCCACCCCTTCAAGGCTCTGGAAGTGACTGTAGGACGTTTGTACTCCCTGATCTGTGGGTGCAGCCCTCAGGACGCTTCCATAGCAGGCTCAGGAGCAGGTTAGAGGCACAGGAGATCAGAGCAGCCCTGATGCTGCATCAGCAGGTGGTGCTCTCCCCTTCAATTAAGCTGCAGCCTGGCGTTTTTCCACCCGGATTTCCTCCAGTAAAGACACCTCAGCCCCCTCTTCTCTGCCCTGCTGAGAGGCTGAGCCTGCATCAGCTCAGAGCCTGGCAGATGAGAGCTTTGCATGGAGCTCCCCATGGACAGCGGTGTTCCTTCACCTCCTGGAAGAAACTGTGGGCTAAAGACCCACAGCTGGTGAGCTGAACTCGGGGGAACATCCAAGAGGAAATTGTTTAACACACTGCTGGGAGCTGGCAGGAGTGCTTCAATAACCCCCAGACTCCTTGTCCAGCTCTAGCCTTCCCCCGATCGTTATCCTGGCCAGGCGCCAAGGCAGAGATTGCTCAGAGACCAGAACGGTGCAGACCGTGCTAAATCACACACACCAATCTGTTCTCTGAAGGGCTGGAATTCATTGGGAAGCACTCTCTTAGCAAACAAACACCACCAGCACTCTCCATGCTGCTCTGTGATTAAGCTCCATTTCCAAACCCTCCTCGCACCCCTCACACAGGTCAGGAACTCTGAACTCTTTGTCTTTGCTGGGTGCCACAGCTGGAGAAGGGAGGAGAGGCAGCCAACACATGCAGGCACTGCTGGAATTATTGCAGGGTCTCTAGGTGCACTGAGACAACCCCAAATGGGGATTTTAGGATGACAAAAGTCACAGACCCTTTGTTTTTAGGGGTCAGGAGGCTCAGCAGCCAGTCCAAGCCTGCCTCTCTCTCTTCCTTAACACTCCAGCTGTACTGTTGGCACATCCTCTGCCCCATTTCCTGCTCTGCTGTCCCCACATTTTCCACCACTGCTTCTCCAGGCAGTTTTGGCTCTTACTGAGAGAGAGCCTTCTTCAAGAGCAGCTTGTGACACTCTGGGATTGCAACACAATGAACTGATAAAGCGAGACATAGAAGCGCATAAATAATCATAATATCTCACATCCCAAGATCACACAAGCAATTTGGATTCTTTTTTCTGTCCCATTTATAAATATTCATTTCAGAGATGTTTTAAACCAGCAGAGTCTGATACAGAATTGCTCCAAAAGCTCCAGCCTGGCATTCTCAGGCAGTGTGGAGAGACTACAGCTCTTTGCAGCCTCACCTCATCCTGGCAGGGTGAGCACAGCCCTGCAAATATCCACAGACCATGAGGGCACAGGACAAAAAAAAGCAGTACCTGTGGCAGTCATGTCCCTGCCATGTCCCCATTCCTTGCTTTTAACCTCCAGTTCCAAACTATTATGTGACAACACAGGAATCCGTCACCTTGTCTGGGTTTTCCAAGCTGCCACTAAACAAAATCACCGGGATATATTAAAAAAAACCTGTTGTGTTCGTGCCTGGAAAAGAAAAATTAGTGTGCAAACAGTGATAAATCCTCTGATGGTCACATTTATGTTTTTGTCATGTAGTTAATCAGGAAGGAGTATGTTCAGTTTAGATACAGCTCCACACTTTGCCTCTCTAATCTGAATCCCAGAAGGGCCTTATAAAACCATAATCTGCAATGCAAAACTGCAAAGCATATGGGAGTGTCTATAGATTTTCCAAATCACCTGTGCCCTAATTTAATATGAATAACAATTAGTTTACTCTTATCAGTTAATTGTGCCCCTTGTGGATTCAGCAACACTGCATCTCGTCACCAAGTGCCTTTGTCTGAACAAACTTTAATTACAGCCCAGCCCCACTCTCGGCTCCGGCAACAAAGGTGAAATTGCTGCTAAACAAAAACCCCATGAAAAGGAGAAGGGAGCCAGCAGGATGTGGGGAGGAGCAAAGAGAGCAGCCTGGGGTTAATAGCAGAGAGGGTAACTCCGGTTCCTCCAGCATCCCACAGCATCCCAGAGTGGCAGCACTGGGAGATTCCCTAGACAGCATTCACAGCTCTGCTTCCCCATCCCTGCGCCAAGCTGTGCCTCCCAGCCCTGGGCACCATCACCAGAAGGTTGAGGAAAGGCTTCAGTCACCTTGGGTGCTGTGATTAGCAGAAGATTGAGAAGCCAGGCACTGGGCTCCTGTTTCCATCTCTGCTGCAGATCCAAACACCAGGCACTGAAATCCCAGCCTGCTTCCTCACCACTTGCAGCCTGGGCATTGATGGAGACAATGGGCTGTGCACTCACCCAGCACTGAGGGATCAATCCTGCCCTGCAAACACCACTAGTGCCCCCAGAAGTGTCACAACATTTACCTTCGGCATGGGAAACTTGTTTTCTTTTCAAGGAACAGAATTCCCCCTTGCAAATCGTACAACAACAACAACAACAAAAGAGAGCAGATTGAGGATGGTTGCTCCTACTTCCATTTCAAACACTGCAGGGTTTTGCACTCATCCAGGCCTTCAATCTCAGTTACACCATCACCTTGGCAGCAAAATGTTGCCTTTGCACAGCAGAGGATGCAGGCTACAAACCCTTTGGCAGAGCTGAAGGAATGGGCCTGCAGCGCAGCAGATAAAGCCTGTGGCATGAGGAGTGCTCCCATGCCTCTCCATTTAGCCCAGGAATGCTCCCATCCCATTCCAAATAGCCCAAGAACGAGCTGCTGAAGCCACGGAGGATGTGCATCTTTCCCTCCTTGCTGGAGGAGGCTCCAGCATCCTGCTGCTGCTCCCTCTCTCCCCCAAAGGACTTTTACCATCACTGGGGTTTGGTGAAAATTATTCTCCCTTCCTCTCCACAGCATAAAGCCCTGCAGATTTTTTGCCTCACAGCCTTCAGAGCAGGTGTAAAGGAAGGATTTTCCATAATCTGTTCTGATCCCTGCTCCTGCCTGGCCCTGAGCACAGATGAGAAGGACACTCACCCTGCTCAAGTCGGGGAATTCATCACCTGCCACATCAAATATGCTCCTCACCTTTCTGCTGCCTGACCTCTGCTCCTCTCCAAAATGGGAGATCTCCACCCTTACCAAGGAATAAGCTGCTGTGAATACTTAATTGCTTTTATTACACTCCTGTAATTGTTATCATGACCTTTCTATGGACTATTTTGATGTGCCTCTCACCAGGTCATTATTTCCGAGCCATAGGTTTCAGCAGAACAGAAACATTAATCTGCTACAGACAGCAGATCCAAAACTTGTGGTATTTGATCTCTCCTGGTGAAAAAAGGAGCCCACAGGCTAGGCCAGGTTGAGCTCTGGCATTTTGGCAATGCCAAGAAATCCCTGATTTTTCCCAACTGTTCCTCCCACCTCCCTTGTTGATCCCCTCATCATCTTAGCAAGCAGCAAAGCAAAAAGCAACCACAATTACAAATCTTAAATACAGCCAAGAGCAACTGGAACAGAGTGAGTGGGGAGTCCAAGCTGCAGTGGCCAGGATAATTCTGCAGGCAGCATTAGCTGCTTCAACAGCAGAGTGAGTCACTCCCCCAACTAATTCCCAGCTAAAGAGAAAATCAGGCTTTGATTCTCCATAGAGGTACAGGCAACAACACCTTTGCAGTTCTCATTTGTGCTCCAAGCCATCCCACAAAGCCCAGTGCCAAACACACGAGGCATCAGGCAGGAGGAGCTGGCAAGAGGGAACAGGGGCTGCCTTTTGACCACCGCATCCTTCTCAGAACAAAGCCATGGCCCGAGAAGGGTTGCTTTGGCTGAAGGAGCTGGAAACATAAACCCAACAAAAGCTCATCCTGCAGACCAGACAGCTTTGGCAGCGTTCATACAGGGCTGACAGCCTCACCCTGTAAATAAATTGCTCCTAGTGAAAGCAGAGGAGCCATCTCATCCATCTCAGGTGCTGCAAATCCAGTGCTGGCCTTTCTGAGAGACTGCACTATATTAAGGGAGCTGTTTAAATGGCTACCAGCTCACCAAAGAGCCTTTTCATAAACAGAAATGTAACATTTGTTAAGCTCTAGTGGCTGCCCCATCCCTGGAAGTGTTCCAGGCCAGGCTGGATAGGGCTTTGAGAAACCTGGAATAGTGGAAGGTGTCCCTGCCCATGGCAGGGAGTGGAACCAGATGATCCATAAGGTGCCTTCCAACCCAAACCATTCTATAATTGGCTGAATTTCTAATTATTGACAATCCTTTCCTCTTTCTTTCCCCATCTCTCAGCTACTCATTCCTATCTAGAGAAAGAGACAAACCTCCAGCCAAAAGTGAGATAATGTCCTGCTCCCTCTGAGAACAGAGCACACTCCAGGGGAGGGACTGCCCAAGTCCTTGCAGTAAGAAACCTCCCAAAGCCTGGGTGCAGCCTGGAGGAGTGCACTGCTGCAGGAGCA